>JALPQD010000248.1:0-327665 GCA_023101885.1 Typhlomys cinereus
ACTAGAGTTAACACTCACCAAATGGGATCTTATGAAATTAAAGAGTTTTTCAGCTACGGAGATTGGAAACTGAGCAAAAAGGCAACCCACAGAGTGGGAGAAAATCTTCACTAATCACATATCTGATAAAGCTCTATTATCTAGAGTACACAAGAACTTGAAAAGTTAGACACCAAGCAGATGAATAGCCCAATTAGGAAATGGGCCTCCTCACTAAAAGGAAACTTTACCAGGGGCGAAACTGAAATATCTAACAATATTTTAAAAAATGTTCCACATCCCTTGCCATCAGTTAAATGCAAATCAAAACTACCCTGAGATATTATCTTATCCTGATCAGGATGATAAAATTCCACAATAAAACCAACACCAAATGCTGGAGAGGATGTAGAGAGAAGGGAATCCTTAAACGTTGCTGGTGGTAATGGAGGCTTATGCAACTACTCTGTAGATGAGAGTGTCAATTTCTAATAAAAATTAAACACTGAAATGCCATATTATGCTGCCATACCACTTCTGGGAATAATCTCCCATAATGCAGAAATTCACTACCATGACAAAAGCACAAGCATGTTCATTGCAGCACTATTTACAATAGCAAAGTCATGGAATCAACCCAAATGCCTAACAGTAGACGAATGGTAATGAAAATGTGGTACACTTATATAATGGAATACTACTCAGCCCTCAAAAAAGATGAATTAATGAAACGTGCTCGGAAATGAATGGAATTAGAAATCATTGAGTGAAGAATCCAAGACACAGAAAATTAGGAGCCATATGTACTCACTAATTAGTGGATCCCAGTTCCAAAGCCATTTATGATATACTCAAATGTAAATCTCTGTAATACCCATTGTAATTGGAAAGGATTACAAACAGGGGGAAGGAGAAAGAAGACTTGAAAGGGAGACAAAAGAAGACACTTCAATAGAGAAATTAGGCCACAGTCATGTATTGCATGTAAGTAATGAGGTATATGATGCAGCCCACTCTCATTTTCCTTCCTGTTCCCTTGAACTGAACAGGTTTGATCTCCAGAGTCAGGAAGGGGTTAAGGACTGGCATTTAGCTGGTGACAACTGGCAAATAGGAGACTGACCCCTCTTAGTGCTGTGTCCTACTCCTATTCTTCCATCTACCTTTCAGCTTCATATATTAAGATCTTCCTTTAAACAGTTTTTAACTTTGGATAGGAGATGATTTGGCACCTAATGATACAGTTAAGATCAGTGCAGGAACAACGACACTGAAAACAACAAGACACCATAACTGAGAACAGCAACAATCCTACATTGTTCACTTGGCACCAGAACAACCAAATCTCTCCCCATCCTGAAGCTCAGGGAACCTTCGGAAAGAGAGGACGGCAAGATTTCAAGAGACTAAAGATGGAGAGGACCAACAATATTGAAGATATTACACAACTCAGAGCTGCAGAAGCCTGGATATAGCCACAATGTGACCAGTCTTTGTTTCACCTGCACAATGGCTCATATATCAACAACCCACTAAGTAGAACAAATCACAAGGGAGAAATCTTCAGGCTGCAGGATCCTTAAAGACATAGGGTCACACAGACATGATAGTGTTCCTGTGCTAATGGGGAGCCCAAAAAGTGGCCCTACGTTATCCCAGGGTGTCCTGAACGCTCACTAATATAGATGACTCAGAGGGAAATTTAGCCCCCACTTAAACAGATGTTCTGGAGACCAGGAGACAATGAAAAGGGATGAAGCGGGGAGAGTCAGAAGGGGCAGATATTAGAATGGGGGCATAAGGGGGAAAGTGAGGGGTTAGGGAAAAGAAGGAGGGTGACTATTGAGCTTATGTAACTAGGCAAAAAATTTACAAAAACCCAAATGTGCTAAAACTTATTTCTATTATTATAATATTACTAGAAATGTGATTGCACTTCAAAATCTGAGTACATGATGTTACTTAGGAACTATTCCAGCTGTCTTAACTGCTCTTCAATTGCAGGGAGAAATAAATGGATCAAGTACTTTAAGGTAGAAGTGGTTAATTTTACCTTCATGGATATCTATGTTATTGTTGATGATAGAATTGATCATAACAATATTGTGACAAGGACGTAATGGTTACATCATAGTAGCAGGAAAAACTGATATCGTGACACACTTTCTAGTTTGCCTTAACAGTATTTTCCATAAGAGCTCATAACATTTTCTCCAAAGTATGACACATATTAAAATATAAAACAAGCCACAAGGTAGGCTCCAATGGAGCAAAATTGAATTTATACTCTTGTATTTGATGAATACAATAGAATATGAGGAAAGAATCCCGTTCACATATACATTTAGAACAGAACCCTATCAGACTTATGAAGAAGTAAAATTAACTCTACTCCAATTAATTCATAGTCATGAAAAGGAATGAATTCTTCCTAACCCTTTTTCTTCATTCAGTGTAACAAAATCAGATAAATTCCCAACAAAAAATAGTATAATAATTTGTCTTACTGTGTACAATTATTCAAAAATCCTCAAAGAAACAGTTGGAAATCTATTGAAAGATAAAATCATTGACAGTGACCAAGTTGGCTTTGTTCCAAAAATGGAAGTATAGTTCAACTTATGTATATCTATAAATAAAATATATCACAAAACTTGACACAGGAGAAATCATGAAGCAGAAATTATGTCTTTTACAAAATCTGTCATTCCCTTGTGGTAATTGGTCTGGAAAGAATATTGATGTTGTGAGCATGTCTAAATATAATATGGGCTGTGTATGACAAATCTACAGAAACATCCTCTTAAATGGACCAAAATGTTACTAGGATCAGGAACAAGATAAAGAGGTCCACTCTCAGTTTCTATTCAGTATAATGCCTAAAATATTAGATAGAGAAATGAGGCAAGGGAAGAAAATAAAATGACGTGAACAGCAATTAAAAAATATTCCCTATTTGTCAAGGGATAATTATGTATATAAGAGACCAAAAAGAGTCTACAATATTACACTTATATTTATTAAACCATTTCAGTGAAGTGAAACATCAACACAAAACACAATACATTTTCTTTATACCAAAGGGAAAAATCAATGTAAAAAAGGATCAAATAGTCAATTTAATTCATTATGGTCACAAAATGCCTAGGAATAAATCCTAATGAAGGAAACAAATATGTCTAAATAAACATTTAAGGTACAGAATATATAGAGAACATATGTACAATTTCTGCTCTTATGTAACTGAACAAATATAGTGAAAATCAACACCAGTGTTAATTTCACATTTCTTTTATATAATAAATGCTGACCTAATCAATTTAGGAAAACAAGTAATTTATATTGGTACTCATCATTACAGTGTACAGTTGATCACAGCAAGAGATGTAGGGAACATCTTATCCACATCCACACTAAAATCTCAGAGTAGCAGCAAGGAGAAATACATCTCAAGTTTCCACCAGAACTTTCATTCTTCCAAAACTGACTATCTCTCCATCTTATTCACTTACCCATGAACTGGTTCCATTTACAGTAACCTGGGTGGTTCCATATCAATCATGCAATTGCCAAAAATATTCTACAAATTACTCATAAAAGTATGAAGTCCTAACATATATGAAAACTATGAAGATAGCTTTTGAAAATCTGCCAAAGCTAAAAATCATTTCAGTAAGTATTCCCACAGGTGATTTTTTGCACCAAGATGCAGTAATAATATCATACTACAAAGCAATTACTGACATTCAGATCAATAAATAAGAGTGCCGATCTATAAATTCATGCACTGAAACTACCTCTCTTTGACAACTATTTCAAAACCATATATTGAAGGAAGTGCATTTTCCTTCAACAAATTTTGTGAAGGCAGAATATCAACATACAGAAGAATGAACATATATAGTTATCTTTATATTTTAAACAAATCTCAACTCCAAATCCATCACAGACCTCACCATTAGACTTGATACTCTGAAACTAATGGAAAATGTGACCACAAAGAGAAAATTTTCTGAATAGGTTTTCATCAGCATAAGAAGGAAAAGCCATAACTGTTCTCATGAGCTTTAAACTTCAATACATCAAGATGAAATGGTAATTGATTCAAGAGATGCTAATGAAATAAAAAAATACAAGTTCTTTATTTAACAGAGGTTTGATATCTAGAGTATCCAATAGAAGAACAGGAAAACATTGAAATGATCAATGGAACAATAAATTACTCAAAAGTAATTGACATTACTTAGTATTACTAAGTGCCTTATGGAGATGGTGTTAATTGCTTTTTAAAAAACATTTTAATTTAGTGTGTGTGTGCTTGTGTGTGTGTGTGTGTGTGTGTGTGTGTGTGTGTGTGTGTGTGTAAGAAGACACTGTGTGTGCTTCTGGAGTCCCAAGGGTGGCTTTGGGAATCAACTTGAATTGTTCTACCTTCTTCAAACTTTAAACTTGGATCTTGGGTTTATCACATTCCACCTTTCAGAGCCAGAAGTTTAAGCCCCTCTCATTACTGCCTAGTGTCATTATGTGAAGTCAAGGATTTGAACTCACATTCTTCTTCTTGTGAGGCAGAGGCTTAATACCTCAGACATCTCTCCAGCCTTGCCTTTATTGTTTCAATTGAAGTGAGAAGACCACACCATATTTGTTGGAAAAATTCCTGAGGGAGGTGAGTAATGTGTAGAAAGCAAGTTAGCATGGAGGCACTCTGGCAGTCCAGAAAGCATGTGTGTATCTTGGGTACTTATCCCACTTTGCACTTCACTTTGAATATGCTGTGGATAGTTCCCATACCTTCTAATGCTAGCAAGACTTTTGACTCACTGGATTATTAGTTTAATTGTTAATTATGTTGAAATGATCGTTGCACTGAGTTATTTTGGTCATGTGATTAGGAAAGCAGTGAAGTCTAAGAACATGTAGGAAGCTTTTGGGAATGTGCAACATGGTTGTTGTACTGAGAAAGAAAGATTAAAGCAAATTAATATTCCATCTCAAACCAGTATCAAAACAGGAGCCCTTACACACTGTCTCTGGTACTTTAAATTGGTGTAGTCGGAGTCTGCCCAGCCCCCCACCAGGTGTCCCTGTGTCCCAGCAGCACCCAGGCGGCCTCCGGCTTTGCCTGAGCCCCTCCCCAGACCCCAGACCCCTGCCTCCTCCTTCCCAGCTGCCCCCCACCTGCCAGGTCCCAGGTCCCAGGTGAGTCTGCCCAGTCCCCCATCAGGTGCCCCCACGTCCCAGCAGCATCCAGGCGGCCTCCAGCTTTGTCTGGGGCCCACCTTGGACCCCAGCCCCTTTCTTCCTATGGCCCATGCCTCTGCCAGACAGGACTTGCTCACATTCCCCCATCCCTGGAGCTTGGGTGGGCCCTAAGCCAAGTCCCAGGTCCCAGGCGAAGAATTCTGCCATCAACATCAGACCCTCTGCTTCTCCGGCCCACCAGGGACCTACACACCTGGTCCAGGGAAGACACACTGCTATTCAGAATTCAACAGAGTCCAAAGGAAACTCAAGCAAAACTCTAAGGGACAAAGGCCATACATCTGGAGTCCTCTACAATCATCCTATCACGTGGGAGAGATTCTTCACATGCAGCCCAAAGATTAAACCTCCTTTTTTTCACCTTACTGATCCTTTCTAGTATCAATTGCTGTAGATCAATTTCTCCATACAGCCACCCCCAAAACGTATACAACTCCAGGGAGTACACCACTCACCCTCACATATCACCAAGATACTAAATCATAAAAGTGCGCTACCATACTAATATTCACCCCTTGTCTAATTAACCTGACTTAACTGATGTACCAACAGCCTAATAGCTTCATCTAGGAAATTACAATAACCATAGACAAACATACCCAATCCAAGGCAAGCACTAGTAATAACTGGCAAATGTAATAATACCAACTAAATCAGTTCTGTGAAAAACACACAGAAACTAAAAGGTCCTAAGAAACAAAACCACAATGCCCAATTCAAAGTGCAGATCCACGAGAAACAAAAACCAAGAAGACCAATCTCCCACCGAAAGAATTAACCCAATAATGATGGATTCCAAAGAGAACAAATTCACAGAAAATAGCCAAGAAAGCCAGACCCAACATAACGACTTTCAGAGAATGATCATTGCCATGATTAATATTATGAAAGAGGAAATCCGAGAAGAGTTACACAACTGCATCAACCACTTTGAACAGAAACACGACAGACACTTGGAGAAGTTCAGAAAAACAGTTTAAGAAACAAAAATAGGCATAGAGCAGTTAAAACAGTCTCAGGAAGAGTTTAAAATTGAACTAAAAGACAAGTTATCTTCAAACCAAAACTCAACAGAGAGTCTTATCAGCAAAAAAAAAAAAAAAAAAAAATGAAGCATAAAATAGAATTTCAGATCTTGAAGTAGGAGAATTAACCAGCTCAATGGAAGAGATTGTTAAAGCCAAAAAGATACTTGAGAGGAACATTCAAGAGATATGGGACGCCCTGAAGAAGCCTAACATGCATATTCATGGAATACTAGAACAAGAATCCCAAAATACCACAACCAAGGAAATTTTTCAAATCATCATAAATGAAAACTTCCCACAACTAAAGAATGAGAGGCCCATCCAAATACAAGAGGCATTTCAAACTCCAAACAGATATGACCAAAATAGAAAATCGCCACGGCAAATAATCGTCAAAACACTCCACATTCAAGAAAAAGAAAAGGTGTGGCAAGCTTCAAGAGAAAAAAAAGCAAGTCACTTTTAAAGGTAAACCTATTAGAATAACAAATGACTACTCAATGGAAACAGTAAAAGCAAGAAGAGCTTGGAGAGACATACTTCAAGTATTAAATGAGCAAAAATGCCAACCCAGACTGATATACCCGGCAAAACTATATGTCATGATTGAGAGAGAAAGAAAAGTTTTCCAGCACAAAGACAACTTGAAGGGATACATGTCTACCAAACCAGGCCTTCAAAAAATGCTAGAAATGATACTCAAGCTTGAAGAAAAGAACAAGCATATCCAGGAGGACAGAAGGAAAGTATAATACCACCAAAACATAAATGTCAAACAATATGCTTACAAAATTCACTAAACATAAAAAATGTCTAGAATTAAAAATAATTTCTCCATTATAACATTAAATGTCAATGGTATTAATTTACCGATTAAGAGACACAGATTACAAACTTGGATTAAAAACCAAAATCCACCAATCTGCTGCCTTCAGGAAACTCATCTCACCACAAAAGATTGGCACATTCTAAAAATGAAAGGCTGGTCCAAAATTTTGCAAGCTAATGGAACCAGGAAATAGGCAGGGGTAGTAATTATGCTTTCGGACAAAGTGGACTTCAAACCAAAGAAAATCATAACAGACACAGATGGATACTACATTTTAGTCACAGGTACAATTCACCAGGAAGACTTCACAATACTGAACATATGTGCACCCAAAACGGGCCCCTCCACATTCACTAAGAAAACCCTACAGCATCTAAAGAAAGAAATCAACCCCCAAACGGTAATTCTTGGGATCTTCAACACTGCCCTCTCAACATGTGATAGGTCAACAGGTCACAAGCTTAATAGAGACACTTTGGAACTTAATCAAACCCTGAAAGAAATGGACCTTACAGATCTCTATCGAACTTTTCATCCACGCACCAAAGAATACACATTTTTCTCAGCAGCACACAGAACGTTCTCCAAAATAGATCACATATTGGGCCACAAAACGAATCTACACATATACAAAAAAGTTGAAATTCTAACCTGTGACCTATCAGACCACCACGGCCTAAAGCTGGACATCCACAACACAACAAACAAGAGAAAATACACTAACTCCTGGAAACTTAACAATATGATGCTGAATGAGAACTGGATTCAGGAAGAAATTAAAAAGGAAATTCAAGATTTCCTGAAAGTCAACGACAATGAAAATACAACTTACCAAAATCTCTGGGACACAATGAAAGCTGTCCTAAGATGTAAGTTCATAGCTCTTAATGCCTACATCAAAAAAATGGAAACATCAGAAATAAATAACTTAACAATACAGCTTAAAGCATTAGAGAAACTAGAGCAATCTGATCCCAAAAGTAGTAGAAGAGAGGAGATTAGCAAAATAAGGGTAGAAATATCTGAAATCGAGATTAGGAAAACGATAGAGAAAATCAACCAGTCAAAAAGCTGGTTCTTTGAAAAAAATCAATAAGATTGATACACCCCTAGCTAAATTAACCAAAAGCAAGAGAGAGAAAACCCAAATTAACAAAATTAGAAATGAACATGGAGTAATCACTACTGATATCCAAGAAATCCAGAGAATTATAACATCATATTTCAAAAACTTATACTCTGTGAAATTTGACATCACAAAAGAGATGGATGAATTCCTAAGTAAACACAACTTACATAAATTGAATCAGGAAGTTGTGAATTATTTAAATAGTCCTATAACATATGAGGAAATTGAGGAAGTAATCTCAAATCTTCCCACCAAAATATGTCCTGGACCAGATGGATTCAACACAGAGTTCTACCAGACATTTAAGGAGTTAATAACACCAATACTCCTTAAACTGTTCCATCAAATAGCAAAGGAAGGAACACTACCAAATTCCTTCTATGAAGCTAATATCATTTTAATCCCAAGACCCAATAAAAATTCACTTAAAAAAGAAAACTATAGGCCAATCTCTCTGATGAACACAGACACAAAGATTCTCAACAAAGTCTTAGCAAATCGGATTCAAAAACATATCAGAAAGATCATTCACGGGGACCAAGTAGGCTTAATCCCTGGCACACAAGGTTGGCTCAACATACGCAAATCAATAAATGTAATTCATCATATAAACCAGTCCAAAGTTCAAGACCACATGATACTCTCGATAGATGCAGAAAAAGCTTTTGACAAGATCCAAAAGCCTTTTATGATCAAAACGCTAGAGACAGTAGGAATGGAAGGAACCTTTATCAATATAATAAAAGCTGTATACAACAAGCCCACAGCAAGGATCATGCTCAATGGGGAAAAACTTTTTTTCTCTTTTTTAATAACATTTTTTATTATTATTTCCGCTCATGCAAACTTAGTAGGTACACCGTTTCCCTTCCTCCCTCCTCCTCCTCCTGACCCCCATGCTCCCCCTCCCCTCACAATGTCTAACACACTATTGACCCCACTAAGTCTAGCATTTGCTAAAGGCACTAAGATCCTTGGAGGCAAGGGATTGGGAGCCACAGTAGTGCTCCTATGCTTAAGGGGAACACAGGAAAAGGTTCAGGGAAATGCCACTGAGTCCTTGTATGTCATCGGAGAGGAAGGCCCAGAGGAGAGTCTGGCATGCACATTAAAGGATTCTCCAGGGATTGGGGGGGAAGCACTAGGGGATGGGGAGGAAGGTGTGAGGGAAGGAGGAGCAGGGGGGTCGGGGGGAGGAGGAGGGAAGGAACCGGTGTACCTATTAAGTTATTATGAGCGGAAATAATAATAAAAAATATTAATAAAATTGGTTTAGTCATTTGGAAATCAACCTACAGATTTCTCAAAATGGTAGAAATAAAAGTGCCATAAGACACCACTCCTTTTTCCATTCCCAAATGGTATCCTTCTACAGAGATATTACACATCCATGTTGACAGATGCACTATTCACTGTAAACTTGAGACATAATAAACGTAAATGTTCATCAACTCAAGAATGGATAATGAAAATGTGAAACATATATAGAAAAGAATTTTATTCATTTAAAAAGAAAAGTAAAACTAGGTAATTTTATGCTAAATGCCTGGAATTGTGAAATACACTGGGTGATGTTTCCCAGGGCAATCTAAAATGAATGCTGCATATTCTTTCTCATATGCAAACACAAGCTCTAAAAGTTTAGATCAGAGCCTGTAAATCTGATTACTTTTGAAATCATGGAGCCTATGAAGAGAATATTGGGGATAAATATAAAATGGAGGGATTACAGGAGAACACTGATATCGATGTCAAGTAGAAAGGGGATTAGATTCTCTTAGTGATGTGGGTGGGGGAACAGAAGTGTCATGGAGGCATCTGTTTAACCAGTGATGGAGAGAAATTATGGCACTATACTCTGTTGCAGCTCACTTAAAGTATAAAAGAGAATTTCCCTACAGATATCCTGCATGCCAAGTAACAACTGTTCTTAGAAATAGTGGAGTGGGACACTAAACAAAACTCACCATGCTGGATGTAGTGAACCTCCACTGAACTCTTGCTCTGGAAGCCTCAGTGATCCCAAACATGGTTGGCTCTCTCTATACCTTTTGGTTCACCATCAGAACTACATGCGAAGAACCAGTGATGAGGACACCATGTGTAGTGGTATGAACCATGCTGAAATAAGGTGATAAATTCATCATGTTAAATAGCTTTCAATGCTACAAATTGGTTACACAAGCTTCTAAGTAGGAAGCCACATTAGTGGTCTTAAGCATTGTGTGTGCTAAAGCTATGGTATCAACCCACCGGGGGATACTCATCTGAGCAATAGAGGGCAGGTTTTATGGGGGAAATGAACTGCCCCTTCACTGGTTTTTAATCAGCCTCTAAAGGAAGGTACACATGATGGTTTCCATAAAACTAATGGGAAAAAGCCATATCTTCTGTAGTTTTATGCCTTAAGATGGAAATGTTGGCACTTTTGTTTAAACTGATTAACAGAGCATGAAACTCTCTGTTTAATATCACTCTGCTTATAAAAGATACAAGCTGTTCCACATCTTAATCAACAAAACCTCCATTTAGGAGTTAATGGTGGTGAATGCAGACACTCCATACTGCCAAATGTACTTGGAGTAAGTGATCCCTGAGGGCTCATCACTAAAGAAGCTATTTATACCACCCATTGTAAGACTCATAGGAAAAGATGGGAGGAGCAGCCTCAAGAGCCAGGAAACCAGAATGACAAGGTGCCATCCTATAGGTGTAACCCAAGGAGTACAACCATGAGCAAACATAAGCTTTACTTCCATGCATTAGACCCACGAAGAAATGGCCAAGCAAACATCAGTCCTGTGTGGTGTTGCCACTCATGGGCCCCTATATTTATTGCTGAACTTCAGGCTACTTGAAAACTCTTGGTTGTGTTCCCACTGCTGAGCCACAGAGTTCCCAATGGAAACCTTCGAACACATGGCCAATCATCATACCTATGGCCCTATTAAATTCAGGGAGTGACAAAACAAAAATGAAAAATAAACTGTCATGGTTAGGCACAGGTGTCCACTTGACAGTTGAGGGTTTGAGCTCTGGGGACATTTGTGGGGAATTAGTAGTTGAGTTAAGCCCAGAATGAACCTGAAGCTGATTGTGTAGCTAATGGAGAAGGTCCAGCCCATGGTGGGTGGAATTAGGCCTGGAATAAATCACGGAGAGTTGGTTGAGAGAGTTGGCATCCTTGTGTACACTTGGCTAGACATGCTGGTCTGGCAAGTAATGATTGTCCCTCTTTCAGCCATTATGTAGAGATGGTGTGGACAATTCCCTCCACCCTGGTGTTAGTGCATGTTCTCCCATCAAGCTGGACTACAGACAGCAATAAGACTATCAGTATGAAAAGAAACCCCTCATTCCCTTAAGCCCTCTGCTGGTCATTTATCAGTAAACATGCAGGCTGTGTGGAAAAAAATTATAGGGAAATTAGGACACAGTTATAATAGAGTGGATTAGCATTGCAGTGCATAAATATGTAAAATTTTGAAATATTTAATTTAGTTAATAAAAAAATTGATAGTTAAAATGTTGAGGGCTTCCAGGAAAGCTGGTGGCATGGCAGCAACTGTGGAGTTAGGAGCAGATCATGATCAGAAAAATGAAGTAATGTGAATAATATTATTCTACCATCTACATCAATCATTTTGTACAGGAACACAATAGACACTTGGAGGAGGAAATTAAAATAGTTGAGGAAACAAAAATAGGCATAGAGCAGTTACAACAATTTCAACCAGAGTTTAAAACTGAGTTAAAAGACAAGTTATCTTCAACCCAGAACTCAACAGAGAGTCTTATAAACAGGACTAATGAAGCAGCACATAGAATATCAGATCTTGAAGACAAAGTGGAAGAACTAACCAGCTCAGTGTAAGAGTTTGTTAAAGCCATGAAGATACTTGAAGGGAATATTCGAGAGTTATGGGACACCTTGAAGAAGCCAAACATGTGCATTTATGGAATACCAGAACAAGAATCCCAAACTACCACATCTGAGGAAATTTTCCAAGAGAACTTTTCTCATCTAAAGAAAGATTGGCTTTTCAAAATACAAGAGGCATTCTGCACCCCAAACTGAAATGACCCCATTTGTACCACTGTACCAATATACCCCAAGTCTGGTTCCTCAGACTTGGGGTAGGAACATGTCAGGTGTGGGAAGCCTGGGCACTTGGATTCCCTGCAGGGAGATTGAGCCCTGGTTACAGTTGTCTTGGGGACTCTTCTGCAGTGTGCCCAGTGACTCCCAGTCAGGAGAATGGAAGTTGCAGCATCTATATCAGCATTCCAAGACATGTGCCCTGCCTGACCACTACCTATGCCATGTAGCTCCCAGTCACTGTCCTGTAGGACTTCTGTTTTTAACTCTTCTGACCCTCATTTGGATCAGAAGTGTAGCATATATCCAGGGTGTGGCATACTCTTGCCTTGATAAAGTGATATTCTTCCCTGGATCTTAAGGCCATCTTTGAGCTTCCTAAAACCTTATCTGTGTCATGAGTGTCTTTCAGGCTCTGCTGAAAATATCTGTACTAGACTCACAAAACATTATAGCCTTTTGCCACTGCTCTTGGTTGCACTCCAAAACCTGTCAGTAAGACACTATTTCTGAAGATGTGACATAAATGGATCACAGACTACTGGCAAAATATACCAACTGGAACTGGTGTTTAGACATTCTCCTTGCTAGATAGCTTACACAGTACTAAAGAATACTGTAGAAGCTGCAAGGTAGAGAAACAATCATAAGCTCCATCACTGGCATGAAATCTGTAAATTGTAGTATAAATCACCATGGAAATATGTGACCACCAGTATAAGGGAGGCATGAATACCAAGGAGAAAACCAACAGGTTTCTGATTAGATTCAAGATCCACTTTTCAAAATGGTAGCCATCCCTGTTACTATGAACTATAACAAGGATGTAAAAATGGAAGAAAATAGATCAATAAGGAAGACAGTCCATCAACATATGGGTTTAGAAGACAGTACATCAACGTGCTCTGTAGGTGGCTGTTATTATACCCATAGTTTGGGAACTCATAGTGGAAATCTTTGGGTCTAAAGCTGGATGAGTGAACGGAAATTCACATATCAGTGGGGTTGTCTGAACAGAGTTAACTTCATATACCAAGGAAATGAGCTTCCACCCCAACAGGAGTAGACAAGCTAGAGTGAGCTCAGGGGTCCATGGAAACATAGCTGGAAAGGTAAATGGGAGGGAACAGTGAAATAAAGAGATGGTGATGCAGTTTTCCAGCATGGTTGCTGATAAATGACCATCAAACACCTTAAGGAAACAAAGAGTTTACTTTCTTACAACAGTCCAGTTACAGTTCTCAGTCCAGCTTGATGAGACAGCATGCACGAACACCAGGGCCAAGGGAACTGGCAACACCATCACTACATAACGTCTGAGAGATGGACAATCCTTACTTGCCAAACCAGCATGTCTGGCCAAGTGAACAAAAGGATGCTTACTCTCTCAACCAGCTCTCTGTGATTTATTCCAGGGCCTAATTCCACCCACCATGGGCTGGGCCTTCTCCATCAGCTAGACAATCTCCTTCAGGGTTGCTCTGGGCTTAACTAATTCTCTACAAATGTGCCCAGAGCTCAAATTCTCAACTGTCAAGTTGACACCTGTGAGTAATCATGACAGAGGGGATGGAGGGAAGTGGGGAGGGAGGGAAGGTGTGATGAATACTCGATATCCTCATAGAAGTGTAAAAATAAAAGTAAATAAAAAATTTTAAAACTTGAATATTTAGATTGTGTTATATTGGGGCCCATGAACCAGCAAGAAACTGACCTTACACAGGGGAAACAAGAGAGGGAGTGGTAGGCTTTGGGTCAGGAGGTGCAGGGGTGTTCTTTGACTTCCAAGCTGATTTTATTTGTACCATGCATGAATATTTAAAGAGGAAAAAAACACAACACAAGTGCCAAATTCTTTACAGGATTGTGTTTAATGTACATATTGTAAAACTTATCTAAGCTAGGAAGAAAAAGTAAAGTTACAGCTGCTTGCTAGGTGGGACAGATATGGTGTCTCCAGGCAAAATTACCTGCGTACTTTGACTATGTATGCAATCATTTGATCCATAGATTAACATATTTAATAGTCTCAAAATGCACAGGGAATCAACTGCACAGAGACTGCCAAGGGGTTGCTGGTTCCCAGGAGAACAAAGGAAAAATCTGTTAGGAAACAAACAGGAGGCATCATTCTTGGGAAGCCCTGCCTGCAACCATTTGTTCAAGGACTCCAGTGCATCATTTTCCAGGGAGCAGCTGAAGTTTTGGTGCCCCACAGTTTTATATTATTAATCTTTTATAGTTAACATTAGCATATCTTTTCCTGTCCGTTCATTTCCTTCTCCTGTTACTTGCATAGATTCACAGTATCATGTATGATTTCCCTTTCATTAAGGAGATTAGAACCCATTCAGACAGTAATTGCTTTCCATGGGGCTTCCATAGTTGTGCTGCTCTCACAGATTCTTTTTACCAAAGTTGTAATGATTTGTAGTGTTCACTACTGGGTTAGGCCTTTGATCTCTCTTTTTCCCCTGAGCTACTTACCTCTTTTTTTTTCTTCCCTTATCCTTTCCTAAGACTTATTACCTTATTTTCTTTCCCTTATAGGTTTTTCTTCCACAGTGGATTCTTTATTTCCCTGTTTTCCTTTGTCTTCCCTCTCTTGGGATTTTTCTTCTCTCAAAGTTATGTTCTCTACATATCATACTGTAATATCATACTGGATATTACAGAAATTTTCCCTTAAGATTAACAGTCACAATAGTGTTCCTATACTTAAGGGGAACATAAGAAGGAGTTCGAGGAAATGCCACTGAGTCCTTACATCTCATCAGAGAAGAAGCCAGAAGAAAGTTTGATATATACATTAAAGGATGCTTCACAGATTTTGGGGAGGGGGCACTGGAAGAAAGGGAGGGAGGAGGGCAAGGAAGAGGAAAAGGGGGAAGGGAGCAGAGAGGGAAGAGGAAAAGGGGGGACGGAGCAGAGAGGCCTAGGGAGAGGTGGAAGGAGGGAGAGGACAGGGATACCTATTATGTTTGTATGAGCAGAAAAATAGAAAAAAAGAAACTTTCCCTTGAATATGCGATTTTTCGGGATTAAATCAAGGTTCAACTTTTAAGGGAGGACTGGTGATATCTGTCTTTGTGACTGAGACTCAAAATAAGTTCTTACAATTCCATTTACCATCAGATTTCATCAATTCATTTTTCTTGATATCTGAATAGTATTTCATTCCATATGTGTGACATATTTCATTATCTATTCATATACTATTGGGTATTTAAGTTGATTCCATGACTTTTCTATTATGAACATGGGTTTTCATATGTCTCCATGGTAAGGTGAAACATTTTGGGAAACTAGTCCCAGGAATGGTGAAATTGACCCTATGGCATGTACAACCCACCATACTGATCTCTGGAGCAATTGGACAAGCTTGTATTCCCACCAACAATATGATGATTTCTTTCTCTTCCCTTCCTCTTTGGCATTTGTTGTTGTATGTCTTTGGATTTTAGACATTCTGAATAAGATGAGATTATATCTCAGGTTTTTTTTATTACTTGCATTTCCATAATGGCTAGGATGTTAAACCTTTTTAAACTTCTTTGTTATACATTTTAATTTCATCCTGGGAAATGTTTTTTTAAGTTCAAGGGCCATTTTATAATTGGTCTTTTACTGTTTTGGGGCTTAATAGTTTGGGTTCTTCAGGTATTCTGGATATTAGTCCCCTATTATGGGAAGTCCCTCTCAGATTCCTCAGTAAATAAGTGCCACTGGAGAGAAGCCCTCTCAGACCATAGCATGTGATGGATTTTTGATATTCTGACAGATATTTGTTGCTTTTCCTCTGTCCTCAAAAGCTTATTTTTTTGTATATTCCCAGTTAGTGTGGACTACTGCATTGGGGTGAGGGAAAGAAACTGAAGCTGCCTGTGACCTCACCCTTTCTAAGTGGTAACTATTGGATGTAAGATTCCAGGGTTAGTTTAGATGGGAGACCTCATCATATCTTGTTGCCTTGCATTTCATGAGACTTTCTTAGTGACATACTAAAGTGAAATAGAAGGGCCTAGATTTTCATGCATCTAACATGTGATGCAGCATGGACATAGAGTACTTCCTCATACAGTTTATGATAGAGGAAGGTATGTAATTTACTGTTACAAGGAGTAATTTAGCATGAATTGAAACCTGGCTGCTAAGTGAGTTCAAGTGCAGAAGGCAATTTCTTTGCTCCTGTCTCAAATTAATGTGAAGTAAGTATATAAATTTCACTGATTTGTTCCCTTCCCCAACTCCGCCGCCTCGGACATGTGCACGGTCCAGCGGGGCCTCACCGTGAACCTAAACTCCAACCAGAAAAAATCCACAGAAAATGGCCATGAAAGCCTGACCCAGGATAACGACTTTCAAAATATGATCATTACCATGTTCAATACTATGAAAGAGGAAATTCGGGAGGAATTAAATAATTGAATCAATCGCTTTGAAGAGGAACACAACAGACATCTGGAGGAGTTGAGAAAAACAGTGCAAGAAACAAAAACTGGCATAGAGCGTTAAAACAGACTCAAGAAGAGTTTAAAACTAAGCTAAAAAACAAGTTATCTTCAACCCAGAACTCTACAGAGAGTCTTATCAGCAGAACTAATGAAGCAGAAAACAGAATTTCAGACCTTGAAGATAAAGTGGGAGTATTAACCAGCTCAATGGAAGAGGTTGTTAAAGCCAAAAAGATACTTGAGAGAAATATCCAGGAGATATGGGACACCCTGAAGAAGGCTAATATGCGTATTCATGGAATACCAGAGCAAGAATCTCAAAATACCACCCCTGAGGAAATTTTTCAAACGATCATCAAGGAAAACTTTCCTCATCTAAAAAAAGAGAAGCCCATCCATACACAAGAGGCATTCCATACCCCAAACAGATATGACCAAAACAGAAGTTCGCCATGGCAAATAATAGTTACAACACTCCACATTCAAGGTAAAGAACTGGTGCTGAGAGCTTCAAGGGAGAAAAAACAAGTCACTTTTAAAGGTAAACCTATTAAAATAACAAATGACTTCTCAGTCAAAACAGTAAAAACAAGAAGAGCTTGGAGAGACATACTTCAAGTATTGAATGAGCAAAAATGTCAACACAGGCTGATTTACCCTGCAAAACTATCCGTCATGATCAAGGGAGAAAGAAAAATCTTCCAGCACAAAGACAACTTGAAGGGATACATGTCCACCAAACCAGGCCTTCAAAAAATACTAGAAATGATACTCAAGCATGAAGAAAAAAACAGGCATATCCAGGAGAACAGAAGGCAAGTATAACACCATTAACAGCGAAGCAATATACTTATAAAAACCACTAAACATAATAAATGTCTGGAATTCAAAATAGTTCCTCCATTATAACATTAAATGTTAATGGAATTAACTCACCGATCAAGAGACACAGATTACAAATTTGGATTAAAAATCACAATCCATCAATCTGCTGCCTGCAGGAAACCCATCTCACCACAAAAGATAGGCATGCCCTAAAAATAAAAGGCTGGTCAACAATTCTACAATCCAATGGAAGCAGAAAACAGGCAGGGGTAGCCATTATGATATCAGACAAAGTGAACTTCAAACCAAAGAAAATTATAAGAGACACGGATGGATACTACATTTTAGTCACAGGTACAATTCACCAGGAAGACTTCACAATACTGAACATATATGCACCCAATACGGGCCCTTCCACATTCATTAAGAAAACCCTACAGCATCTAAAGCAAGAAATCAACCCCCAAACGATAATTCTTGGGGACTTCAACACCGCCCTCTCAACATGGGATAGATCAACAGGTCAAAAGCTTAACAGAGACACTTTGGAACTTCATCAAACCCTTAAAGAAATGGACCTTATAGATCTCTATTGAACTTTTCACCCATGAACCAAAGAATACACATTTTTCTCAGCAGCACACAGACCTTTCTCCAAAATAGATCACATATTGGGCCACAAAACGAATCTACACATATACAAAAAAGTTGAAATTCTAACCTGTGCCTTATCAGACCACCACGGCCTAAAGCTGGACATCCACAACACAACAAACAAGAGAAAATACACTAACTCCTGGAAACTTAACAATATGATGCTGAATGAGAACTGGATTCAGGAAGAAATTAAAAAGGAAATTCAAGATTTCCTGAAAGCGAATGATAATGAAAATACAACTTACCAAAATCTTTGGGACACAATGAAAGCTGTTCTAAGAGGTAAGTTCATAGCTCTTAATGCCTACATCAAAAAAATGGAAACATCAGAAATAAACAACTTAACAATGCAGCTTAAAGCTTTAGAGAAACTAGAAGAATCTGATCCCAAAAGTAGTAGAAGAGAGGAGATTAGTAAAATAAGGAGAGAAATATCTGAAATCGAGATTAAGAAAACGATAGAAAAAATCAACCAGTCAAAAAGCTGGTTCTTTGAAAAAATCAATAAGATTGATACACCCCTAGCTAAATTAATCAAAAGCAAGAGAGAGAAAACCCAAATTAACAAAATTAGAAATGAACATGTAGTAATCACTACTGATATACAAGAAATCCAGAGAATTATAACATCATATTTCAAAAACATACTTTGTGAAGTTTGACAACACAAAAGAGATGGATGAATATCTAAGTAAACACAACTTACCTAAATTGAATCAGGAAATTGTGAATTGTTTAAATAGTCCTATAACATATAAGGAAATTGAGGAAGTAATCTCGAATGTTCCCACCAAAAAATGTCCTTGACCAGATGGATTCAGCACAGAGTTCTACCAGACATTTAAGGGGTTAATAACACCAATACTCCTTAAACTGTTCCATCAAATAGCAAAGGAAGGAACACTACCAAATTCCTTCCATGAAGCTAATATTGTTTTAATCCCAAAACCTAATAAAGATTTACTTAAAAAAGAAAACTATAGGCCAATCTCTCTGATGAACACAGACTCAAAGATTCTCAACAAAGTCTTACCAAATCAGATTCAAAAACATATTAAAAAGATCATTCACGGGGACCAAGTAGGCTTCATCCCTGGCACACAACGTTGTTTCAACATATGCAAATCAATAAATGTAATTCATCATGTAAACCAGTCCAAAGTTCAAGACCACATGATACTCTCGCTAGATGCAGAAAAAGCTTTTGACAAGATCCAAAAGCCTTTTATGATCAAAACGCTAGAGACAGTAGGAATGGAAGGAACCTTTATCAATATAATAAAAGCTGTATAAAACAAGCCCACAGCAAAGATTATACTCAATGGGGAACAATTGGAAGCATTCCCACTTCAATCAGGAACTAGACAAGGCTGTCCACTGTCACTATTTCTATTCAATATTGTACTTGAAGTCTTAGCTGAAGCCATAAGACAAGAAAGGGACAAAAGAGGGATTCAAATCGGCAAGGGAGAAATCAACTTATCTCTATTTGTAGATGACTTGATCTTATACCTGAGTGATCCCAAAAACTCCACCAGGAAGCTCCTGGAACTAATTGAGAAGTTCAACACGGTGGCAGGATACAAAATAAATGTGCAAAAATCAGAGGCCTTCCTATATGCCCAGAATGAAAGAAGTGAAAAAGCCTTGAGAGAAACAATCCCATTCACTATAGCCCGAAAAAAATGAAATACCTTGGTATAAACCTAACCAAGGAGGTAAAAGACCTTTACAATGAAAACTTTAAAACCTTAAAGAAAGAAATTGCAGAAGACACCAGAAGGTGGAAAGACCTCCCATGTTGCTGGATTGGCAGAATCAACATCATAAAAATGACCATCCTACCAAAGACAATATACAAATTCAATGCTATACCAATTATAATCCCAAAGCAATTCTTCAAAGAAGTTGACCAAACAATCTCAAAATTCATATGGAGGCACAAAAGACCCAGGATAGCAAAGACAATCCTGAGTAACAAAAACACTGCTAGAGGTATTACCATACCAAACCTTAGTCTATATTACAAATCCATAGTTATAAAAACAGCCTGGTACTGGCTCCAAAATAGACACACAGATCAATGGATAAGGGTTGAAGACCCAGATATAAACCCACAAAAATAGATCCATTTAATCTTTGACAAAGGGATCCAAAGAATCCAATGGAAAAAGAACAGCATCTTCAAGAAATGGTGCTGGCAAAACTGGATCTCCACATGCAGAAGATTATAGCTGGACCCGTACTTGTCACCATGTACAAGACGTAATTCCAAATGGATCAAGGACCTTGATATAAGGCCAGAGACTATAAAAACCATAGTTGAAAGGATAGGGAATTTCCTCAAGCTGATTGGGCTAGGCCAACATTTTCTAAACAGACATCCAATGGCACAGTCACTGTTACCAACTCTCAACAGTTGGGACCTTGTGAAATTAAAAAGCTTCTGTTCAGATAAAGAGATTGTAACACGAGCTCAAAGGCAACCTACAGAATGGGAGAAAATCTTCACGAACCACATATCTGATAGAGCTCTGCTGTCCAGAGTGCACAAAGAACTTAGAAAACTAAACTCCAAGAAAACCAATGGCCCAATTAAAAAATGGGCCCTGGAACTTAAAAGAAATTTTACCAGGGATGACATTAAAATGTCTAACAAATATCTTAAAAAATGCTCCACTTCCTTAGCCATCAGGGAAATGCAAATCAAAACTTCCCTGAGATATCATCTCACCCCGGTCAGGATGGCAAACATCCACAATACAAACAACAACAAATGCTTGAGAGGATGTGGAGAGAGGGGAACTCTCCTACATTGCTGGTGGGAATGCAGGCTCATACAGCCACTCTGGCGAGCCGTCTGGAGATTCTTAAAGAAATTAAAGATTGAAATGCCATATGACCCTGCTATACCACTTTTGGGAATAACCCCCCATGCTGCAGAGGTTCACCTCTATAGCACAAGCACGACCATGTTCATAGCAGCACTGTTTACAATAGAAAAGTCATAGAATCAACCCAAATGTCCAACAGTTGACGAGTGGATAAGGAAACTGTGGTACATCTATACAATGGAGTACTACTTAGCCATTAAAAATGATGAATTACTGAATTTGCTGTGAAATGGATGTCATTAGAAACAATTATATTAAGTGAAGTATCCCAAACCCAGAAAATTAAGCGCCATATGTTCTCCATAATAGGTGGCTCCTAGTACCATACTCACCCAGCCCACATTGAGACACTCAAAGGTAAACCTATGTAATACAGTAATTGTAAGGATTATGAACAGGAGGGATGGGGTTGGAGGTCCACACCAGACACAAGGAGAGAGGGGACCATGTTACAGCAGAGAAAATAGGCCTCCATCATGGTATGCAAGTAAGTAATGTGACACCTGGTTAAGTTCACAGACGTTCGTTCTTGATCATGTACAACTGAGGGTATATGATCTCACGAGAAGGGGAGGGCATATAGTCTGGCAGATAACAAGTAATCATTTTGCAAATGGGTGATTGACCCCTCCCTCACTGAGGTTTCCTGCTTTTATTACATCTACCCTTGAATGTACTATTATAACAAGACTCTAGTTTAACAGCTTTTTGTCTCTGACCAGGGGGTGATATACAGTGCCCATCAGGATGGCGTGAAGGGCATTGCAGGAGAAGCAAAACTGCAAAAGAAAATCAACAAACCACAATCCAGAACTTCAGAGACTTTATATCAACCACCTAGAACTAGGGCAGCCTAATCTCTCACCATCCTGAATCTTAGGGACATTTGCGGAAGAGGGGACGGTAAGATTGTAAGAGCAAAAGAATGGGAGGAGCAATGATTTGCAAGATTCTCCACACTAGTTAGGGCCAAAGCAATCATAATAGGACTTTGCATGCCCTGCACAATGTCCAACACACTATTGACCTCACAATATCAGCATCAGCTAAAGGCACCAAGATCCTTGGAGGCAAGGGATTGACAGCCACAGTAGTGTTCCTATGCTTATGGGAAACACGAGAAAGGGTTCAGGGAAATGCCATTGGGTCCTTGTACGTCATTGGAGAGGAGGACCCAGAGGAGAGTTAGGCATACACAATAAAGGACTCTATGGGAATTGGGGGGAGGCACTGATGGATGGGGAGGGAGGGGAGGGGAGCAGGTGTTTCAGGGGGAGGAGGAGGGAGGGAGGGAACTGGTCTACCTAATAAGTTTGTTTGAGCGGAAATAATAAGAAATGTATTTAAAAAAGCAAAAAAAAAAAAAAGAAATAGATCAATATGGAAAACAGCCAACGAACTTATAGGTAGGAAGACAGTACATCAAACTTCTCTGTAAATAACTATTATACTCCTAGATTAGAAGAACACTTAACATGCAGCCTAGAAGTCTTCTACAACAGACGTAGAGGATCTCAGCACCCTGACAAGATGCAGCTTGGGGCAGTGGAAGAGCAGTGAAGTGGACAGCAATAGCCAGCCATAATGCAGAGCACCAGCAAGGCTCAGCCAGAATCAGACCAACTTAATCTCTCCCCATCCTAAGGCTTTGAGAACCTCACAGAAGAGGAAGTGGTGAGATTGTAAAAACCTAAGATGTTAAGGTTCACCATTGGACAAGACACTCCAATTAAGGCAGGAATGCTGCATTTAGAAATTTACTACAGTGAGAATTGTCCTTCCCAGACGTACATAATAACTGACATACCAACATGCTCCCATAGACTATCTAAGAACTCAAGAAATATAAGAGCATACAGTGGGAACATGGATACTAAACTGGATGAATAAAGGGAAATGCCCCTCTCAGTGGGGTGACCCAAAGAGAGGCAACGTGGTATGCCATAGAAACCTAAATCCCCACAACAGCAGATAAGCTAAAGGGAACTCTGGGGTCCATAGAACTATTCAGGCAGGAGTGTGGGAGGGAGTGGGAGACAGTGAGGAAAAGAAGGTAGGGGATAGGAGGGAGGGAGGATGGAGGGAACCAGGGATGAGTACTCAATACACTTGTAAAACTAGAAAAATAAAAAAGAGAAATAAATAAATAAAACCAGCGCAAGGTGTTCATCAGTGAAAAAGATTTTTTGAAAAAAAAATTTCATTGATTTGACTACTGCATGAATTTGTTTTCCAATCATCTTCTCATGTAGGATCTAGAAAAACAATTTTAGGAGAAAGACTAATTTTAATTTGGTTTGGTGTCAAACCAATTAATGGTAATTGGCCTTCCCTTCATTCAGGGAGTTCTGAATATATAACCTGACTCAGTTGTGGAAATTGGGTGACAGGCTGTGATTCCCTGCTGCTATGATTCAAGGTAGATTTTTCTTTCATTTGTTTTAGTTTTTCTGCTTATACAGATTGAATAAGAACTTTGTAGCCTTCTCACCTATTTTATTTTGAGTGACACCATCATTAATTAGCCAGTGTCAATGGTCTAAGTGAGTCAGACCTTCATAAATACTGTCCTGTCTATGCTGTACATTATGGTTAGTATGCTTACTTTGCCAGTAGTGAGTCAAGACTGCCACTTGGCCCCTACTGCTCCTGTAGCCACCTATGACCCATTAATTTAATTCCACCAACTAGGCAACTGCGTCTCTCATTATTAGGGTTGGCACAGGGAGAAGAGAAATGGTAGGACCCTTCATATTCTATGGTGTCCCTCTCACCAATTTATTTAGTATGTTTCTGATAAAAAGGCATATCATCTGGATTCTGCCACTGAGAATTAGGATTTAAACAATGAATCTGTCAAGCATTCCAATTTCTCTGAGCCTCTTAATCCCGTCATCAACACTAAACTAAGGGATATCTGGAATCTCCAACTCTTTTTCAGAAGGCAAAACTTTAATATTTATTTCAGCCACCCAATCAAATGAACTTTTGGAACTATTTTTAAGTCTACAAGTAGAAGCATTAAACCTAGAATCTCTAAACTGAACATGAAGGATATAAATGGCCCAATTAAAAAATGGGCTGTGGGGCTCAAAACAAACATTTCCGGGACAAAATCGAACTGTCTAACAAGTATATTAAAAAATGTTCCACATCCCTAGCCATCAGGAAAATGCAAGTCAAAACTACCCTGAGATATCATCTCAGCCTGGTCAGGACTGCAAACATCCACAATACAAATACCACTAAATGCTGGAGAGGATGTGGAAAGATGGGAACTCTCATACATTGCTGGTGGGAATGCAGGCTTTTACAAACACTCTGGCGATCAGTTTGGCAATTACTAAAAAATTTAAGGACTGAAATCTCATATGGCCTTGCTGTACCTCTACTGGGAATAATCCCCTATAATGCAGAAATTCACTACAGTGACACAAGCACAACCATGTTCTTTGCAGCACTATTTGAATAGCAAATCATGGAATCAACCCATGGATAATGAAAATGTGATACATTTACACAATGGAATACTACTCAGCCATCAAAAAAATGAATTAGTGAAGTTTGCCAGGAAATAGATAAAATTGGAAAACTATTATGTTCAGTGAATTATCACATACAAAGAAAATTAGGCACCATATGTACTCCCTAATATGTGGATTCTAGTTCCAAACCCACTTTATGTCATATTCAAAGGTAAATCTCTGTAATATCTACTGTAATCACAAAGGATTATAAATAGGCAGGGAGGGGAAGACAGACCTATGTTATGGTTCATTTTGGTGTCAATTTGACAATTGTGGACTCTTTGGGGCACAGCTGTGGAAGGTTAACGGTTGGAATAGTCCCTGAACAAGTCTGTAGGTACTTGATTGATTGCTGTGGAGAACCCAGCCCATAGTGGGTGGTACTTTCCATTGGTGGACCAGATAACAGGAGGTGCAAAGAGGAGAGACTTACTCTTCCCTTATCATATGTCCACTTGCTGTGCAGTACACTTTGCATGCATTGTTCACTTTTAGAGAATTGTGGCCTTAATTTTGTTGCTGCTGCTGTTGTGTCCATCCTTGGTTGACTTGGAGCTTCACCTTTTCCACAATTTTGTTGCTGAGTGCCTTAAAGCCTGGTCTCTAGGCCTTGCTGCTGATCACTGTATATCACTGATGTTGGAACCCATCTGCTGTTCTTCATCCCAGCATCTTCAACCCTCCAGAGAAGTAAAGGCTTGAGACCTTCTTGGGATCCTTTGTCTTTGGAGAACATTCTAGTTAAGAACAAGGTTGCTGTAGGTGGTTACCTTGAAGGACACTATTTTTATTGTGAGTTATTTTAATGAACTTATTTTTATATATTACATTCTATAGATTCTGTTTCTTCAGAGAACCCTGACTAATACAACCTCAAAAGTAAGAAGATAGGGGATCATGCTTTGGTAGAAAAAATATGCCATGGTCAAGTATTGCATGTAAGTAGCTAGACATCTGGTGCAACTCATTCTCACTTCGTTTCCTGGTTACTTGCAACTGAACAGGCTTGTTCTCACCAATCAGGGAGGATAGAGGGACTGGCAGATAGATGGTAACCATCCTACAAATGGGGTACTGATCCCCCTTCACTGCTCTGTCCTACTCCTATACTTCTATCTATCTTTGAGTCTCCTCTTATATTAAAATCTTCACTTAAACAGTCTTTTATCTTTGGTTAGGAGGTGACCTTCGATGCCAATCAGGATGCAGGCAAGGGCGGTGCAGGAAAGGCAAAACTGAAAACAACAAACCATAATTCAGAACACCAAAGACCCTACATTAATCACCTAGAACCAGACCAGCCAAATCTCTCCCCATCTTAAAGCTCAGGGAACCTTGTGGAAACGGATGTGGCAAGATTGTAAGAGCCTAAATGTGGGCTGCAGTAGCCATAATTGGACTTTGCATGACCTGCTCAAAGACTGACATGTCAGTAACCACCCACCCAATGTGGATCACAGGGGAGAAGGCTCCAGGCAGTAGGATCCTTAGAGGCAAGGGATTAAGCAGCCATAATAGAGTTCCCAAACTACTGGGGAGCCCAAGAAGGGGCTCCTGGTTTTGCCACTGAATCCTGAACCCTCACTAGGATGGAGGACTCAGAGGGAGGTTTGGCGTTCACACAAGAGAATGCTCCAGGGGATAGGAGGTAGGAAGGGGGAGGCAGTGGAAAAGGAGAAGGGAGGGCCGTGAAAGGAAGGAGAGGAAAGGAGAGAATACAAGGGGGGATGACTGGGGAGGGGAGGAGTGAGGGAAAGGATGGAGTACCCTATTGAGCTTGTATGATTTGGAAAAAAATAGAAGGTGGGAAAAAAATAGCACATGAGTCAGGAACAATTGCATGATTTTGGGGGGAGGCACTTTAAGATTGTGTAAGGCACAGCTAATATCTACCAGAATGGAATTAAAGCAATGGTTAAAGAGGAAACTAAGTACATACTTGTGGGATGTAAAAAGTCCTGGCGTGGTTGAATGTGGATCATAGTGCTAGGGGTGTATTGTCTCCTGTGAGTTGTTCAGGGAAGATTGAAAGGTCCCACAAATGGTGAAGGCTATTGCCACTGGTGTTAGTTGTTCACCAAAGCTAATCAGTAAGATCCTATTGCTGAAGACATCTCATGGTGTATGTTCAAGATAGCCTGGCCAGGTCAAAAAAAACAACCACTCTGATGGCCAGGCAAACCAGTGTAACCTTGAAGGCCTGGTGAGCAAGAATCGAGTTCTGATGGCCTGGTCAGGTGGATGTGAGCATGGCCCTGCCCAGGTAGGCCAGTTGCCCCAGTAGCAAGTGGGTATGGCCCAGATTGTATGGTTGCCAGTGCATACACTCTGGTGCAATAGAACCAAGAACCTTTTGGGTATAACTAGCAGATTTCTAATTCAGCATAAGGCCCATTTGGAAAGGAAAGTTCAGAAGGAAAGTTCATATCTTGTACTGTGAGCCAAAACAAAGACCTATAGCTGGGGAGACCATAGGCCCTAATGGGGGGTCACTGAAATTATTGTGTTAAGTGGATGTGATGCATCTTTGGAATTGCAGTCTAAACAACTGTGCTTATGCTTGTGGAATACCATTGCTATTGCCTTTGGCTGTGGAGTGGTTGTGACAGTGATGTTGTTCAGTGAGGGAGAGACTGATGACAATGGGTGAAGCTACTGAGAAGAAGTGACTGTTACTGACACCGTTGTCTGAGTGCCCAGCCATAAATGAACATGAATGTCACCCTTTCTAACACTCAGGGAATATTGCAGAAGAGGAGGTGGGAAAGATTAAGTGTCAGAGGAAAGGGGGAGTGTTGTGGGGCATTTTTTCCCTCTGAGCAGGCATCTTGACCTTTGACCCAGTCTCAGCCAGTAAACAAATACTGAGGCTACCAAGGCTTCTGAAACTGTCAATCTTGGAAGAGAGGAGATTTCTTCCAGGATAAAAATAAGGTTAGGGCTGTCGTAAGCCATAATAGGACTTTGCATGACCTGTGCAATGACTGACAAGTCAATGACCCTCCAAAGTCTAGCATGGATCACAGGCACTAGGATCCTTACAGCAAGGGATTCACAGTCACAGTATTGTTCCCATACTAAAGGGGAGCCCAAGAAAGGGCTCTGGGCAATGTCACTGAGATCTTACATCTCATTAGAGTGGAGGACAGAGAGGGAAGTTTGCCTTTTACACTAAAGGATGTTCTAGGGAATGGGAGGGAGGAAGAGGGGAGCACTGGGAGAAAGGGAGAGAAGGGGATGAAAAAAAGGGAAAGGGGGGAGAGTGCAAGGGGGACTGGGGAGGGGAATAGAGAAGGAGGGGACTGGGGTACTATTAAGTTTGTATGACTGGGAAAAATAAATAAATATAATTAACAAAAAAGTTCTGGTGGTAGGATCCTCTCTTGCCAGCCAAGCAGTTAGAAAGTGAGTTATTCAGCAGTCAGAAGCAGTCTAAAGGAATCCCCCCAGTGGGTTTCTGGAATCCATAACCTTGAATAGACGATGTCCAAAAAAAGATCAGAAAACTGATTTTCATATTTAGGTACAGGTGTCAACTTAATAGTTGAGGGTTTGAGTTCTGGGCACATTTGTGGATAATTATTGTTTGGGTTAAGCCCAGTGAAGGCTGATGGGGAAGGCACAGGTGGGTGGGCTTAGGCACAGGAATAAAAATATAGAGAGCTGGTTGAGAAAATTGGCATCTTTGCATACACTTGGCCACTCATGTTGATCTGGCAAGTAAGGATCACCCCTCTTTCAACCATTATGTAGAGTGGTGTGGCCAGTTCCCTTGGCCCTGGTGTTGGTGCATGTTTTCCTATGGAGTTGGACTACAGACTGTAACCAGACTGTTGTATGAAAGTAAACTCCTTGTTCCCTTAAATCATTTGATGGTCATTTATCAGCAACCATGCAGGTGAAAATACATATATACATATATACGACTATTTGATCACATTTATTATTAAGGCAAGGACTTACTCTTAATTTTTCTCAATATTTGATACTTTCATAAATAAAATGAAATATATTTTTCATTTCATATTCCCCAATCCAATCTTCTCCTCCTTTTCCACCTCACACTTTTTTTTCATCACTGTCATGCCTCCCAGTTTCATGCCTATTAGTGTGTCTACCCACTGGGTTTCATCTGACATAGCAATACTGATAGGAAGGCAGGGCCTTCCATTGAAACAAAAGTTTTTTAATCACTTAAGTTATCTAGCTAGCTTTCTCTTGAACTTCCCTGTGTTGTCTATGCAGAGAGCTTGGATTACAAGAAGCGACCACTCCGCGACATTTATGTGGGTTTTGGAATGCAAGATCTCCAATTCTTCTGCTAGCTAGGCAAATGCCTTATCCATGGAGTCCATCTGCTTTATCCTTCCACTTGTTTTATCCTCAGTATTAGCAGGAAGGACTAGCATTATACTACATGTTAGTTCGTTGTGGGGTTTTCTCTAGAGGTAGGTGATCTTGAGGCTATAAGTCCATTTCCTTGTGTTTAAGCACTGGGGAAAATGTCAAGTTTTCCAAGGAATTTTTCATATTTGTCTGTCATGTATTTTTTTTAATTTTTTTAATTAATTAATTTATTTATTTATTTCCGCTTATACGAACTTAATAGGTACACCAGTCCCCTCCCCCTTCCCCCCTCCCTGGACCCCCTATCTCCCTCCCTCTTTTTCCCTTCCTTTCCTGCCCCTCCCTCTCTATCTCCCAGTGCCTCCTCCCCCCACACCCTCCTCTCCGATGAGGTGTAAGGACTCAGTGGCATTTCCTAGAACTCTTTCTTGTGTTCTCCATAAATATAAGAACACTATTGTGGCTGTTAATCCCTAGCTTCTAAGGATCCTAGTACCTTTAGTCCCTGCTAGACTTTGAGGAATCAATAATGTGTTGGTCATTGCACAGGTCATACAAAGTCCTATTATGATTGCTTCAGCCCTAACTTGTGTGGAGTATCTTGCATATCATTACTCCTCCTCATCCTTGTACTTACACTCTTACCATCCCCTCTTCCGCAAATTTCTGTAAGCATCAGGATGGGGAGAGATTAGGATGGCCTGGTGCTAGGTGGTTGATATAGAGTCTCTGATGTTCTGAATTACAGTTTGTTGTGTGTTTTTTTTTTCAGTTTTGCTGCTCCTGCAATGCCCTTTGCTCAATCCTGATGGGTATTGGATGTAACCACCTGGCTAGAGCTAAAAAGCTGTTAAAATAGAGTCTTATTATAAAAGTTTATTGAAAGGTAGATGGAAGAAAATAGGAGACCATGGTGAGGGGGGGGTCAGTCTCCCATTTGCACAATGGTTACTTTCTATCTGCCAGACTATATGCCCTCCCCATCTGGTGAGATCATATACCATCATTTGTAGATGATCAGGAAGGAAAATCTGTGAACTTAACCAGATGTCTCATTACTTACTTGCAGTCCTGTTGGCCTATTTTCTCTGCTGTAACATAATCCCCCCTCTCTCCTTGTTTCTAGTGTGGCCTTCCTTCCCCTTCCCTCTTGTTTATAATTTTTGCAATTACCGTGAGTATTACAGAGATTTATTTTTGAGTGTGTCTCTAAGTGGGTTTGGTACTAGAATCCAGCTATTAGGGAGTACATACGGTCCTTAATTTTCTGTGTCTGGAATATTGCACTTAACATAATTTTTTCTAATTCCATCCATTTCACGGCAAATTACATTAATTCATCATTTTTGATGGCTGAGTAGTATTCCATTGTATAAACGTACCACATTTTCCTTATCCACTTGGCAACCGTTGGACATTTGGGTTGATTCCATGACTTTGCTATTGTAAACAGTGCTGCTATGAACATGGTCATGCTTCTGCTATCGAGGTCAATTTTTGCTGTATGGGGGATTATTCCCAAAAGTGGAATAGCAGGGTCATATGGCATTACAATTGTTAACTTCCTTAAGAATCGCCAGACAGCTTGCCAGAGTGGTTGTATGAGCTTGCATTCCCACCAGCAATGTAGAAGAGTTCCCCTCTCTCCATATCTTCTCCAGCATTTGGTGTTGTTTGTATTGTGGATTTTTGCCATCCTGACTGGGGTGAGATAATCTCAGGGAAGTTTTGATTTGCATTTCCCTTATGGCTAAGTATGAGGAGCATTTTTTAAGATATTTGTTAGACATTTTAATTTCGTCCCTGGTAAAGTTTCTTTTAAGTTCCAAGGCCCGTTTTTTAATTGGGCTATTTGTTTCCTTGGTGTTTAGTTTTCTAAGTTCTTTATGCATTCTGGATAATAGAGCTCTATCAGATATGTGGTTAGTGAAGATTTTCTCCCATTCTGTGGGTTGCCTTTGTTACGATCTCTTTATCTGAACAGAAGCTCTTTAATTTCACCAGATCCCAACTTTTGAGAGTTGATAGCAGTGACTGTGCTATTGGATGTCTGTTTAGGAACTGTTGGCCTAGTCCAATCAGCTCAAGGGAGTTCCCTACCTTTCAACTATGATTTTTATAGTCTCTGGCCTGATATCAAGGTCCTTGATCCATTTGAAATTAAGTCTTGTATATGGTGACAAGCACGGGTACAGTTTTAATCTTCTGCATGTGGATATCCAGTTTTGCCAGCACCATTTGTTGAAGATGCTATTCTTTTTCCATTGGATTTTTTGGGCCCCTTTGTCAAAGATCAGATGGGTGTAGTTGTGTGGGCTTATATCTGGGTCTTTAACCCTTATCCATTGATCTGTGTGTCTATTTGGGAGCCAAAACCAGGCTGTTTTTACAATATGGATTTGTAGTATAGACTAAGGTTTGGTATGGTGATTCCTTCAGCAGTGTTTTTGTTACTCAGGATTGTCTCTGCTATCCTGGGTCTTTTGTGCCTCCACATGAATTTTGAGATTGTTTGGTCAACTTTTTAAAGAATTACTTTGGGATTTAAATTGATAAAGCATTGAATCTGCATATTGCCTTGGGTAGGATGGTCATTTTTATGATGTTGTTTCTGCCAATCCAGGAACATGGGAGGTCTTCTGACCTTCTGGTGTCTTCTGCAATTTCTTTCTTTAGGGTTTTAAAGTTTTCACTGTAAAGATCTCTTACTTCCTTGGTTAGGTTTATGCCAAGGTATTTTATTTTTTTAGGGGCTATAGTAAATGGGTTTGTTTCTCTCAGGGCTTTTTCACTGCTTTCATTCTGTGTATATAGGAAAGCCAACTGATTTTTGTACATTTATTTTGTATCCTGCCACTCTGCTGAACTTTTGTATTAGTTCCAGGAGCTTCCTGGTGGAGTTTTGGGATCACTCAGGTATAAGATCATGTCATCTGCAAATAGAGATAAGTTGATTTCTTCCTTGCCAATTTGAATCCCTTTTATGTCCCTTTCTTGTCTTATGTCTTTAGCTAAGACTTCAAGTACAATATTGAATAGAAATGGTGAGTGGACAGCCTTGTCTAGTTCCTGATTGAAGCGGGAATGCCTCAAGTTTTTCCCCATTGAGTATAATCCTTGCTGTTGGCTTGTTGTAGACAGCTTTTATTATATTGATAAAAGTTCCTTCCATTCCATCCTTCTCTAGGGTTTTGATCATAAAGGGCTGTTGGATCTTGTCAAATGCTTTCTCTGCATCTATTGAGATTGTCATGTGGTCTTGAATTTTGGACTGTTTTTTTAAGGTGAATTACATTCATTGATTTGCGTATGTTGAACCAACCTTGTGTTCCCGGGATAAACCCTACTTGATCCCCGTGAATGATCTTTTGATATGTTTTTGAATCTGATTTGCTAAGACTTTATTATGAATCTTTGAATCTGTGTTCATCAAAGAGATTGGCCTATGGTTTTCTTTTGTAAGTTATCTTTATTAGGTTTTGGGATTAAGACGATATTAGCTTCATAGAAAGAATTTGGTAGCGTTACTTCCTTTGCTATTTGATGGAACAGTTTAAGAAGTATTAGTGTTTTTAACTCCTTAAATGTCTGGTAGAACTGTGTGCTGTATCCATCTGGTCCAGGACATTTTTTCATGGGAAGATTTGAGCTTACTTCATTGATTTCCTCATGTGTTATAGGGCTATTTAAATAATTCACAACTTCCTGATTCAATTTTGGTAAGTTGTACTTATGCATTTCTTTTGTGTTGTCAAATTTCACAGAATATAAGTTTTTAAAATAAGACGTTATAATGCTCTGAGTTTCTTGGGTATAAGTAGTAATAACTCCATTTTCATTTCTAATTTTGTTAATTTGGGTTTTCTCTCTCTGCTTTTGGTTAATTTAGCCAAGGGTGCATCAATCTTACTGATTTTTTCAAAGAACCAGCTTTTTGACTTGTTGATTTTCTGTATCATTTTCCTCATCTCAGTTTCAGATATTTGTCCCCTTATTTTGCTACTGCTTTTGGGATCTGATTGCTCTAGTGTCTATAAAGCTTTAAGCTGCATTGTTAAGTTATTTAATTGTGATGTTTCCATTTTTTTTTGATATAGGCATTAAGAGCTAAGAACTTACCTCTTAGGACAGCTTTCATTGTGTCCCAAAGATTTTGGTAAGTTGTATTTTCATTATCATTCGCTTTCAGGAAATCTTGAATTTCCTTTTTAATTTCTTCCTGAATCCAGTTCTCATTCAGCATCATATTGTTAAGTTTCCAGGAGTTAGTGTATTTTCTGTTGTTTTCTTGTGTTGTGGATGTCAAGCTTTATACCATGGTGGACTGATAGGGTACTGGCTAGAATTTCAATTTTCTTGTATATGTGGAGATTGGTTTTATGAAACAATATGTGATCTATTTTGGAGAAAGGTCCGTGTGCTGCTGAGCAAAATGTGTATTCTTGGGTGTGTGGATGAAAAGTTCGATAAATATCTGTAAGGTCCTTTTCAGTAAGGGTTTGATTAAGTTCCAAAGTGTCTCTATTAATCTTTTGACCTGTTGATCTATCCCATGTTCAGAGGGTGGTATTGAAATCCCCAAGAATTATCGTTTCATGATTGATTTCTCGCTTTAGACACTGTAGGGTTTGCTTAATGAATGTGGATTGGCCCACATTACGTGCATATATGTTCAGTATTGTGACTCTTCCTGGTGTATTGTACGTGTGACGAAAATGTAGTATCCATCTGTGTCTCTTATGATTATTTTTGGTTCGAAGTCCACTTTTGGCTACCCCTGCCTGTTTCCTGGTTCCATTAGCTTGCAGAATTTTCAACCAGCCTTTTATTTTTAGGATGTGCCTATGTATTGTGGTGAGATGAGTGTCTGATGGTAGCAGATTGATGGATTGTGATTTTTGATCCAAGTTTGAAATCTGTGTCTCTTGATTGGTGATTTAATTCCATTGACATTTAATCTTATAATGGAGAAATTATTTTTAATTCTGGATATTTTTTATTTTTAGTGGCTTTTGTAAGTGTATTATTTGGCTTTTAGGTTTTGATGGTATTATACTTCTCTTCTGTCCTCCTGGATATGCTTGTTTTTTCTTCAAGCTTGAGTATCATTTGTATCATTTTTTGAAGGCCTGGTTTTGTAGACATGCAAGCTTTCAAGTTGTCTTTGTGCTAGAAAACTTTTCTTTCTACCTCGATGATGATGGATAGTTTTGCCAGGTATATCAGCCTGGGTTGACATTTTTGCTTATTTAATACTTGAAGTACGTCTCTCCAAGCTCTTCTTGCTTTTACTGTTTCGACTGAGAAGTCATTTGTTATTTTAATACATTTACCTTTAAAAGTGACTTGTTTTTTTTTTTTTTTTTCCCTTGAAGCTTTTAGCACCTTTTCTTTGTTTTGAGTGTGGAGTGTTTTCGCTATTACTTGCCATGGCGAGTTTCTCTTTTGGTCATATCTGTTTGGGGTGCGGAATGCCTCTTGTATTTGGATGGGCCTCTCATTCTTTAGATGAAGAAAGTTTTCCTTGATGATAATTTGAAAAATTTCCTCGGTTGTGGTATTTTGGGATTCTTGCTCTGGTATTCCATGAACACGCATGTTAGGCTTCTTCACAGTGTCCCATAAATTTTGAATATTCCTTTCAAGAATCTTTTTGGCTTTAACAACATCTTCCATTGAGCTGGTTAATACTCCCACTTTGTCTTCAAGGTCTGAAGTTCTATTTTCTGCTTCAGTAGTTCTGCTGATAAAACTTAATGTTGAGTTCTGGGTTGAGGATATCTTGTCTTCTAGTTCGATTTTAAACTCTGCTTGAGACTGTTTTAACTGCTCGATGCCTATTTTTGTTTCTTGAATTGTTTTTCTCAACTCCTCCAAGTGTCTGTTGTTTTCCTTTTCAAAGTGGCTCCTCCCGGATTTTCTCATTCATAGTATTGATCATGGTAATGATCATGCTTTGAAAGTTGTTAGTTATCCTGGGCCTGGCTTTCTTGGTTATTTTCTGTGAATTTGTCTTGGTTTGAATCGATCATTGTGGGGTTATTTCTTTAGGTGGGAGATTTGTCTTCTTGGGTTTTGTTTCTCATGGATCTGCGTTTTGACTTGGGCATTGTTGTTTTGTCTTAAGACCTTTCAGATTCTGTGTGTTTTTGACTGAACTGATCTAGTTGATATTAATATTCTCTAGCAGTTGTTGCTAGTGGTTCCCTTGGAAGTGGGTACATTTGTCTGTTGTTATTATTTCCTGGGTGTGGTATTAGGCTGTTAGTATATCAATTAAGACAGGTTTAGTAGACAGGATGTAAATATTAGTGTGGTAGTGCACTTTTACAATTTAGTACCTTGATGGTATGTGAGGGTGAGTGGTATAGTCCCTGAAGTTTTATATGGTTTTGGGGTGGCTATATGAAAAAGTTAATCTATTGTGATTCATAATTAAAAGAAGCAGGATGGTAAAAAGAGGTTTACTTATCTTTGGGCTGGCTGTGAAGAATTTCTCCCATGTGATAGGATGATTTTAGAGGACTTCAGATGTATGGCATTTGTCCCCTAGAGCTTTGCTTGGGTTTTCTTTGGATTTTGTTGATTTCTGAGGAGCAGTGTGTCCTTCCTGAGATGCAGGGTGACCTGAAGCTTCCAGGGTGGCTGGGCGGGTGGACCAGCAAAGGGGCTATTGGTGTGCTAACTGCGCACTTCACCTGGGACCCGTGGAGTGGCCTAGAGTTCCAGCCAACCCCAGGCAGGCTGGATGCTTCTCAGGCTAGCCTGTGGGAGGAGCTGGGATGGGCTTGTGGGGGTTACCTGAGATGTAGAGTGACCGGGAGCATCTGGAAAGGGTGGGCTGGTGGAGCAGCAAAAGGGGTGTCATGTATATTTTTCTCTATTATTTGTTTACTTGAGAGTGGAAAAAGAGAGAAAGTGAGATGAGAATATGACAGGAAAAGAGAATTGAGGGACAGAGAGAGAGAGAGAGAGAGAATAAAAGATAAGAATTGTTCCCATTCATAGTATATTGTACCAATGGGGATAAGGGGGCAATTTTTAGAAGTCAGTTCTCTTTCACCACCATGTGGAATTCTAGGAATCAACCCAGAACTCCAAGTGTACAATCAGGCCCCTTACCCAGTAAGCCATCTCTCCAGCCCTGTTTTGTCATATTTAATGCACGATCCATCCCTATGCATCTCTTCAAAAAATGAATGCTTCAAAATTTTCACCACTTACAATGATTCTTGCTATAGGATGATTGTACATATACACAATGTTGACAAAAATTCCTTCCATTCCAGTATCTTTGCATCTGTTTTCATCATGGAGATTGACCTGTCGATTTGTTTTTTTATTGTGTCTTTATTTCAATTTGGAATCAGTGTATTATTAGCTTTATAGAAAGGATGTGGAAGTGTTCCTTCCTTTACTATTTTATGCAAGTTTAAGGAGTAGTGTTGTTACTTGTTCTTTAAATGTCTGGTAGAATACTGCATTGAATCCATCTTGTCCTGGAATCTTTTTTAGTGGAAAGACTTGCAATTACTTATTTAATTTCTTCACTTGTTAAAAGACAACATAAATAATTCAATTCATCCTGATTTTATTTTGGCAAGTTAGTGAAGATTTTCTCCCATTCTGTGGGTTGCCTTTGAGCTCGTGTTACAATCTCTTTATCTGAACAGAAGCTCTTTAATTTCACAAGGTCCCAACTGTTGAGAGTTGGTAGCAGTGACTGTGCCATTGGATGTTTGTGTAGGAAATGTTGACCTAGCCCAATCAGCTTGAGGGAGTTCCCTATCCTTTCAACTATGGTTTTTATAGTCTCTGGCCTGATATCAAAGTCCTTGATCCATTTGGAATTAAGTCTTGTATATGGTGAAAAGTACAGATCCAGTTTTAATCTTCTACATGTGGAGATCCAGTTTTGCCAGCACCATTCGTTGAAGATACTGTTTTTTTCCATTGGATTTTTTTGGCCCCTTTGTTAAAGACCTAATGGCTGTAATTATTTCGGCTTATATCTGGGTTTTCAAGCCTTATCCATTGATCTGTGTGTCTATTTTGGAGCCAGTACCAGGCTGTTTTTACAACTATGGATTTGTAGTGTAGACTAAGGTTTGGTATGGTGATACCTCCAGCAGTGTTTTTGTTACTCAGGATTGTCTTTGCTATCCTGGGTCTTTTGTGCCTCCATATGAATTTTGAGATTATTTGATCAACTTCTGTAAAGAATTGCTTTGGGATTTTAATTGGTATTGCATTGAATCTGCACATTGCCTTTGGTAGGATGGTCATTTTTACGATGTGGATTCTGCCAATCCAGGAATATGGGAGGTCTTTCCACCTTCTGGTGTCTTCTGCAATTTCTTTCTTCAGGGTTTTAAAGTTTTCATTGTAGAGGTCTTTTACCTGTTTGGTTAGGTTTATACCAATGTATTCCATTATTTTAGGGGCTATAGTAAATGGGATTGTTTCTCTCAGGGCTTTTTCACTTCTTTCATTCTGGGTATATGAAAGCCACTGATTTATGTACATGTATTTGTGTCCTGCTACCCTGCTGAAGTTCTCAATTAGTTCCAGGATCTTCCTGGTGGAATTTTTGCAGTCACTCAGGTATAAGATCATGTCATCTGCAGATAGGGATAGCTTGACTTCTTCCTTGCCGATTCGAATCCCTTTTATGTCCCTTTCTTGTCTTATGGTTTCAGCTAAGACTTCAAGTACAATATTGAATAGAAGTGGTGAGAGTGGACACCCTTGTCTAGTTCCTGATAGAAGCGGGAATAATTCCAGTTTTTCCCCATTGAGTATAATCCTTGCTGTAGGCTTGTTGTATACGGCTTTTATTATATTGATAAAGGTTCCTTCCATTCCTACTGTCTCTAGCGTTTTGATCATAAAAGGCTGTTGGATCTTGTCAAAAGCTTTTTCTGCGTCTATTGAGAGTATCATGTGGTCTTGGACTTTGGACTGGTTTATATGATGAATTACATTTATTTGATTTGCGTATGTTGAACCATCCTTGTGTGTCAGGGATGAAGCCTAGTTGGTCCCCATGAATGATCTTTTTGATATGTTTTTGAATACTATTTGCTAAGACTGTGTTGAGAATCTTTGCATCTATGTTCATCAGAAAGATTGCCCTATAGTTTTCTTTTTTAAGTGTATCTTTATTAGGTTTTGGGATTAAGATGATATTAGCTTCATAGAAGGAATTTGGTAGTTTTCCTTCCTTTGTTATTTAATGGAACAGTTTAATGAGTATTGGTGTTATTAACTCCTTAAATGTCTGGTAGAACTCTGTGCTGAATCCATCTGGTCCAGGACATTTTTGGTGGGAAGATACGAGATTACTTCCTCAATTTCCTTATATGTTATAAGACTATTTAAATAATTCACAACTTCCTGATTCAATTCCAGTAAGTTATGTTTACTTAGGAATTCATCCATCTCTTTTGTGTTGTCATATTTTACAGAGTATAAGTTTTTGAAATATGATGCTATAATTCTCTGGATTTCTTGGGTATCAGTAGTGATAACTCCATCTTCATTTCTAATTTGTTAATTTGGGTTTTCTCTCTCTGGCTGTTGGTTGATTTAGCTAGGGGTGTATCAATCTTATTGATTTTTTCCAAGAAGCAAATTTTTGACTGGTTGATTTTCTCTATTGTTTTCCTAATCTCGATTTCAGATATTTCTCCCCTTATTTTGCTAATCTCCTCTCTTCTACTGCTTTTGGGATTAGATTGCTCTAGTTTTTCTAAAGCTTTAAGCTGCATTGTTAAGTTGTTTATTTCTGATGTTTCCATTTTTTTGATGTAGGCATTAAGAGCTATGAACTTACCTCTTAGGACAGCTTTCTTTGTGTCCCAGAGATTTTGGTAAGTTGTATTTTCATTATCGTTCACTTTCAGGAAATCTTGAGTTTCCCTTTTAATTTCTTCCTGAATCCAGTTCTCATTCAGCATCATAGTGTTATGTTTCCAAGAGTTAATGTATTTTCTGTCTTTTGTTGTGTTGTGAATGTCCAGCTTTAGGCCGTGGTGGTCTGATAGGGCCCAGGCTAGAATTTCCACTTTCCTGCATATGTGTAGATTCATTTTGTGGCCCAATATGTGATCTTTTTGGAGAACGTTCTGTGTGCTGCTGAGAAAAATGTGCATTCTTTGTTGCGTGGATGAAAAGTTCGATAGAGATCTGTAAGGTCCATTTCTTTAAGGGTTTGATTAAGTTCCAAAGTGTCCCTGCTAAGCTTTTGACCTGTTGATCTATCCCATGTTGAGAGGGCGGTGTTGAAATCCCCAAGAATTATCGTTTGGGGGTTGATTTCTCGCTTTAGACACTGTAGGATTTTCTTAATGAATGTGAAGTGGCCCGTATTGGGTGCATATATGTTCAGTATTGTGAAGTCTTCCTGGTGAATTGTACCTGTGACTAAAATGTAATATCCATCTTTGTCTCATGATTTTTTTGGGTTTGAAGTCCACTTTGTCCGACAGCATAATGGCTACCCCTGCCTATTTCCTGGTTCCATTAGCTTGCAGAATTTTGGACCAGCCTTTCATTTTTTGGATGTGCCTATCTTTTGTGGTGAGATGAGTTTCCTGAAGGCAGCAGATTGATGGGTTGTGATTTTTAATCCGTTTGTAATCTGTGTCTCTTAATCTGTGAGTTAAGTCCATTGACATTTAATGTTATAATGGAGAAACTATTTTTAGTTCCAGACATTTATTATGTTTAGTGGTTTTGTAAGTATATTGCTTCACTTTTAATTGTGTTACAGTTCCCTTCTGTTCTTCCAGATATGCCTGTTTTTTTCTTCATGCTTGAGTATGATTTCTAGCATTTTTTGAAGGCCTGGTTTGGTGGACATGTATCCCTTCAAGTTGTCTTTGTGTTGGAAGATTTTTCTTTCTCCTTCGATCATGACAGATAGTTTTATGGGGTATGTCATTTTTGCTCATTCAATACTTGAAGTATGTCTCTCCAAGATCTTCTTGTTTTTACTGTTTCGACTGAGAAGTCATTTGTTATTTTAATGGGTTTTCCTTTAAAAGTGACTTTTTTTTTTCCCTTGAAGCTCTCAGCACTATTTCTTTATCTTGAATGTGGTGTGTTTTGACTATTATTTGCCGTGGTGAGTTTCTATTTTGGTCATATCTGTTTGGCGTGCGGAATGCCTCTTGTATATGGATGGGTCTCTCTTTTTTTAGATGAGGAAAGTTTTCCTTGATGATCATTTGAAAAATTTCCTCAGGTGTTGTATTTTGATATTCTTGCTCTGGTATTAGATGAATACGCATGTTAGGCTTCTTCAGGGTGTCCCATAATTCTTGTATGTTTCTCGCGAGTATCTTTTTGGCTTTAACAACCTCTTCCATTGAGCTGGTTAATGCTCCCACTTTGTCTTCAAGGTCTGAAATTCTGTTTTCTGCTTTGTTATTTCTGCTGGTAAGACTCTCTGTTGAGTTCTGGGTTGAAGATAACTTGTCTTTTAGTTCAGTTTTGAACTTTGCTTGAGTCTGTTTTAAATGCTCTGTGCCTGTTTTTGTTTCTTGAACTGTTTTTCTCAACTCCTCCAAGTGTCTGATGTTTTCCTCTTCAATGCGATTGATTCGGTTACTTCGTTCCTCCCAGATTTCCTCTTTCATAGTATTTAACATGGTAATGATCATGTTTTGAAAGTCGTTATCCTGCGTCAGGCTTTCTTGGCCATTTTCCATGGGTTTGTTCTGGTTGGTGTCTATCATTGTGGGATTAATTCCTTCAGTGGGAGATTTGTTTACTTGGGTGTTGTTTCTTATGGATTTGCACTTTGACTTGGGCATCGTTGTTTTAACTCTTAAGACCTTCTTTCAATTTCTGTGTGTTTTTCACTGAATTGAATTATTTGGCCCGGGTTTTTGTAGTTGGGTGGGGGCGGAGCTTACCTAGGTCTTGGTGAGTCCTGGCTAGACTGTGCACAACCCGGGTGGCCAAGTTGGGAAATGGAGGATGTGGTGGCAGCGGGGCGTTATTTAACCTGGGGGAGCTGGGGAGTGCCCCGGGGTGGCAGTCCTCCCTGGCCCCATGCGGCTCCTGATCCAGGCGGGCTGTTGGGAGGAGCTGGGTCCCATGGACTGCCTGGGGTTCTGGGGGTTGGGAGGGTGCGGAGCTTACCTGGGTTGCGGTGAGTCCCGGCTGGACTTCACTCGTCCCAGGGGCTGTGGAGTGGGGAAAAGGCGTGATTCATTCTTAATGACATTTTTTTACTCTTATGTTTCACTCAGCAGAATCCTTTCCATCTATTTTCTTCTTCCAAAATACATACTATTTAAGATAAAATTCCAGTTCATTCTTCTCATCTCCGTACTATATATAATGTCTCTAATACTTCTTTTATTAGACACAATGATAAATTAATGCCATCAAACAACAATAATAATTAGAGGTTTAAGACATACCACCTGATAACAGAGATGTCCCTGTTTGTTATCTTTTGCAAGCAACCTTTATGCAACTTGCTCAGGCCCTGAATGTGAGCCCTTTACTGTAGATTCTCCCCAGAGCACTAAGAATGTCTTTGTTCCTCAAACTGTAAATAAAGGGATTAAGCATGGGGGTGACCACAGCATAAATGATAAATGCCACCAGAGCCCTTGTAGGAGACTCTGATGAAGCTGACCCAAAATACACACTGATGATTGTTCCATAGAATAAGCAAACAACTGTCAGGTGAGATCCACAGGTGGAGAAAGCTTTAGATTTCCCCCTGTAGATGAGATTTTCATAATGTTGGATGCAATTTTGTAGTAAGAGAAAAGAATTGCTGACACAGGTAGAAAACCAAAGACAACTCCAATAAGATACAAGACAGTATTGATGGAAAAGGGGTCAGAGAAGACAATGTTAACAAGATGAGAGAGACCACAGAAGAAATTAGATATTTCTACATCTTCAACATGGGTGAATTTTAATACAAACTAAGTGTTGGCCTGGGAGTCCACAACACTCATCATCAAGGACACCAAAACTAGGAGAACACAACATCAAGGATTCACGATGACTGAGTAATGCAAGGGAAGACAGGTGGCCATGAACCTATCATAGGCCATTACAGTCAGAAGCATGTCATCCATACAGGAAAATAAGACATTGAGAGACATCAATGTCAGGCAACTTACATAGGAAATGGCTCTGTCATTATTTTCTATATTCATGATCATCATTGGGACTGTGGTAGAGATGAAAAAGATATCAATGAAGGACAGGTTGCAAAGAAAGAAGTACATCAGGGTGTGGAGGTGTCAAAGATGATGAGCAGGATGATAATTAGGTTCCCTAGCATGGTGACCAGGTACATGGACAGGAACAGTCCAATGATGATGGTCTGAAGATCTGGATCTTCTGGGTTGTCATGAGATAGAATTCTGAGATTAGTGTTAGATTTTGCTCCTGTAATTTTCTTCGACACCTATTCACAAAAGAGAAGAAATGATAAAGGAAAGAATACAATTGAAGGTAATATGTATAAGAATTTTATAAAGGTTTGCAAATAAGTCCTGATTTCATTAGAACTCATGTCCTGCTGCATATTGAGGTAAGTGGTGAGTTTTACTACATTCAACTATTTGTAATTTAACACATAGATTTGTGACTATGAAACATTAAGAGCATTTCTTCACTGTTTCATGTGTAAATTCCTGATTTTCACTGTTTTCTATTCATTATGAGCTTCTTATGCTACGTGTTTTCATAATATTTCATTTCTGTCATAGCAAACAGAAAAATTGTAGAGATCAAATTTAAAAACATTGAAGTATGTTGTGTAAACTTTTCAGAAAAAATAGGAATAATAAACAACCTGGGGCTAGAAACATAACTGGCTTGTAAAAATGTCTATTTATATATCTGATGATGTGATTACCTATCAGTGAGTACATGATGGAATGAGATAACTGACGTTTAAAGCATGTTCTTGTCTACTCATGTGCTGAGGCATGTGTACATCTCTCTCTTTCTTTCTCATAATACATAGACTATTTCAAAATGTAAATATGCTTACAGCTCTGTTGCAAGTTTCCTACATTGTTGCAGATAAATTCAAGACCATATGGCTTAATGAGAAAACAAGTTTTCTTTTTCTTATGGTTATATTTCTTAGCACAGTTTTGCAGGAAATGTCATGAGGCTACACCACATTCATTGCTGAGAGAAAGACACAATACATTCTTGTTAGACCAGCATGTCTGGCCAATACACTGAAAATTTCCAACTTCCTGAATCACCTCCTTCCATGTTATCTATATAAGCAATGGATAGTCTCACCCAACATTGTATGTGTACCCACTCAGTTGAGTAATTTCCTGCCAGCTTGCTCAAGTCTCAATGACTTATTCTTCCCAACTGTTTGCAGAGATCAAACATTTAATTGTCACGTTGTCTTTTTATGTAACTGTGAGATGCTCTACAACAAATATCATTTTATGCAAAAGTAAATAGGAATGGGTCAAATTTGTATTATATTATTCACATGTATCAACACCAAATTCCCATTACTTGGTGTTTATACACAATACTATTAGAGCTATGAATGTATTATTTAAGCACTAGGTTTAAGTTTGTCATTTGTAATCAAAATGTTGTTGAAAAGCAGACATAATATTGTAATTATAATAATCTTAGATTTTTCAGACATTCATTATTCACAGGTACATTTGGAACATGGTTCAAATTGTGTTTGTCTCTTAAAATGAGATTTAGCTGACCAGGTTGAAAAAATATCACAATGGAGCATTAATTTTTATTTTTTGATGGTGATGTTCTATTTTTCATTTCTTTTTTTTTTTTTTTTTTTTGATGTCCTCCTCAATTGGTCTCCATCTTGTTTTTTTTTAACATTTTTTATTAGTATTTCTGCTCATACAAACATAGTAGGTACACTGGTTCCCTCCTTCCCTCCTCCTCCCCCTGACCCCTCTGCTCCCACTCCCCTCACCCCTCTCTCCCTATCCCCCAGTGTCTCCCCCCAATCCCTGGAGAATCCTTTAATTTGCATGCCAAACTCTCCTCTGGGCCCTCCTCTCTGATGACGTACACAGACCCAGTGGCATTTCCCTGAACCCTTTCTTGTGGTCCCCTTAAGCCTAGGAACACTACTGTGGCTGTCAATCCCTTGCCTCCAAGGATCTTGGTGCCTTTAGCAAATGCTAGACTTTGTGGGGTCAATAGTGTATTGGACATTGAGTAGGGCATGCAAAGTCCAATTATGATTGCTTCAGCCCTAACTTGTGTGGAGTATATTGCATATCATTATTCCTCCCATCCTTGTGCTCTTACAATCTTACCACCCCCTATTCCGCAAATTTCCCTGAGCTTCAGGATGAGGAGAAATTAGGCTGGCCTAGTTCTAGATGGTTGATATAGAGTCTCTGAAGTTCTGGATTGTGGTTTGTTGAGTTTTCTTTTGCACTTTTGTTGCTTCTGCAATGTCCTTCACTCCATTCTGATGGGCATTGTATGTCACCCCCTAGTCAGAGACAAAAAGCTGTTAAACTAGAGTCTTGTTATAAGAGGACATTCAAAGGTAGATGTAATAAAAGTAGGAAACCACAGTGAAGGAGGGGTCAGTCACCCATTTGCAAAATGATTACTTTTCATCTGCCAGACTATATGCCCTCCCCTTCTGGTGAGATCATACCCCCTCAGTTTTAAATGATCAGGAAGGAAAGTCTGTGAACTTAACCAGATGTCTCGTTACTTACTTGCAGTCCTTGATGTAGGCCTATTTTCTCTGCTGTAACATGGAGTTTCCTGAAGGCAGCAGATTGATGGGTGTGATTTTTAATCCAAGTTTGTAATCTGTGTCTCTCAAATGGTGAGTTAATACCGTTGACATTTTATGTTATAATGGAGAACCTATTTTTAATTCTGGACATTTTTTATGTTTAGTGAATTTTGTAAGCTTATTATTTGACATTTATGTTTTTGTGGTATTATACTGCCCTTCCGTCCTCCTGGATTCGGTTGTGTTTTTCTTCAAGTTTATGTATCATTTCTAGCATTTTTTTCTTTTTTTTTTAATTTTTATTATTATTATTATTATTATTATTATTATTATTATTTATTCAACTGTGTGTGTGCACATGTGCGTGTGTGTCTGTGTGTGCGTGTGTATGTGTGTGTCTGTGTATGTGTAGAACCACAGACGAATTCGCGAACCACCATGGATGCCTCCACCTCCTTGTGCCCTGGGATTCACAGGCTCCGCCCTACCAGGACCAGAAGCGCAGGCCGACCCCGCTTCCTCCTGGCGTCTATACGTGGGATCTGGGATCCGAACTCGGGACCTTCTGCCTGCAAGGCAGAGGCTTAACCCCTGAGCCATCTCTCCAGCCCCCATTTCTAGCATTTTTTGAAGGCCTGGTTTGGTAGACATGTATCCCTTCAAGTTGTCGTTGTGCTGGAAAATTTTTCTTTCTCCCTCAATCATGACAGATAATTTTGCCGGGTATATCAGTCTGGGTTGGCATTTTTGCTCATTTAATACTTGAAGTACATCTCTCCAAGCTCTTCTTGCTTTTACTGTTTCCATTGAGAAGTCATTTGTTATTTTAATAGGTTTGCCTTAAAAGTGACTTGCCTTTTTTCTCTTGAGGCTCTCAGGACCTTTTCTTTGGCTTGAAGGTGGAGTGTTTTGACTAGTATTTGCCATGGCAATTATCTATTTTGGTCATATCTGTTTGGAGTGGGAAATGCCTCCTGTATTTGGGTGGGCCTCTCAGTTGAGGGAAGTTTCTATTTATGATAATTTGAATACTTTCCTCAGGTGTGGTATTTTGAGATTCTTGCTCTGGTATTCCATGAATGTGCATGTTAGGCTTCTTCAGGGTGTACCATATCTCTTGAATGTTCCTCTCAAGTATCTTTTTGGCTTTAACAACCTCTTCCATTGAACTGGTTAATTCTCCCACTTTGTCTTCAAGATCTCAAATTCTATTTTCTCCTTCTTTAGTTCTGCTGATAAGACTCTGTTGAGTTTTGGGTTGAAGATAACTTGTCTTTTAGTTCAATTTTAAACTCTGCCTGAGACTGTTTTAATTGCTCTTTGCCTATTTTTGTTTCTTGAACTAGTTTTCTCAACTCCTCCAAATGCCTGTTGTGTTCCTATTCGAAGTGGTTGATGCGGTTGTTTAACTCCTCTTGGATTTCCTCTTTCATAGTATTAATCATGGTAATGATCATACTTTGAAAGTCATTGTCTTGGGTCTGGTTTTCTTGGCTGTTTTCTGTGTATTTGTTCTGGTTGGAATCCTTCCTTAAGGGGTTAATTCTTTCAGTGGGAGATTGGTCTCCTTGAGATTTGTTTCTCATGTATCTGCACTTTGACTTGGGCATTGTTGTTTTGTCTTCTAGGGTTTTCAGTGTTGTTTTGTCTTCTAGGGGTTTTCAGTTTCTGTTTGTTTTTGACTGAACTGATTTAGTTGGTACTACACTTGGGCAGTTACTACTAGTGCTTGCCTTGAGGTTGGGTATGTTTGTCTTTTGTTATTGTTATTTCCTAGTTGAGGCTATTAGGTTGTTAGTACATCAGTTAAGTCAGGTTAAGTAGACAGGGGGTGAATATTAGTATGGTAGTGCACTTTTATGATGTAGTATCTTGGTGATATGTGAGAGTGAATGGTGTACTCCCTAGAGTTGTACATGTTTTTGGGGCGGCTATATGGAAAAGTTAATCTATAGTGATTGATATTAGAAAGGAACAGTAAGGGTGAAAATAAGGAGGTTTACTTATCTTTGAGCTGGATGTGAAGAATCTCTCCCATGTGATAGGATGATTGTAGAGGTTTTCAGATGTATGGCCTTTGACCCTTAGAACTTTGCTTGAGTTTTCTTTGGATTATATTGAATTCTGAGTAGCAGTGTGTCTTCTGTAGACCACATGTGTGGGTCCCCGGTGGGCCAGAGAGGCAAAAGGATGATGTTGATGGCAGAATTCTTCACCTGGGACCTGGGACTTGGCTTAATGGCCTTCCCAAGCTCCAGGGATGGAGGAATGTGAGCAAGTCCTATCCAGTTGGGCAGACAGGCCGACAGGAGGGAGAAACGGAGTTGGGGTCCCAGGGCGCGGACCAGGCCAAAGCCCGAGGTAACCTGGTTGCCGCTGGGACACGGGGCAACCTGAGGGGCTGGGGCTGGGCTGACTCACCTGGGGATGGCGGACAGGGAGGCACACAGGCGGGCGGACAAAGGTCCTATTTTTCATTTCTGCTGATAATTTAGGTTTCATTGTTTGTCTGTTCATTTCATAGTAAATTATTGAGTGATGTGCTTGATTTTTGGATGTATGGGTTTTTTTATACATCTTTGTATAGTACAGTTATTCACTGTCTGTCTGCAGTACAATTAGCAACATAATCTACCAGGTATATGCTGTTTTTTCACATTGTCAGAATGGGTATTGGTGTGAAGGGAAACAATCTCAAATGCAGACAAGTATGTGTGGAGAAGGGAACACTTATTCAATAATATTGTGAAAGGAAATTAGTCGATACATTGGAAATCAGCATAGCAATGCTTTAACAATTAAAATAGACCTACCCTGTGACACAGTTACACCATTTTTGGATATATACTTGAAGAACTGTAAAGCAACATACCCAAGAGTTACCTGCATGTTCATGCTTATTACAGAGATATTCACAGTAGCCAATGTCTGTCAAGTTATCTGTTAATAGATAAATAGATAAAGAAAGATTCATATGCATACATACACAAAGGAGATATATGGGGTCCTGAAGAAGACAAGATTGCATTATGCATTGTCTGTTTTGAACAAAACATTTATGATATACCATTGCATATATATATATATACATACATTAAACATATGTACTGCCACCCACACTAAAATGTAAAACATATTTTGCATACCTCATGTATAACTAATGTCCTTCACCACATGAGGAAACAACAGTACTTGCATCAAATCTCCAGTGAGAATTGGGTAATTCTGCACTTACTGTATTAATCTCTGTAGGTTATGATTATTAGGCAAGCCCCCGAGTATACTTCCTACTCTAGCCCAAACAGTAATGGACTCAGACTAGAATATAAACATCCAAATGAACTCATTATCAACAGGAGATCATGGTTTATACCACCAAGAAGGAAGACTTGAGTAAGGACATAACTATTTAGGAAACATCATCAAATTCAAAGGACGGAGAAAAACTGACTATGTAAGGACCTAGTGTTTGGCCTTGGAGACTTAATACACAGAGCTCACAATCAGTTAAATTGGTTGAAACTATCTCATCCTCTAAGGATATCTTCATGATTGCTAAAGTGTAGGACTACTACTCAAAAAAAAAAAAGAATTTTTCCTGGTTCCAGGTGGTTGATGTAGAGTCTCTTATTTCTGAATTATGGTTTGTTGATTTTCTTTTCAGTTTTTTTTAATTTTTATTTTTGTGGGCTTATATCTGGGTCTTCAACCCTTATACATTGATCTGTGTGTCTATTTTGGAGCCAGTACCAGACTGTTTTTATAACTATGGATTTTTAGTATAGACTAAGGTTTGGTATGGTAATACCTCCAGCAGTGTTTTTGTTACTCAGGATTGTCTTTGCTATCCTGGGTTTTTTGTGCCTCTATATGAATTTTGAGATTATTTGGTCAACTTCATTTTTTTCTTACATTTTTTATTATTATTTCAGCTCATATAAACTTAATAGGTACACCAGTTCCCTCCCTCCCTCCTTCGCCCCCCGAACCCCCTGCTCCCCCTCCCCTCACCTCTCCCTCCCCACCCCCCAGTGCTTCCCGCCCCAATTCCCAGAGAGTCCTTTCTTGTGCATGCCTGACTCTCCTCTGGCCCTCCTCTCCGATGACGTACAAGGACCCAGTGGCATTTCCCTGAACCCTTTCCTGTGTTCCCCTTAAGCATAGGAACGCTGCTGTGGCTGCCAATCCCTTGTCTCCAAGGATCTGGGTGCCTTTAGCAGATGCTAGACTTTGTGAGGTCAATAGTGTGTTGGACATTGCACAGGGCATGCAAAGTCCAATTAGGATTGCTTCGGCCCTAACTTGTGTGGAGTATCTTGCAAATCATTGCTCCTCCCATCCTTGTGCTCTTACACTCTTACCGCCCCCTCTTCCGCAAATGTACCTGAGCTTCAGGATGGGGAGAGATTAGTCTGGCCTAGTTCTAGGTGGTTGATATAGAGTCTCTGAAGTTCTGGATTGTGGTTTGTTGATTTTCTTTTGCAGTTTTGCTGCTCCTGCAATGCCCTTCACTCCATCCTGATGGGCACTGTATGTTACCCCCTGGCCAGAGACAAAAAGCTGTTAAACTGGAGTCTTATTACAAGAGCACATTCAAGGGTAGATGTAATAAAAGTAGGAAACCACAGTGAGGGAGGGGTCAATCACCCACTTGCAAAATGGTTACTTTTTATCTGCCAGACTATATGCCCTCCCCTTCTGCTGAGATCATACCCCCTTAGTTGTAAATGATCAGGAACGAATGTCTGTGAACTTAACCAGATGTCACATTGCTTACTTGCAGTCCTTGATGGACGCCTCTTTTCTCTACTGTAACATGGTCACTTCTCTCCTTGCTTCTGGTGTGGCCCTCCAACCCCATCCCTCCTGTTCATAATCCTTGCAATTACTGTAGGTTATACATAGATTTACCTATGAGTGTCTCAAGGTGGACTGGGTGGGTTTGGTACTAGGAGCCACCTATTAGGGAGTACATACGGTGCTTAATTTTCTGGGTTTGGGATACTTCACTAAATATAACTGTTTCTAATGACATCCATTTCCCAGCAAATTCCAGTAATTCATCCTTTTTGATAGCTGAGTAGTACTCCATTGTATAGATGTACCTCAGTTTCCTTATCCACTCGTCAACTGTTGGACATTTGGGTTGATTCCATGACTTTGCTATTGTAAACAGTGCTGCTATGAACATGGTCATGCTTGTGCTATCGAGGTGAACTTCTTCTGTATGGGGGGTTATTCCCAAAAGTGGAATAGCAGGGTCATATGGCATTTCAATCTTTAATTTGTTTAAGAATCTCCAGACGGCTCGCCAGAGTGGCTGTATGAGCCTGCATTCCCACCAGCAATGTAGGAGAGTTCCCCTCTCTCCACATCCTCTCCAGCATTTGGTGTTGTTTGCATTGTGGATTTTTGCCATCCTGACCAGGGTGAGATGATATCTCAGGGAAGTTTTTATTTTCATTTCCCTGATGGCTAAAGAAGTGGAACATTTTTTAAGATATTTGTTAGACATTTTAATTTCATCCCTGGTAAAGTTTCTTTTTTGTTCCAGGGTTCTTTTCAGTTTTCATGCTTCTGCACCACCCTTAGCTCCATCCTGATGGGTATTGGATGTCACCCCCTGGCCAGAGATAAAAGGCCAGCCTAATCTCTCCCCATCTTAAAGCTCAGGGAAATTTGCAGAAGAGGGGGTTGTAAGATGTAAGAGCTTAAAGATGGGGAGGAGCAAGGATTTGCAAGCTACTCCACATAAGTTAGGGCCCAAGTAATCATAATAGGACTTTGCATGACCTGCACAATTACCAACATATTATTGAACCCCCAAAGTCTGGCATGGATCACAGGCATTAGAATCCTTAGAGGAAAGGTATTAATAGCCACAATAGTGTTCCTATACTAAAGGGGAACACAAAAAAAGAGTTCTAGGCAATACCACTGAGTCCTTACACCTCATTAGAGAAGGGAACCCAGAGGGAAATTTGACATGCAAACTAAAGGATGCTCCAGAAATGGGGGGGAGGGAGCACTGGGAGAAATGGAGGGAGGGGGGAAAGGAAAGAGAAAAGGGTGAAGGGAGCAAGGGGATTCAGGGAGGAGTAGAGGGAGGGAGGGGAATGGGGTACTTATCAACTTTGTATGAGTGGAAGAAAAAAAATAAATAAAAAGGATTTGTATTAAATTTTAGTCCTTCATTTTATATATTTGAACAGGTTCATTGTATTTCTTTTTCCTTTTTAGTTGATGTAACATGAATATCTAGGACTTTTGTTGCAACTAGAGAAAAAATATACCTCAGTTAAATTAATTATCCATGGATATCATTCAATTTATTAGAACTGTAGAAGATAATATATGAATAGTTTTGGAAGTCATTTTCTGAAGTAATGGCAATTGTCAGTTCAGTGGTTGCACCACTGAAGCAAGCTATCCCCTTTCAATTTACGATTAACTTCTGGTATTCCATCAGGGAGGCATTGTGCTTTATGAGATCTTCCACTTTTCTGATGAAATATTAGCAGGTACAATACTGTAAATGTTTGTACAGGAGCAATGACATTATAATATCCAGAAAATACTTCTTTACTTTTTACCACAATGAAGAAAATTTAGACTTTGTAGTTCTGGAAGTCTTTTTCATTGTATCAGAAAATGTGGAAATATTTTTCACTGCACACATATGTGTCTATTAGATATATATATGTGTGTGTGTGTGTGTGTGTGTGTGTGTGTGTTTATCCACATCTTTATGCATCAGAGTGGTCTCAATGTGGTTTGTGAATAAATGTGAACATAAGTGACTATTTACATAAATGCATGTTGATGTGGCATCATGAGAACAATATAAAAATATTCCTTGATGCTTTTCCCATGTATTGTTCTGAGATTGGGTCACTAAGTAAACATATAGCATGCCATTCAGGTTAGCCTGGCATCCAACATGCTCTGAGTATTCCCAGTTTCTATCTTCCAAAGTTGAAATTACAGGAGTGTTACCACTTGCAAACAGTATATTACATGGGATGTGGGACTCAAAATTCTGATCAATTTGCTTGCTTGGCATGTGATTTAAGTATTGAGATTGCTCCATTACCATCAATTATTGGAACTTTTGATATTTTCATCAATGTAAGTGGACACTGAAAGATGGTTAAGAGCCTGTGTTCATCAGCTGTTAGAAAGGAATCCCCATATTCAGTATGGTCCCATTTATTGTAACCAAGTTCATTCTATGTAATTTATGAGAAATAATTGTCCTGGGATATCTTCCTCCCCATAAGGAATCTCTATTGTCAGATGATTGGACCTTGGTGCCATGTCTTTTTGTCCATCTGATGGACTGTGCACGTGCCAGAAATGCAAACAGGCACAGCTTCCCATGGCCAATGGAGAAAGTTAGCTATGCCCATATGAATTCACTCAACATGTGTAAAAGAGGCAGAAAAAGTCATTTGTTAAAGGTACACCATCGGAATACTGTTGTTGCTTTGTTTTTACATTTTTGCATTTAAAAGAAAAAGTAAAACTTAGTTAAATTTCATAGTATGGCAAGTGCTGGCATCAGTGTTCAATTCCATGTTCATGTCCACACCATGTTTAAGTGTAAGATTTGCAGACAGAAACTATGTGGTGATGGTTCTAAATTTACTTTCTACTCTTAATGCAGATGTATCTAAATAAAAGGTTTAGAGCTTTTATCAGAAACTCAATGTACTTCAATAATACATAGGATTAGGATTCAGAGAGTGCAGAAATACTGACTTTGTAAGTAAAAAAAGTGATCCATCTAGAAAGCATGCTTGGCTGTCTTTTGGTTGACTGATTAAAATGAGGGCAGATTCAAGTTGTAAAAGGGCTGATTGCTATATAATTATGGAAATGTTTTTTGGCATTGCTGTCTCATATTTTTATATTGGAATGAAAGTTTCTATGAATTATCATAACTAAAAAAATTCCCTAGTGCACATACTCTTTTGTGTATCTTTGCACTAATGAAGCAGACCACATTATTCAAAGGGCATAACACAAATTATAATGAGTGAACAGCTTTTTTTGATTGATTAGAAATAAATAACATAATCATACAAGCTCAATAAGTACCGTTGTCCTCTCCTTTCTACCTCTCTTCCTACATTATCCCCTATTGCACACTTCCCACTTCCCCCTTCCTTTCACCCTCTTCCTCCCTCACCCTCTACCAATGCCTGAACTTCCTCCTTCCCGCCCCCTAAAGCATCCATTTATGTGGATTATGGGACCTGAACATATTTGTCTCAATTTTGTATTTGTTCACAAAACAAATGCTAGACATAGACATAGACTGTTTGTCCCAATTATCTATGTGACTACAACCATAACAAGTCAGCTCCAAATTAGGAAATGCTTAACATTCTGGGAGCCCCCCTAAACTGGATGAGCAGCCTTACAGTAACATTTGGTCCTTGCATAATCAACCACCTCACCAACATTGTCAAGGACAGCATTAATATGATAGTTTGTAAGGATTGTAGTCAGAGAAAGAAATGATCAGCACAGCCACCTGTAGTAAAAGAACACCCTGAAGTGGAGGCAGGCTCCCCTTTCAAGAGGAACTGGCAGTATAAGAGGTTGAAGAGAAACATACAATGTCTTTTGTTCTTCTGCTGCTGCTTCCTGCAAATTAAACACACTTGAAACCCAAGAAACAAGTGGCCACAATCTGCCATCAATTTGGTACCCCTGAAGGTGGCAGAAAACAGAGCTCAACCAGACAGCAAGTAGGTGGGGAATTCAGTCTGTGTTTTACATTTATGTGTTACCATTTTTTCATAGATGCTGGATCTTCTTAAAAGCTTTTTCTGCATCTATGAAGAGTATCACATGGTCTTGGACTTTGGATTGTTTTATATGGTGAATTACATTTATTTATTTACATTTGTTGAATGATCCTTGTGTGCCTGGAATAAACCTATTTGATCACAGTGAATGATCTTTTTGATATGGTTTTAAATCCAATTTGCTAATATTTTGTGAGAATCTTTTTTGTAAAGTTTCTTTTTTTAATATTTTTTATTTTTTCCACTCCTACAAACTTAATAGGTACCCCCATCCCCTCTCCCCCTCCACCCCTCCCTGGAACCCCTTGCTCCCTTCCACCTTTTTCCCTTCCTTTCCCCCTCCCTTTCTCTCAGTGCCCCCTCTCCCCCCATCCCTGGAGCATCCTTTAGTGTGAATGTCAAACTACCCTCTGTGTCCTCCACTCTAATGAGATTTAAAGACTCAGTAGCATTGCCTAGAGCCCTTTCTTGTGCTCACCTTTAGTGTAGCAACACTATTGTGACTGTTAATCCCTTGCTTCTAAGAATCCTAGTGCCTGTTATCCATGCTATGCTTTGGGGGGGGTCAGTGATATGTCAGTCATTGCGCATGTCATGCAAAGTCCTATTATAGTTACTTTGGCCCTAACTTATGTGGAGTATCTTGCATATCGTTGCTCCTCCCCATCTTAAGGCTCTTACAATCTTACCGCCGCCTCTTCTGCAAATTTCCCAGAACATTAGAATGGGGAGAGATTAGTCTGGCCTGATTCCAGGTGGTTAATATAGAATCTCTGATGTTCTGAATTATGTTTTTTTTTTTTTTTTTTTTTTTTTTTTTTTCAGTTTTGCTGTTCCTGCACCACCCTTGGCTCCATCCCGATGGGTATTGGATGTCACCTCCTAGCCAGAGATAAAAGGCTGTTAAAATGGAGTCTTACTATAAGAGTAGATTCAAAGTTAGATGGAATAAGAGTTGAAGACTGTGGTGAGGGGGGTAGGTCTCCCATTTGCAAAATGTTTACCATCTACCTGCCAGACTCTATGACCTCCCTGACTGGTGAGATCAAACCCCATCAATTGCAAGTGACCAGGAAGGAAAGTCTGTGAGCTTAACCAGATGTCTCAATACTAACTTGCAGTACTTGATGGTGGACTATTTTCTATGCTGTAGCATGATCCTCTCTTTCCTTGTTTCTGGCGGGGCCCTGTTTCCACTTCCTTCCTGTTTATAATCTTTGCAATTACTGTAGGTATTACAGAGATTAATCTTTGAGTACATCGCTAAGTGAGTTTGGTACTAGGATCCACCTATTAGGGAGTACATACAGCTCTTGATTTTCTGTGTCTGGGATACTTCACTCAATATAATTGTTTCTAATTCCATCCATTTTCTGGCAAATTTCATTAATTCATCTTTTCTGATGGCTGAGTAGTATTCTATTGTATAAATGTACCACATTTTCCTTATCCACTCGTCAACTGTTTGGACTGATTCCATGACTTTGATAATTACTGTAAACTGTGCTGCTATGAACATAGTCATGCTTGTTATATTGAGGTGAATTTTTGCTCTGTGGGGGATTATTCCCAAAAGTGGAATAGCAGGGTCATATGGCATTTCAAACTTTAACTTTTTTAAGAATCACCAGACTGCTCACTAGAGTGGTTGTAGAAGCCTGTATTTCCATCAGCAACGTAGGAGAGTTCCCTTCTTGCCACATCCTCTCCAGCATTTGGTGTTGTTTGTATTGTGGATATTTGCTATATTGACTTGGGTGAGATGATATGTCAGGGAGATTTAGATTTGCATTTCCCTGATGGCTAAGGAAGTGGAGCATTTTTGAAAATATTTGTCAGACATTTTAATTTCATCCCTTGTAAATTTTCTTTTAAGTTCCAAGACCCATTTTTTTTAATTGGCCCATTTGATTCCTTGGTGTTTAGTTTTCTAAGTTCTTTTTGCACTCTGGATAATAGAACTTAATCAGATATGTGATGAGTGAAGATTTTCTCCCATTCTGTGGGTTTCCTTTTTGCTCAGTTTACAGTCTCTTTATCTGAACAGAAGCTCTTTAATTTCATAAGATCCCTTCTGTTGAGTGTCGGTTTCAGTAACTGTACTATTGGATTTCCATTTAGGAAGTGATGGCCTATTCTATTCAGCTCCAGACTGTTCACTTCCCTGCCAACTAGGGTTTTCATGGTCTTTGGAATATATTGAGGTCCTTGATGCATTTGGAATTAATTCTTGTGCATGGTGAGAAGTACAGGTCTAGTTTAATCTTCTGCATGTGGACATTCATTTTGCCAAAGGTGTCTTCTGTAATTTCTTTCATTAGGGTTTTAAAGTTTTCAGTGTAAAGGTCTCTTACTTCCTTGGTTAGGTATACCAAGGTATTTCATTTTTTTAGAGGCTATAGTAAATGGGATTGTTTCTCTCAGGGCTTTTTCACTTCGTTCTCCTGGGCATATAGGAGGGCCACTGATTTTTGTTCATTTATTTTGTATCCTGCCACACTGCTGAACTTCTATATTAGTTTCCTAGTGGAGTTTTTGGGATCACTCAGGTATACTGTCATGTCATCTACAAATAGAGATAACTTGACTTCTTCCTTGCTGATTTGAATCCCGTTTATCTCCCATTCTTGTCTTATGGCTTCAGCTAAGACTTCAAGTACAATATTGAATGCAAGCGGTGAGAGTGGACAGCCTTATCTAGTTCCTGATCGAAACAGGAATGATTCAATTTTCTCAATTGAATATAATCCTGACCGTTGGCTTGCTATATACAGCTTTTATTATGATGATAAAGGTTCCTTCCATTCCAACTGACTCTAGGGTTTTGATCATAAAGGGCTGTTGGATCTTGTCAAAATCTTTTTCTGCATGTATCGAGAGAGAGTGTCGTGTGGTCTTGGATTTTGGATGGGTTTATATGGTGAATTACATTTATTGATTTGTGTATCTTGAACCAACCTTTTTGTGCCTGGGATAAAGCTTACTTGATCACTGTGAATGATCTTTTTGATATGTTTTTGAATCCGATTTGCTAAGACTTTGTTGAGAATCTTTGCATCTGTGTTCACCAAAGAGATTGTCCTATAGTTTTCTTTTTTTTATATACATTTTTACTATTATTTCCACTCATACAAACTTAATAGGTACACCAGTTCCCTCCCTCCCTCCTCCTGCCCCCAAACCCCCTGCTCCCCCTCCCTCACCTCTCCCTCCCAATCCCCCAGTGCCTCCCGCCCCAATTCTCAGAGAGTCCTTCATTGTGCATGCCAGACTCTCCTCTGGGCCCTCCTCTCCGATGACGTACACGCATAATTTTCTGTGTCTGGGATACTTCACTTAATATAATTGTTTCCAATGACATCCATTTCCAAACAAAGTCCAGTAATTCATCATTTTTGATGGCTGAGTAGTACTCCATTGTATACATGTACCACAGTTTCCTTATTCACTCATCAACTGTTGGACATTTGGGTTGATTCCATGACTTTTCTATTGTAAACAGTGCTGCTATGAACATGGTCCCACTTGTGCTATTGAGATGAAATTCTGCTGCATGCGGGGTTTTTCCAAAAAGTGGAATCACAGGGTCATATGGCATTTCAATCTTTAACTTCTTTAAGAATCTCCAGACAGCTCGCCAGAGTGGCTGTATGAGCCTGCACTCCCACCAGCAATGTAGGAGAGTTCCCCTCTCTCCACATCCTCTCCAGCATTTGGTGTTGTTTGTATTGTGGATTTTTGCCATCCTGACCAGGGTGAGAGGATATCTCAGGGAAGTTTTTATTTGCATTTCCCTGATGGCTAAGGAAGTGAAGCATTTTTTAAGATATTTGTTAGACATTTTAAATTCATCCCTGGTAAAGTTTCTTTTAAGTTCCAGGGCTGATTTTTTAATTGGGCCAGTGGTTTCCTTGGTGTTTAGTTTTCTAAGTTCTTTGTGCACTCTGGACAGTAGAGCTCTATCAGATATGTGGTTAGTGAAGATTTTCTCCCATTCTATGGGTTGCCTTTGGGCTCGTGTTACAATCTCTTTATCTGAACCGAAGCTCTTTAATTTCACAAGATCCCAACTGTTGAGAGTTGGTAGCAGTGACTGTGCCATTGGATGTCTGTTTAGGAAATGTTGGCCTAGCCCAATCAGCTCGAGGGAGTTCCCTATCCTTTCAAATATGGTTATTATAGTCTCTGGCCTTATATCAAGGTCCTTGATCCATTTGAAATTAAGTCTTGAACATGGTGACAAGTACGGGTCCAGCTTTAATCTTCTGCATGTGGAGATCCAGTTTTGCCAGCACCATTTGTTGAAAATGCTGTTTTTTTTTTTCCATTGGATTTTTTGGGCTCCTTTGTCAAAGACCACATGGCTGTAATTTTGTGGGCTTATATCTGGGTTTTCAAGCCTTATCCATTGATCTGTGTCTATTTTGGAACCAGAACCAGGCTGTTTTTATAACTATGGATTTGTAGTATAGACTAAGGTTTGGTATGGTGATACCTCCAGCAGTGTTTTTGATACTCAGGATTGTCTTTGCTATCCTGGGTCTTTTGTGCCTCCATATGAACTTTGAGATTGTTTGGTCAACTTCTTTAAAGAATTGCTTTGGGATTTTAATTGGTATTGCATTGAATCTGCATATTGACTTTGGTAAGATGGTCATTTTTATGATATTGATTCTGCCAATCCAGGAACATGGGAGGTCTTTCCACCTTCTGGTGTCTTCTGCAATTTCTTTCTTTAAGGTTTTAAAGTTTTCATTGTAAAGGTCTTTTACCTCCTTGGTTAGGTTTATACCAAGGTATTTCATTTTTTTAAAGGCTATATTAAATGGGATTGTTCTCTCAAGGCTTTTTCACTTCTTTCATTCTGGGCATATAGGAAGGCCTCTCATTTTTGCACATTTATTTTGTATCTTGCCACCCTGCTGAACTTCTCAATTAGTTTCTGGAGCTTCCTGGTGGAGTTTTTGGGATCACTCAGGTATAAAATCATATCATCTGTAAATAGGGATAGCTTGACTTCTTCCTTGCTGATTTGAATCCCTCTTATGTCCCTTTCTTGTCTTATGGCTGCAGCTAAGACTTCAAGTACAATATTGAACAGAAGTGGTGAGAGTGGACAGCCTTGTCTAGTTCCTGATCGAAGTGGGAATGCTTCAATTGTTCCCCATTGAGCATATTCCTTGCTGTGGGCTTATTGTATACAGCTTTTATTATATTGATAAAGATTCCTTCCATTCCTACTGTCTCTAGCGTTTTGATCATAAAAAAAGGCTGTTGGATCTTGTCAAAAGCTTTTTCTGCAACTATCGAGAGTATCATGTGGTCTTGGTCTTTGGACTGGTTTACATGATGAATTACATTTATTGATTTGCGTATGTAGAACCAACCTTGTGTGCCGGGAATGAAGCCTACTTGGTCCCCGTGAATGATCTTTTTGTTATGTTTTTGAATCTGATTTGCTAAGACTTTGTTGAGAATCTTTGCATCTGTGTTCATCAGAGAGATTGGCCTATAGTTTTCTTTTTTAAGTGAATCTTTATTAGGTTTTAGGGTTAAGACGATATTAGCTTCATAGAATGAATTTGGTAGTGTTCCTTCCTTTACTATTTGATGGAACAGTCTAAGGAGTATTGGTGTTATCAGCTTCTTAAATGTCTGGTAGAACTCTGTGTTGAATCCATCTGGTGCATGACATTTTTTGGTGTGAAGATTCGAGATTACTTCATCGATTTCTTCATATGTTATAGGCCTATTTTAATAATTCAAAACATCCTGATTTTATTTAGCTAAGTTGTGCTAACTTAGGAATTCTTCCATTTCATTTGTGTCATAAAATTTCACAGAGTATAAGTTTTTGAAATATGTTATGATTCTCTGAATATCTTGGGTATCAGGATTGATAATTCCATTTTAAGTTCTAATTATGTTAATTTGGGTTTTCTCTCATTTGATTTTGGTTAATTTAGCTATGGGTGTATCATTCTCATTGATTTTTCAAAAGAACAGGGTTTTGACTTGTTGAGTCTCTGTATAGTTTTCCTCCTCTCAGTTTTGGATATTTCTCCCTGATTTTGCTAATCACCTATCTTCTATTGCTTTTGGGATCAGATTTTTCTTTTGTCTCTAAACTTTCAGCTGCATTGTTGTTATTTGTTTGTGATGTTTCTATATTTTTAACGTAGGCATTAAGAGCTATGAACTTATGTCTTAGGACAGCTTTCATTGGGTCCCAAATGTTTTGATAAGTTGTATTTTCATTATCATTCACTTTCAGAATATCTTGAATTTCCTTTATAATTTCTTTTTGAATCCAATTCTCATTCAGCATCATAGTGTTTAGTTTCCAAGAGTTGGTGTATTTTCTGTGGTTTGTTGTATTGTGGATATCAGGCTTAAACTATGGTGTTTTGATAGGGTACAGGGTAGAATTTTAACTTTCCTGTATATGTGGAGATTCATTTTGTGGCCCAATATGTGATCTATTTTGGAGAAAGTTCCATGTACTGCTGAGAAAAATGTGTATTCTTTGGTGTATGGATGAAAAGTTTGATAGAGATCTATGAGGTCCATTTCATTACAAGTTTGATTAAGTTCCAATGTGTCTCTTTTAAGTTTTTGACCTGTTAATCTATCCCATGTTGAGAGGTCTGTGTTGAAATCCCTATGAATTATCAATTTGGGGTTGATTTTTTCCTTTAGATGCTGTAGCATTTGCTTACCGAATGTGCAGGGGCCCATATTTGGTGCATATATTCATTTGGTTCAGTATTGTGAAGTCTTCCTGGTGAATTGTACCTGGGACTAAAATGTAATATTCATCTGTGTTTCTTATGATTGTGGTTTGAAGTCCACTTTATCTGATAGCATAATAGCTACTGCTGCCTGTTTCCTGGTTGCATTAGCTTGCAGAATTTTGGATCAGCCTTTTATTTTTAGGATGTTCCTATCTTTTGTGGTGAGATGAGTTTCGTGCAGGCAGCAGATTGATGGGTTGTGATTTTTGATCCAAGTTTGTAATCTATGTCTCTTGATTGGTGAGTTAATTCCATTGACATTTAGTGTTATAATGGAGAAATTACATTTAATTCCAAGCACTTTTTATGTTTAGTGTCTTTCATAAGTGTATTATTTGGTTTTTAGGTTTTGGTGGTGTTATACTTCCCTTCTGTCTTCCAGGATATGCTTGTTGTTTTCTTCAAGCTTAATTGACGTATTGATAGTCTAATAACCTCATCTAGGAAATAACAGTAACGACAGACAAGTGCACCCAACTCTAGCATTTTCTAGCATTTTTTGAAGGCTCATTTTGGTAGATATGTAAGCCTTCAAGTTGTCTTTGTGCTGGAAAACTTTTCTTTCTCCCTTGCTCATGACCGATAGTTTTCCCAGGTATAACAGCCTGGGTTGACCTTTCCTCATTCATTACTTGAAGTACATCTCTCCAAGCTCTTCTTGCTTTTACTATTTCCAATGAAAAGTCATTTGTTATTATACTATGTTTACCTTTAAAAGTGACTTGTTCTTTTCCCTTGAAGCTCTCAGCACCATTTTTTTGTCTTGAATGTGGAGTGTTTTGACTGTTATTTGTCGTGGCGAGTTTATATTTTGGTTGTATCTTATTGGGGTGTGGAATGCCTCTTGTGTTTGGATGGGCCTCTCTTTCTTTAGATGAGGAACACTTTCCTTCATGATAATTTGAAATATTTCCTCAGGTTCGGAATTTTGGGATTCTTGCTCTGGTATTCCATGAATGCGCATGTTAGGCTTCTTCAGCATGTCCCATAACTCTCCAATATTTCTCTCAAGTATCTTTTTGGCTTTAACAACTGCTCCATTGAGCTGGTTAGTTCTTCCCCTTTGTCTGAAAATCTGAAATTCTATTTTCTGCTTTGTTCGTTCTACTAATAAGACTCTGTTGAGTTCTGGGTTGAAGATAACTTGTCTTTTAGTTCAATTTTAAACTCTGCATGAGACTGTTTTAACTGCTCTATGCCTATTTTTATTTCTTGAACTGTTTTACTCAACTCCTCAAAGTGTCTGTTGTGTTCCTGTTCAAAGTGGTTGATGTGGTTATTTAACTCCTCCAGGATTTCCTCTTTCATAGTATTGATCATTGTAGTGATCATCCTTTGAAAGTCCTTATTTTGGGTCTGCATTTCTTGGCTATTTTTGGTGAATTTGTTTTGTTTGGAATCTATCATTATGGGGTTAATTTTTTCGGTGGGAGATTTGTTTTCTTGTTTTTTTTTCTCATGTATCTGCACTGTGACTTAAGACTTTCTTAAGACTTTCTTTCAGTTTCTTTGTGTTTTTGACTGACCTGAATTAGTTGGTATTACTACTGTCGAGCAATAATTACTAGTGTTTGCCTTAGAGTTGGGTGCACTTGTCTGTTGTTACTGTTATTTCCTAGATGAGGTTATTAGACTATCAATACGTCAATTAAGCCTCATTTAGTGGTCAGGGGGTGAATATTAGTATGGTTGTGTTTTACTATTTAGTACTTTGATGATATGTGAGGGTAAATGGCATAGTCCCTGAAGTTGTATATGTTTTGGAGTTGGCTATATGGAAATGTTAATTACAGTGACTAAAAATTGAAAGGAACAGAATGATAAAACGGGGTTTACTTATCTTTGAGATGGATGTGAAGATTCTCTCCCATGTGATATATGATGATTTTAGAGGACTTCAGATGTATGGTCTTTGTCCCCTAGAGCTTTGCTTGGGTTTTCTTTGGACTCTATTGAAATCTGAGGAGCAGTGTGTCCTCCCTTGACAATGAACTGAGAAGCAGTTTTGTCCTCCCTGGACCATGGTGTCCAAGGAAAAAAGGGGAGAGCTGCTAGATGGCAGTGGTGCAGTTGACCTGGGACCTTGGGTGTGGCGTGGTGGCCCTCCCTCGCCCAGAGCAGAGTGAGTGCTTCTTGAGCTGGCTGGTGGGAGCAGCTGCGACAAACGGATGACCTGGGGCCTGCAGGTGTCCTGGAGGAATTTACCTGAGAAGCAGTGTATCCTCCCTGGACCATGGGCATCCAGGGCAGAAAGGGGAAAGGTCCTAGATTTTGGGGGCAATTGACCTGGGACCTGGGGTGTGGCTTGGTGGCCTGCCCTCGCCCAGAGGAGACGGAGTGCTGCTTCAGCTGGCTGGTGGGAGGAGCTGGGACTAGGGGGTGACCTGGGACACACAGATGGGTTGGAGGAATTTGCCTGTGAAGCAGTGTGTCCTCCCTGGACCATGGCCTTCCAGGGTGGAAAGGGGAGAGCTATTAAGAATCTTTGCATCTTGTCAACTTCTTTAATGCAATTTGCCGGGAAATGGATGGAATTAGAAACAATTATTTTGAGTGAAGTATCCCAGACATGGAAAATTAAGCGCCGTATGTACTCCCTAATAGGTGGATCCTAGTACCAAACCCACTTAGAGACACTAAAAGACAAATATCTGTAATACCTACAGTAATTGTAAAGATTATAAACAAGAAGGATGAGGAAGGAGTGCCACACCAGAAACAAGGAGAGAGGGGACCATGTTACAGCAGTGAAAACAGGCCACCATCAAGGACTGCAAGTAAGTAATGAGACATCTGGTTAAGTTCAAAGACTTTCCTTCCTGATCATTTGCAACTGATGGGGTATGATCTCACCAGAAGGGGAGGGCATATAGGCTGCCTGATAGAAAGTAACCATTTTGCAAATGGGCGATTGACTCCTCTCTCACCATGGTCTCCTACTTTTATTCCATTTACCTTTAAATATACTCCTATAATAAGGCTCTAATTTAACAGGTTTTTATCTCTGGCCAAGTGGTGACATCCAATACCCATCAGGATGGAGTGAAGGGCATTGCAGGAGCAGGAAAACTGAAAAAAAAAAATCAACAAACTATAATTCAGAACATCACAGACTCTATAGCAACCACCTGGAACTGGACCAGCCTAATCTTTCCCCATCCTGAAGCTCAGGGAAATTTGCAGAAGAGGGGGCGGTAAGATTGTAAGAGCACAAGGATGGGAGGAGTAATGATATGCAAGATACTCCACACAAGTTAGAGTCGAAGCAATCATAATAGGCCTTTGCATGACCTGTGCCATGTCCAACACATTATTGACCCCACAAACTGTAGAATGGACTAAAGGCACTAGAATCCTTGGAGGCTAGGGACTGACAGTCATAGTAGTGTTCCTAAGCTTAAGGGGAACACAGGAAAGAGTTCTGGGAAATGCCCCTGGGTCCTTGCACCTCATCAGAGAGGAGGACCCAGAGGAGATTTTGGCATGCACATTAAAGGTTGCTCTGGGGATTGGGGGGGAGGCACTGGGGTATGGGGAGGGAGGAGAGAGGGAAGGTGAGAGCAAGGGGTCGGTTGGAGGTGGAGGGAGAGAGTGGACCAGTGTACCTGTTAAGTTTGTATAAATGGAAATAATAATAATAATAATAATAATAATAATAATAATAATAATAATGATAATACTAAAAAGAATGTTAGCATCTATGTTCACCAAAGAGATTGGCCTATAGTTTTCTTTTTTAAGTGTATCTTTATTAGGTTTTGGGATTAAGATGATATTGGCTTCATAGAAAGAACTTGGCAATGTTCTTTCCTTCACAATTTGATGGAACAGTTTAAGGAGTATTGGTGTTAGTTTTTACCTAAATGTCTGGTAGAACTCTGTGCTGAATCCATCTAGTCCAGGACAATTTTTGGTGGGAAGATTTGAGATTACTGCATCTATTTCCTCATATGTTATAGGATGATTTACATAATTCAAAACTTCCTGATTCAATTTAGTTAAGTTGTACTTACTTAAGAATTCACCCATTTCATGACCCCTCCCTCACTGTGGTTTCCTACTTTTATTATATCTACCTTTGAATATACTCTTATAACAGGACTCTAGTTTAACAGCTTTTTATCTCTGGCCGGTGGGTGACATACAATACCCATCAGGATGGATTGAAGGGCATTGCAGAAGCAGCAAAACTGCAAAAGAAAATCAACAAACCATAATCTAGAACTTCAGAGACTCTATATCAACCACCTAGAACTAGGCCAGCCTAATCTCTCACCATCCTGAAGCTCACGGAAATTTGTGGAAGAGGGGGCGGTAAGAGTGTAAGAGCACAAGGATGGGAGAAGTAATGATATATAATATACTCCAAACAAGTTAGGGCCGAAGCAAACATAATTGGACTTTGCATGCCCTGTGCCATGTCCAACATACTATTGACCCCACAAAGTCTAGCATTTGCTAAAGGCACCAAGATCCTTAGAGGGAAGGGATTGACAGCCACAGTAGTGTTCCTCTGCTTAAGGGGAACACAGGAAAGGGTTCAGGGAAATTCCACTGGGTCTTTGTACGTCATCGGAGAGGAGGGCCCATAGGAGAGTCTGGCATGCACATTAAAGGATTCTCTGGGGAATGGGGGGGAGGCACTGGGGGATAGGGAGGGAGGGGTGAGGGGAGGGAGAGCAGGGGGTTCGGGGGCAAGAGGAGGAAGGGAGGGAACCGGTGTACCTATTAAGTTTGTATGAGTGGAAATAATAATAAAAAATTTTTAAAAAAGAATTCATCCATTTCTTTTGTGTTATCAAATTTCACACAATATAAGGTTTTGAAATATGATCTTATAATTGTCTGAATTTCTTGGGTATCAGTAGTGATAACTCCATTTTCTTGTCTAATTTTGTTTATCTGGGTTTTCTCTCTCTTAATTTGGTTAATTTAGCTAGAGGTGTATCAATCTTATTGATTTTTTCAAAGGACCAACTTTATGACTGGTTGATTCTTTTTATCATTTTCCTTATCTCAATTTTGGATATTTGTCCTCTGATTTTGCTAATCTCCTCATTTCTACTGCTTTTGTAATTGGATTGTTCTTATGTATCTAAAGCTTTAAGCTGCATTGCTAAATTATTTATTTCTGGCATTTCTATTTTTTTTATTTTTTTAACATTTTTTATCATCTCCGTTCATACAAACTTAATAATTACACCGGTTCCCTCCCTGCCTCCTTCTCCCCCCCTCAGAACCCTCTGCTCACCCTCCCCTCACGCCTTCCTCCTCACCCCCAGGGCCTCCCCTCCCCCAATCTCCGGAGAATCCTTTAATGTGCATGCCAGACTCTCCTCTGGGTCCTCCTCTCCGATGACGTACAAAGACCCAGTGGCATTTCCCTGAACCCTTTCCTGTGTTCCCCTTAAGCATAGGAACACTATTTTGGCTATCAATCCCTTGCCTCCAAGGATCTTGGTGCTTTTAGCAAATGCTAGACTTTGTGGGGTCAATAGTCTGTGGACATTGTGCAAGGCATGCAAAGTCCAATTATGATTGCTTCTGCCCTAACTTGTGTGGAGTATTTTGCATATCATTGCTCCTCTTATCCTTGTGCTCTTACACTCTTACCGCCCCCTCTTTTGCAAATTTCCCTGAGCTTCAGGATGGGGAGAAATTAGGCTGGCCTAGTTCTAGGTGGTTGATATAGAATCTCTGAAGTTCTGGATTATGGTTTGTTGATTTTCTTTTGCGGTTTTCCTGCTCCTGCAATGCCCTTCACTCCATTCTGATGGGTATTGGATGTCACCCCCTGGCCAGAGATAAAAAGCTGTTAAACTAGAGTGTTGCTATGAGTATATTAAAAGGTAGATGTAATATAAGTAGGAAACCACAGTGAGGGAGGGGTCAATCACCCATTTGCAAAATGGTTACTTATTATCTGCCAGACTATATGCTCTCCCCTTCTGGTGAGATCACACCCCCTCAGTTGTAAATGATCAGGAACTAAAAGTCTGTGAACTTACTTGCAGTCCTTGATTGAGTCCTATTTTACTAGGAATGAAATAAAATGTCTAACAAATATCTTAAAAATTGCTCCACTTCCTTAGCCATCAGGAAAATACAAATCAAAACTTCCCTGAGATATCATCTCACCCCGGTCAGGACGGCAAAAATCCACAATACAAACAACACCAAATGCTGGAGAGGATGTGGAGATAGGGGAACTCTTCTACATTGCTGGTGGGAATGCAGGCTCATACAGCCACTCTGGCGAGCCATCTGGAGATTCTTAAAGAAATTAAAGATTGAAATGCCATTGACTCTGCGATTCCACTTTTGGGAATAACCCCCCATGCAGCAGAGGTCCATCTTGATAGAACAAGTGTGACCATGTTCATAGCAGCACTGTTTACAATAGCAAAGTCATGGAATCAACCCAAATGTCCAACAGTTGATGAGTGGATAAGGAAACTGTGGTACATCTATACAATGGAGTATTACTCAGCTATCAAAAATGATGAATTACTGGAATTTGCTGGGAAATGGATGTCATTAGAAACAATTATATTGAGGAAGTATCCCAGACCCAGAAAATTAAGCACCGTATGTACTCCCCAATAGGTGGCTCCTAGTACCAAACCCACCCAGCCCACCTAGAGACACTCGATGATAAATCTCTGTAATACAGTAATTGCAAGGAATATAAACGGGAGGGATGGGGTAGGAGGGCCAAAACCAGAAACAAGGAGAGAGGGGACTATGTTACAGCATCTCTATTTTTTGATATAGGCATTAAGGACTATAAACTTACCTCTTACTATGGCTATCATTGTTTCCTAGAGATTTTGTTATGTTGTATTTTCATTATCATTTGTTTCTAGGAAATCTTGAATTTCTTTCACGATTTCTTCCTTAACCCAATTCTCATTTAGCATCACAGTCTTTAGTTTCCAGAAGTTAGTGTATTTTCTGCTGTTTGTTGTGTTGTGGATGTCAAACTTTAGACCATGCTGGTCTGATAGGGTACGGGGTAGAGTTTCAAATTCTCTGTATATATGGAGATTAATTTTGTGGCCTAATATGTGGTCTATTTTAGAGAAAGTTCTGTGTGCTGCTGAGAAAAATATGTACTCTTTCATGCATGGATGGAAAGTTCGATAGAGATCTGTAAGGTCCATTTCATTAAGGGTTTGATTAAGTTCCAATATGTCTCTTTTAAGTTTTTGACCTGTTCATCTATACCATGTTGAGAATGCAGTGTTGAAATCCCCAAGAATTATTGTTTTGGAGTTGATTATTTGCTTTAGATATTGCAGCATTTGCTCAATGAATGTGGAGGAATCTATATTAGGTATCTTTATGTTCAGTATTGTGAAGTCTTCCTGGTGAATTGTACCTGTATCTAACATGTTGTATCCTTCTGTGTCTCTTATGATTGTTTTTAGTTTGAAGTCCACTTTGTCATATAGTATAATTGTTATCCCTGCTTGTTTCCTGGTTCCATTAGCATACAGAATTTTTGACCAGCCCTTTACTTTTAGAACGTGCCTGTGTTTTGTGGTGAGATATATTTCTTGAAGGCACAGATGGATGGGTTGTAATTTCTAATCCATGTTTGTAACTTGTGTCTTTTGATTGGTGAGATAAGTCTGTTTACATTTAGTGTTATAATGGAGAAATTATTTTTAATTCCTGCCACTTTTTGTGTTTAGTGGCTTTCCTAAGTGTATTCTTTGGCTTGTGCATTTTGGTGGTATTAAACTTCCCTTCTGTCCTCCTGGATATCCTTGTTCTTTTCTTCAAGTTTGAGTATCTTTCTAGCATTTTTGGAAGACCTGGTTTGTTAGCCATGTAAGAATTCAACTTCTATTGGTGCTGGAAAATTTTTCTTTCACCCTCAATCATGCCCAATAGTTTTGCTGGATACATCAGCCTGGGTTGATAATTTTCCTCATTCAATACTTGAAGAATGTCTCTTCATGCTCTTAGTTTTACTGTTTCCATTGAAAAATCATTTGTTATTTTAATAGGTTTACCTTCAAACATGACTTGTTTTTTTTTTTCCCTTGAATCTCTCAGCACATTTTCTTTATGTTGTATGTGGTGGGTTTTGACTATTATTTGCCTTGGTAAGTTTCTGTTTTGGTCATATCTGTTTGGGGTGTGGAATGCCTCTTGTATTTGGATGGGCCTCTGTTTCTTTAGATGGGGAAAGTTTTCCTTGATGATAATTTGAAAAATTTCCTCATGTGTGGTATTTTTGGATTCTTGTTCTGGTATTCCATGAATGCATATGTTAGGCTCCTTCAAGATGTCCCGTATCCCTCTATTTTTTTTTTTTGACATTTAAACAAAATTACCTTTATTTATTATTTTCTTTTTTTTAAATAATGTATTTATTTATTTTTCCCCCTCATACAAACGTAATAGGTACCCCGGTCCCCTCCCTTCCTCCATCCCTTCCTGGACCTCCCTGCTTCCTCCCCCCTTTTCCCCTTCCATTCCTCCCTCTCTCCCTTTCTCCCAGTGCCCCCACCCCCATCCCTGGAGCATCCTTTAATGTGTATGTCAAACTTTTCTCTGGGTCCTCCTCTCTTATGAGGTGTAAGGACTCAGTGGCATTTCCTAGAACTCTTTCTTGTGTTCCCCTTAAGTATAAGAACACTATTGTGGCTGTTAATCCCTTGCTTCTAAGGATCTTAGTGCCTATAGTCCATGCTAGACTTTGAGGGGTCAATGATATGTTGGTCATTGCATAGATCATGCAGAGTCCTATTATAATTGATTCGGCCCTAACTTGTGTGGAGTATCTTGCATATCATGACTCCTCCCATCCTTGTGCTCTTACAATCTTACCTCCCCCTCTTCTGCAAATTCTGTAACTCTTGAATATTCCTCTCAAGTATCTTTTTGGCTTTCACAACCTCTTCCATTGAGCTGGTTAGTTCTTCCCCTTTGTCTTCAAGATCTGATATTCTATTTTCTGGTTCATTAGTTCTGTTGATAAGACTCTCTGTTGAGTTCTGCATTGAAGATAACTTATCTTTTAGTTCAATGTTAAACTCTGCTTGAGATTATTTTAACTGCTCTATGCCTGTTTTTGTTTCTTCAACTGTTTTTCTCATCTCTTCCCTCCAAGTGTGTGTGTGTTCCTGTTCAAAGTGGTTGATACAGTTATTTAACTCCTCCCAGATTTCCTCCTCATAGTATTGATCATAGTAAAGATCAGGCTTTGAAAGTCATTGTCTCGAGTTTGACTTTCTTGGCTATTTTCTGTGAGTTTTTTTTCTGGTTGTAATCTATAATGATGCAGTTAATTCTTTTGGTAGGAGATTTGTTGTCTTGGTTTTTGTTTCTCATGGATTTACTCTGTGACCTGGGTATTGTGGTTTTATCTCTTAAGACCTTCTTTTAGTTTCTTTGTATTTTTGATTGAACTGGATTAGATGGAATTACTATTCTTGAGCAGTTATCACTAGTGTTTGCCTTGCAGTTGTGTATGTTTGTCTGGTCTTAGTGTTAATTCCTAAATGAGGCTATTAGACTTTTAGTACATCAATTAATTTGGATTTAGTAGACAGGGAGTGAAGATTAGTATGGTAGTGCTTTTTTTGGTTAATTCCTTTTTGATAGGTGAGGGTGAATGGTATAGTCACTCACATTGTATGTGTTTTGGGGTGTCTATATGGAAAAGTTAAACTTTAGTGATTAACAATTGAGAGAAACAAGATGGTAAAAAAGTTTACTTTATCTTTGAGCTGGATGTGAAGATTCTCTCCCATGTGATGGGATGATTTTAGAGGACTTCAGATGTATGGTGTTTGTCCCTACGAGCTTTGCTTGGGTTTTCTCTGTTGAATACTGACGAGCAGGGAGTCCACTCTGAGGAACATGGTGTACGGGTCTAGGGCAGGAGGGCAGTGTGTCTAGTGTGGCATGCAGATCATCTAGGACCTGGGGCGTGGCTTAGTGACCTTCTCCCGTGCCAGAGCAGAGTGGCTGCTGCTCTGGCTGGCAGGTGGGAGGAACTGGTATCCTGGGGCCAGAGGCATGGTTTAGGGGCCTAACCTTAGGAGCTGGGAGTCAGGTCTGGGTCCAGGTCCGGGTCTGGGGCAGAAGGGCTATTTTCACCTGTCTTACACCATCTGTTTCTACTAAACATCCCTTAGTTTTTCCCATCAGGACTTTTTAGAAAGATTTCTTCCTGAAGTGGTATGCCCAGAATCATGATTTAACCAAGCCAGCATATCTTAAATTCAGACTACCACATGCATGAGTAGCAATGTGATCTATCCATTGAAGAACAGTCGAAAGAGCACAGAGTACATAAAATGCAAAGCATAGGCTATCCTCTCTACTTTCTTTCTGGTACGGCTCTGTGTTCTGCCTCCTTCATGGGTACCACTTTGTTGGCAGATCATGGACATGTGTTTCCTGGGTTCTGAGTGTGACTAAGTGTCAGGCAGCAGCAGCAGAATTTCAAAAGACATTGTCTGATTCTCTTCAGTCTCTTCCACTGTCAATTCCTGTCAGGAAGGGAGTTTTCTTCCACTTCAGGATGTCCTTCATTTACTATGGTTGGCTGTGCTGATGTTTTACTTTGTCTGGAAGGGGCATCTCGGATTCCATAATGGAAATTGTGATTTCTACCAGCAGGTTCTACATACATTTGATCAGTAGTTGTGTATTAATTGGGTAGGTACTCTATTGAGGTCCCTGTGGCTGCATGTCCTGGAGGAGAATCACTTACTTGGCAGTTGAAGGAATGCATGAAGTTTGATGATTCAGCCAGGGAAGGGATTGGTGTATGACCAGACTATACAGGATTTTGTATAATGGAAAAGTCAAGTCCAAGATCCTAGGGAACCATAGTCTCTAAGAGGCATTATATCCCCACGTCCTCATTGTACTCCTTTCACTTGAAAGATTATTCACATTACAGACTGAGACATTGAGGCTATGATTTTGGGATCAATGTATTTCTCACTGTTAAGTTCTGAACAGTGATTGCACTGTAGAAGCCATGGATGATTGTTTATATCTTTGATTCCCCTCCTGTATGGGTCTGTGGTAAGCAAATGGTTGATGAGGTTTTCCAAGACTCTAGACAGATGCTTATTTAGCTCATATGATCCACTCAGAATCTTTCACTGGAGGTCATCGAGTGTCATCCCTTGGAAGGATAGTTGTCCTTACATAATTGCAGGAAGACGTATGCCAAGACTCCTAACATCTACTTTTTCCCCTTGGAAACCTCACTCTAGAAATAGTTCAGGTACAATAATCTTACATCAGCCACAGCATCTGTGTAATATTATTACAGGTATTGTCTGGTTCCCAGGCCATAGTCACATAACTTTTCATGTCCTTATGATTCTGTTAGTAATTTGTGAGGCTTAAGATCTCAGTGAAATACATTTTAATGTGACAGTAGTCCACCCCAAACAATTGCTGGGCTTCACCTTCTTGCAGGGCAGGTATTACCCACTACATGAAAGTTACATCTCCATCACATTCTGTTACAAAATAAGTTTCAGATGTTACAATTGCCTGATACAAATGAAGGATGTGGGAATAGTCAAGGTCTTCCATGATAGCCATTTCAGATAAAACCCATCTGAGATTTTTTCTATGTGTTTCAGAACTTTGATGGTGACTACGATCTCCATGAGGCCATGGACAGCTAATGTCACAAAGCCAAAGGTGCTTGGCCAATGGATTTCAGCATAAAATACTAACTGCTAAGGTTCTCCTTCATAGAACAGCTGATCATTGTGCTGGGTCTAAATGGAATCATCCAACTCTTCTTACAGCTTTCATTAAAAAAACCTATAAACAAAGTAGCTTTGGAAGCTAATAGTCCCACAATGCACCCAAATTGTTGCCTGAACTGCAGGGAGAAAAAAAACCAGCTCAACCCATTCCCTTTTATACATGCTGTTGGTTGCACCCTCATAATGGCTCCTTGTGAGGTCTGCAAGAAATGGACGAACCACAACTAGGCATAACCACAGATGCTGGCTTGCCTTTGGCCTCAAGAGTCTTTCCCCTCCTAAACTACTGATGATAGATTCTCATACATTTTGCTTGAGTGATTGGGGATTATCAGTTAAGAATTCTTGATGGCCCTTATCCTGAGGTTTATGGTACCTTGAGGAAAATAGAAGAGAGGGAAGGAAATGGCAGGTTTTATATGCTCACAGCTGTTGGAAGTCTGAGGGGTAGGGTCTAGAAGTGATTTCTGGACGTTTGATCAGTTCAGGAAGTTGACAGTGATCAGTCTTGACCTTGATCCCTCTTGAAGAGTCCACTCGCCCCCGGAGTGGCATCTCTGCACCCACTCACACACTCATTCACGTGATTGCACAGCTCCTGGCTGTGAGGACGAAGAAAGGCAGGTTCTGGCAGTCCCGGCCTCCACCTCAATTACCCAGAGACTTGACCATGAGAAGGGGAGTTTGTCAGAAGCAAAATTCCAGTTTATTGGGGGAAACAAAGGAGCTTGTATAGACAAAAGACCAAAAAGCGCCAAATGGGCGGCCAATTGTGTCAAAGGTTAAAACAACTTTCAGGTACTACAGGTGAAGTCCAATGTCAATCAGCACAGAAGGCAAGTCAATACCTGAAAGCCAATTAGGGGTCCCTGTAATGTGATCAGGGTTACACCCAGAACACTTGCCCTCACTGCCATCTTTAGTCCCATGTGCTCGGGCATGCCCTGGGGCAAATCCTGGGCAGGCCCAACACCCACTAACATTGGGACAGAAGAGCTGGCCATGGCATGTCTGGATACATCTCTTATGTGCTGTTTGGACCCCACTGAAGCAGGCATGCAGGGGCCACCCTGTCCTGGAAGTTCTGCAATGTCACCCATGTGTCATGATCTGCACAGCTCATTGTGCATTGTCTGTGCACTGGAACTGTGGAGAGGCATTGAGGAGAACTATTATTGATTTCACTATGAACACCCTGTTGAGTCCTCTTGTCTGGACCTTTGCTCCCCTGTGACCAACATCTCCATTCACACTCCTCCTTCTCACCTGTCTTATTCTATCTAATTTTACTAAACTTAACTTAGTTTGACACCACGACTTCCTCATAAGATTTCTTCCTGAAGCAAAATGCCCTGGAGCATGATTTAAGAAAATCAGTTTATAGGTGTAAGTGAACATCACAGCCTTCCACATATATATGTAGCACTGTGGTGTGTCCATTGATGGTCATTAGAAAGTTTACAGAGCACAGAAAATATAAAGCACAGTCTGATCTCTCCACCTACTTGATTTCTGGTGGGGTTCTGTTTTCTGCTGACTTCATGGGTGCCATTTTGTTGATAGAGCATGGCTGTGTGTTTTCTGGATTTCTAGTGAGTCTCATTGGCAGGCAGTAGTAGCAGTATTTCAGAAGTCATTGTGTGATTCTCTTCAGCCTCTTAAACTGCTGGTTCCTCTCAGGAGTGGTGTTTGCTTTCACATTGGGGTGTTCTTCATTTAGTGTGTTTGGCTCTGCTAATGGTTTCCTGCTTTGTTTAGAAGGGGCATTTGGGGCTCCATACCAGGAGTTGTGACTGCTATCGGCAGACTCCATGCCACAGTCTGACTGCAGCCTGGATCCAGGATCCTGCTAAGTGCACAAGAAGTCGGTGGAGATGAACAAACAGACAGCTCCAAGCTGAATGAGTCTGAACTTATTTTATTGAAGTTTGTAACAGATTTTATATTAGAAAATTTTAGGGGAAAGAATGTGTTGCTGCACCCACAAACAGAGAAAAACAAAAAGACATGTACCCTCCCAGTCTATGTGCTCAGCAATAATCATTTTTCATGTAAACAATTTTTAAGTACCTAACACATTGTTTGAGGGTAAAGGCAAAAACAGGTCCTATTACATATTAACAAGCTCCATTCCATTTCCCCAGTATCTCCAAATCTATTTACAATGCTCCACCAAATAGCCACAGAATTTAGGGCCATACTGCTGTCATTGTATTAATAAAGATTATTTTTGTGATTTAGTTAAAATACAGGAGAGAAGTTGAGCTCCTTTTTAGTCTGTCCATAGAATTTAGATTTCAATAAGGAACATGTTTTTAATTAACTATACATGTGCCATATCTATTATGTATTCCTGTAAATGGCAAAGGTGAATCTGTTGGAGGGAGCACATGGGCCATACATTAATTTTTCCTTTTGGAGGATACCAAATTCTGGCTGCTATCATATAAGCTAGCCTATATTTGGTCATAATGGTAGGAACCATATTAGAATTTATTTTTATTTCTATTTTCTAATAACTTATGTACTTTATAAGAAAGAGTTGTGTACTAAATCTAGTGAACAGATGGCATAATCTAATTTATTGAATTTCTGAATTAGTTCAGCAAGAGTCATATTTTTGAGGGAGTTTTACACACTTATGCTTTTGGACTTCTGAAATTACTCACTAATCTCTTTAGAATCAGTGTATATACATTCTGACTAACAAAGAAAAGGAAGGAGTGACATCTACTTGCTGTGTGGGACTAGCCATGAAATCTCCAGTTAAAATTTAATTTAAAGTTAAAAGCAGGCCTGACACTTATTTGCTAAAAGGGAATGAAAAAAAGCTTCAATGCAGAGTCACTTGGTCCACACCTTAGAATATTTCCAGTGCAGAGAGAAGGAACTGTAGGGGGGGTGACAACCTAGACAGTCCTGAGAAAAACAAAAGAGACCTAAGAACAGATAGGAGACAAACCCAATGCACAAAAAGGGAGGAATTCATCTGTCATTGTCTATGCAGATAAGAGGCAAAACTCAATTTGTGAAAGGGGAGGGGTCCCTAGCAACTGCCTATTCTCATTCCCCAGAGAGCAGGCTTAAGACTGACACCCCTATATTTTTCGTATTTTTACTATTTATTCCAAAATAAGTCATGTCCTGTTTTCAGAAAATGCTTCCCTGAAGCAGTCCTCCCCATGTCGGGACCTTGTCATCCAACATGGTTGGTAGAGGACACGGCAGCTCCACATGCATTTCACCCAATAGTTGTGTCTTCATTGGGCACTACATTGAGCTCCCTGTAATAAGGTGTCCTGGGGCAGGATCACTGGCTAAGCACTTGAAGGGAAGGGTGAAGGTTGATTAATCTGTCATGGAAGTGATTGTTGTATGACCAGGCTGTACACAGTTTCTTGTAGTTGCCCAGTCTAGCTCAAGCCCCAGGCAAAACAGGATTTATACGATCATGTCCTCATTGCACTTCTTTCATTGGAATAATTAAAAAATGTTCTTAATATCATAGCCTAACTCAGACATTAGGGTTATGATTTTGGGTTCAGGGTCTATCTCACTTTCAAGTTCTGAGCAGTGATTGCACTGTTGAACCAATGGATAGTTGGTTATATCTTTGATTCTCCTCTTAGCTGTATGTGTGAGATTAGCATTTGGTGGATGAGTTTTTCCTGGGCCCCAGATAGATACTTGGGATCTCTTATGATCCATTCAAATTTTTTTTCAAGGTCATAGACTGCCATCCTTTGGAAGGGAGGTGCCCTAAAATCATTGTGTAAAAAATATACGCCAACTTTCCCAACATCTGCCTTCTCCCCTTTATAATCTTACTCTAGGAATAGTTCAGGTGTCTTAATCATACATATGCCACAGCATCTGTGTCATATTCTTACAGATACAGTTCTTGTCTCCAGGTGATAGTCACATAACTTTGCATGTCCTTGTGATTCTAAGAGTATGTTGTGAAGCTTTAAGTTTCAATGGACCATATTTTTGCTGTGTTGGTAGTCCACCATGGCTAATATCTTTCCAAAATCTTGCTGAACTTCATCTTCATGCAGCCTGCCAGCCTGCCTTACTTCTCACATGAGAGTTTCTCCTCTGTCGTATTCTGCTACAAAATAAAATTTTTCACATGTTATATATAGCCTGATATAAATGAATCATCTGGGAGTTTTCAATGGTGTTCAAGAGTCTTCTATGGTATTCATTTTTTGATAAAACCTAATAGAGATTCTTTTCTATGTTCCTGAGAACTTTGGTGGCAATCACGGTCCCCATGAGGCCATGGGCAGCTAATGTCATAGAACCAAAGTTGCCATGACTGATGGAGGATAGATACTATACTGACTGCTACGGTTCACCTTCATAGGACAGCTGGCTATGGTGCTGAGTCGTAATGGCATCATACAACTTTTATTACAGCTTTCAGAAAAAAAAAAAATAAACAAATAAAGTTAGCTATGTGAGCCAGGAGTCGCACAGGACATCCAAACTGTTCTATGATTTGTAGGGACAAAACTCCAGCCCAGTCCATTCCCTTTTATGCATGCTGTGGTTGTGCCCTAACAATGGCTCCTTGTGAGGTCTATAAGAAATGGACCAACCACAGCTGGGCATAACCACAGATATTGGCTTTTCTTTGGCCTCAAGGGTCTTTCCTCTCCTATACTGCTGATTATAGATTATCAGCTTTTGCTTGAGATTGGGGATAATCAGCTAAGAATTCTCAATGTCCCCCATCCTGAGGCCTAGGGAACCTTGAGGAAAAGAGAATAGAGGGAAGAGAATGACAGATTTAACATGCTCAGAATTGTTGGGGGTCTGAGAGAGGCACGGTCTGGAAGTGATTTCTTGGGACCTTTAATGAGTCCAGAAAGTGGGGGAGTGATGTGTACTGACCATTACCCTACTAGCATATGAGAGAACAGCTAGCCATGCCATGCCTTGATACCGCTCTCCTGTGCTGTTTGGACCCCAATGGAACAGGCATGGGAAGCCCTCAGCAGGCTGCTGTGTTGTCAGTTCTCACACAAGGCTGTGTGGATCTGAGAAGCTTGGTGTACACTTCCAGTGCTCTAGAACTTGAGGCATTGGAGGAGAACCCTTATTGGTTTGACTATCAACACCCTGTTGAGTCTTCCTGTCTGGACCTTGGCTCCCCTGTGACCATCTACACTCCCATTTCTCCCCAGTCTGTTCTCACCTGTCTTATACTGTCTCTTTACACTTAGCCATTAGAAAATCCTGGCAAGATTTCCTGAAGTGGTATGCCCAGGAGCATGATTTATCTGAGCTAGTACATAGGTGTATCTGTACATCACACTGTACCACATGAATATGTAGCAGTATGGTCTGTCCATTCATAGATGGTAGGAAGAGCACAGAACCCATAAATTGCAAAGCATAAGCTAACTTGTCCACCTACTTGCTTTCTGTTCAAGGTACACCTTCATATGTACCAGTTTGTTGGCAGATCAATGCCCTTTGTTTCCTGGGTTTCAAGTGTGTCTAATTGGCAGTCAGGTGGCATCAGAATTTCAAAAGACATTGTATGATTCTCTTCAGTCTTTCCCACTGCTTGTTCCTTTCAGAAGGGAAGGCTGCTTCCTCTTCTGGATGTTCTTTTAATACGTGTGGATCTACTGACTTTTTCCTGCTTTGTCTTGAAGGAGAATCTGGGGTACCATACTGAGAGTTGTGACTGCTGCTGGAAGGTCCTTCCTGGGGGTAGCACACAGGGAAGGGAATGGTGTATGGCCAGTGAATAAGGGATTTTCTGTAATGGCCCATTTAAGCTCAAGCCCCTGTTCAACCATAGGCTGTAAGAGCAAGTATACCTCCATGTCTTCATTATACTTATTTCATTGCAATTGAAGAATATTGTTAGCATCATAGCCTAACTCAGACAGTAGTGATAAGATGTCTGATTCTGGGTCTGTCTCACTTTAATATGTGAGCAGTGATGCACTTTTGAACCTATGGATATTTGATTATATCTTTGTTTGGCTTCTTATCTGATTCTGTGGTTAACATTGGTAGATAAGATTTTCCAGTGGCAGAGACAGATGCTCTGGTAGCTTGTATTCCCCACCCTCAGAATCTTTTCCTGGATGTCATAGAGTGTCATCCTTTGGAAGGGTCAGTGCCTTGAAATCATTGATAACATTGCCCTAGGAATACTTCAGGTATATTAAACTTATATGTGCCATCGCATCTGTGTAATATTCTTACAGGTACAATTCTTGTCTTCAGGCCAAAGTCAGAAAACTTTGCATGTTCTTGTGAGTCTAGGAGCATGTCATGAGGCTTCAGGTCTTGGAGAATGGAGTTTTTCCTTTGATAGTAGTTCCCGTCCTTAAAATCTATCCCAATATTGGCTGGGCTTCATCTTCTTGCAGCTGACCAGCTTCCTTTACCCCTTGCATGAGAGTTACACATCCACCATATTCCGTTACGAAGAAGTTTTAAGATGTTATGATAACTTTATATAAAGGAATGATATGAGTGAGGGTGGACGAGGTCTTCCATGATACTCATTTCAGAGAAATCCATTGGACGTTCTTTTCTTTGTTCCTTAGAACTTTCATGGTGACCATGGTACCCTGAGGTGATGGGCAGCTAAAGTCACATAGCCAAAGGTACCATAACTGATTGCAGGATGATGTACTGATTGCAAAGTTTCTCTTTGAGAAAACAGCTGGGCATGACACTGGGTTGCAATGGTATCATTCTGCTCTGATTGGAAGTGTCAGACAAACCACAAACCCTGTAAACTAAATAACTATTAGAGCTAAGAGTCCCACAGGCCACCCAAACAATGGCTTGATGTGCAGGAATAAAACTCCAGTCCAGCCTACTCTTTTTTTTTATATTTATTTATTTTCCCCAATCATACAAGCTTAATAGGTACCCAGGTCACCTCCTTCCCTCCAGCCCTCCCCAGGCCCCCATGCACCCTCCCCCCCTTTTTCTTCCTTTTACTCCCTCCCTCCACTTCTTTCAGTGCCTCCTCCTTCCCCCTCCCATTCCCTGGAGCATCCTTTTGTGTGAATGCCAAACTTGCCTCTGAGTTGTACACTCTAGTGAGGTGAAAGGACTCAGTGATATTGCCCAGAACTCTTTCCTCGGTTTCCCTTTAATATGGGAACACTATTATGACTGTTAATCCCTTGCATCTAAGGATCCTAATGCCTGTGATCCACACTAGACTTTGGGGAGTTGACAACATGTCAGTCATTGCACAGGTCATGAAAAGTCTGAATATGGCTACTGTGGCCCTAACTTGTGTGGAGTATCTTGCATCTCGTTGGTCCTCCCCATCTATAGGCTCTTACAATCTTGCTGCCCCCCACTTCTGCAAGTTTCCCTAAGCTTCAGGATGGGGACAGACCTGGCTGGTCTGGTTCTAGGTGATTAATGTAGGGTCTCTGGTGTTCTGAATTACAGTTTGTTGTTGTTTTTAGATTTGCTGTCCCTGCATCTGGTTAAGCTCACAGACTTTCCTTACTGGCCACTTGTAACTGATGGGGTATGATCTTACCAGAAAGGGAGGGCATACAGTCTGGCAGATAGAAGGTAACCATTGTGCAAAACTGACCACCCCCCCTCACCGCGGTCTCCTACTCTTATTCCATCTACATTTGAATATACTCTTGAAGAGACCTAGAACCCGATTTTGGTTTTCTTTTAGTTCTTGTATATAGCTTTCATAATGTGGCCCAGTCAGAGCGCAGCCATTAGCCCTAACTAGAGACGGGCTGAGAGCTTGGAATGCTTGGAATGCAGCCCCAAGTGCCTAGCTGAGTGCCTGAAAAGAACATTTCAGCAGACTGGAATTGCCCAAGAGAGAATCTCAGGTGTTGTTGGGTAGTAAGGTGTCAATTCAAACTGCTCACAGACAAGGGGTGGGGGGGACCAATCCCTGCATGCCAAAACTGTTGGCTGTTATCCAATCATGTAACTAGTAAGTTGAAGCCCCTCTCCCCTTACCAGTAAGCTATAAAACTTCCCCTGGACAAAGGGCCAGCGCTTCCCTGCATGATGCTTCTGTCAGCCGGTTGTGAGCCCAGGTTCGAATCTGCTAAAGACCCTCATGCGTTTTGCAGCCAGTGTTTGCTCCTTGTTGATTTCTGGGACCCCAGAATCTGGCCACAACATTAGTGAGAGCTCATCCGGGATCCCAGAGATCCAAGGACCCCAAATCGGAGGGTGCCCAGTTGACTGGTGAGTGTCTGTCTGTCTGTCTGTCTGGTGTGTTGCGGCGCCTGGAGGAGTCCAACGTTAGGCTCAAGTGGACACACAGGGAAGCTGTTGGCCTGGGGAAAGTGGGGAAGATGTTCCCTTTCCCCCTTTGGGGAGGACTAGGTCCTCATTTTATTGACTTGGCCTTTGGGAAGGACTAAGTCCTCATTTGATTGACTTGGCCTTTGGGGAGGACTAGGTCCTCATTTGGTGTACTTGGTTGTTGGAGTTGGTTCATTTTGGTATTTATCTCCAGAACATTATATGGCGTTTGTCTGTGTCTTATTGTTTGTTGGTGTTGGAAAGAGAAAGGACAGAATTTAGGAGTTGATCTTAAGAAGGGAAAGTTGCAGAAGCTCTTTCTTTCCTTCACAGAAGATAGAGTCTCCTAAGGTTTTGGTGCCACAGCCGCTGCTGGAATGCCAGGGGCGATTGAGCTTGGTGGCATGGCCTGGGGCCAAGGCACTGTATCCTGTACTCCATCCTATCAGCCACCCCCACCCCATCAGCCGCCATCTTTCCTCCCTCAGCCGCCATCTTCCTTGGAGCAGGAGTGCCATGAGGCGCTAGGGAGCCAAAGATGACTGCCAGGGTCAGGCATATTTATACACCTAGACAGGTTTTTTTTCCATTGATTAATTCGCATTGGGGGCATGCTCAATTTAAATGCACGTGCACACTTAAGAACAATCATTTTGATAATATTAAAGGCCTGAGTACATACTGACTAAAATATTGTTTTATCTTGATTTTTATCAGTAAATTGTATGTTATTAATGTGTTTGAATGTTTGTGTTCTGTGTTTATTTGTGGTATGTCTTGTGTTTCAACGTATCTATGGCCACTTCAATCTTTTTATTCATGTTGGGCGCTAATATTTACATTTTGGCATGCCATTTTTTTAAATACATGTATGCATACTTAAGAATAAGAACAAATGATTTTAATAACATCTAATGCCTTAACTATTTACATTTTGAATTGATTACAACTGTTCTTCTAATAGATTGTAAGTTTTCTTTCATGAAATACTTAGTTTTGATCTTTAATAGGACTACAAATGAACATGTCATTGTGTTCTTAAAGGTTTGTCCATGTATTCCCAAAAATAACAAAGCCACTATGATATTGCTTGATTAAACTTGCTCACTCCTTTGATTTCTTTTATAGAATTTTGTCCATCAAATCTAGCAACCAAGAAAATATAATTGTCTTCTAAAAATTTCATTAGAATTTCTTCATTCTCCTTATGGTAAGATATAAGATATAATAGTACCTAAATGTTTGTATTGCCAAAAAGGTTGCTTATCTAAACAGACATACAGGTATTCTCCTGTGACCATGTGCTACTTGTTTATTCCATATTTGGTAATGTCGTGGTCTTTCCAAAATTTAAAGAACTTTTACCAATTTATGTTATAGCTATACATTTGGCTCTAAGAGATATTAAAGTACTACAATTAACTAAAATTTTTATAAATTATTTAACATTTTCATTTCAAAATGAAATTTAAGGTTGTTTATCTTTTTTATTATTTATTCAATTGTGTGCATGTATGTGTGTGTGCGTGTATGTGTGTGTGTGCGTGTATGTGTGTGTAGAACCACGGACGAATTTGGGAACCACCATGGACTGCCTCCTCCTTGTTTACTCTGCCCCGGGATTCACAGACTCTGCCCTACCAGGACCAGAACCACAGGCTGCCCCCGCTTCCGCCTGGTGTCTATATGTGGGGTTTAGGACCTTCCGCCCGCAAGGCAGAGGCTTAACCCCTGAGCCACCTCTCCAGCCCCAAGGTTGTTTATCTTTAATTCAATGTTTTTGTATTTATATTATAAGGTTCATGTATTTTAAAGATTAATGCTGAAGTAAATAAGTAAATTGAGAGTTACTATATCTTAAATTTCAAGGTATACATTTAAAAATGACTATATATAAGTGTATATTGTCTACACAATTGCCAAATCAGACTCAATTCTTAATTTCTTTTGAAGATGAGGTCTGCCTTTTTTAAAGGACATTTCTTACAGGATAACTAATGTGAAAACAGGAGGAAGCCATCAAGTAGAAAAAAAATATGCATGGTACTTAGATGTACAAAAAGTTTAAAAAAGGTTTATAAAATGAGATATGATACTTAAAAAGAATGTTAAAGTATATTGTGAAGGTTTATGAGAAGACTGAAAATTAAAGATGATGGTTAAAGAAAGTATTGCATGTTATGCTTCTACCATGTTATAAAAGAAAAGACACTGAGCTTCAAAAATTAGAAACTACGAATTAAGCTTCATATATAAATGTATTTCAGTTGTCTGTTTTAAGCAGAAATTTGGTTACTCCTAAAATCTCAACCTCTCAAGGACAGCAGGAAGCTTATCCATGGGGTCATAAGTGAAAACTAGGGAAGTCTGAGACAAGGTCTCTCCCTGCCCCCAGGGAGGTGGCCAGCAGGAGAAACTGAGGCCCCGCCCAACAGATGCCACCTAGCTGCAGCTTGGAACAGACTCAAGGCTAGCTAGGGAGTTTCTCTAAATCTTGGACTTCACGGGAAAAGAGACTCTGCTAAACCAATTCCTGCTCATCTTTTGAAGCAGGCTTCTGGAGGGGGAAGAAAAGGGCACTCTGAAATGGGGGAGGGAATGTCTTTAACCTCTGTGTGAATGTGTGAGTAAATGTTGGCCTGAGGTGGAAAACCTGTCATGCCTCTGTGCTCCAGTTTGTAATCCCACAGCGAGATCCCTAAAATCTCTTAAAGCCACGGGATTAGATTGGGCCAGTTCTGCATTTCCATGGTGATAACATATGGTCTAGGGTGGGATCGGATTAGAATCTGATTGCAAGTCACGAAACAGCTGAACCCACTATGGCTAAGTTATCACCCATGACTCTGCAAGGAGTGTGGCCAGACTGGTACTTGAATGATCTCTTCTGGAGGGATTCCCAACCTTTGTCTGTCTGCGCTGTGTGGTGGGGATCAATGTGACTTTAGTCTTGTTAGTCAGTGAAAGGAAATACCTACAAATGTTTGCCCTAAAGAAAAGTGCTTCATGTCTGAGACAATGACCATACAGTTTGAATAACAGGAAATGCGGGAAGCTTCAGGCATGTGTAGACCATGGACTCTCCCCTTTTAGTGTTGTTGGGTAGAGTGCTGGCTCCCCTGACCATGGGCTGCATACAGCACTGACCTCAGTGGGTTTATATAGTGATTACCAAGTCCAGATCCACTAAACTGAAGCAAAAGAGAGATTTCCCCTCCTGTGTCCAGGGACTAACTAGAAAATGTGAATGCTTAGTCCTACCAACCTGAGAGTCAACTTGTATATTCTTGGACATGCCCTGTATACTTCTTAGACAAGAGATGACCCAGGAAGATCTTTAAGTTATAATACTATCCAACTAGACAAACAATGGCAAACAAATGACAGAAAGTTAAGAGACTAGAGATCTGTACCAAAAGTACCAGCTAGTAGCTCAGGAAAAGCTTTGTCTCAAAATAGGAATGCCCTCGAAAGACTAAGGTGGAACAGGAATTTCTTCTAGCTTCCACATCAGCCAAACTCACATGTGGAGGACAACAGGGTCTTCATCTGTTAGGGGGAAATAGGCCCCATCTGGAGGATAGCATCCTCATCTGTAAGGGAGAGGTTGGCACACTGTGATTAAATAGTCCAGTCAGGAAGTTTTTGTTTCTGTCTTGGAGGTAGAATCCTTTGTTTCTGTTTGTCTTTCTTTTTGTTCTCTATGGCCCCACTGATGGATGAAATGGGACAGATGCACACGACCCCTTTTAAACTTATTTAGACCATTTTAAGGACTTTAAAATAGGACAGATGACCTAAGACTTAATAAAAAACAAACAAACAAACAAACAAAAAAACAACCAGGAAACAAACAAATCAATACTTGACATTTGCCTAAGGGGATAGGTAGAATACAAACAGGCACGCTCAAGCAGACCAACCAAGGACCCGTTCTGACAGGGGAAAGATGGGAAGATGGAAAAGATGGTTTGAATATGACCAGACTGGGCATTTTGAGATGGTTGCAAGCACAAGAAACTTCCATGTGGCCTATGTCCTGACTATGAGAATCTCCACTAGAGGAAGGATTGCCCTCTGAAGCCAAGAGCCCAGGGGTCAACCCTCTGTTGGGGACCAATGAAATGGCCTGAAGTTCTTAGCTTCCCTCCCATGGGAAAAAGGAGTTTGTCTCTGATATCCAGCAAAAGAAGGCCCAAAATGTCAGGTTGAGCATCTCATGAAAACCTTGGGTTTAACATGCAAATGGGAAGCCTCTTTGTTTCTTTGCTAATGGACAAGGAAGCACAAAATTCTAGTGCTCAACTTCCTTCCTAGGGTTTTCTCAACCTTTGATTTTTCTAAATGTTTAGGATCAGAGGAATGACAGATTCACCAGTCACTCACAAAGTAACTACTGAAATTGCTTAATGGTAATGTTTTTTAGGCATTCCTGTGTTTACATGCCTAAATGCCAGAATATCCTGGGTTTAGGTTTAATAGAATAAAATATTTTAGCACTGTTATAGAGTCATACACTTGGTTCTGATTTTAGACGCACCAAAGATGCTAAAAGAAGAAATCATAGATTCCAACCAGATAGCATGTAACAAAAGCTTACACTTTAAAGACCCTAAGAAAGACAGTTTGTGCTATAGAGCTAAGATCAGACATGTTTAATAAAGTTTTGCCCTCATCCTGAAAGGTTGCCTAAAGTTAAACTTAGTGCTTGACAGAAGGAAAATGCAATGGCAAACTTAAGGAGTAAACCAGGAAAAACAACAAAACTCCAGGTGGTAAACAGAGTAGCTCCATTAGCAAATCAATGCTGGCATTTCATTTAGATCAGAGAAATGGTGCTACATCCCTTTGGTCCCAAAAAGACTTATGTTGCTTTGTTTTTCAGAACCCAAAAAAAGGAGGATTAATTCAGATTGTTATGTACAAAGAATCAGTTCACATTGTTTTGGACAAGTTTTAGAATGTGGTCTTAAATTTACAATAGCCAGAGGAGAAAGATCTCCTTGGCTTTTACACCTTACAAACGTGTTCTTTACTAACTCCTCCTTGCTTGTAACCACAGCAAGACTACTAAGCTTATTTGGTTTATCTCTGGTGCCTTCTCAATTACAATGGTTTAATCCTTCTGTAGATTTTGGAGACTTAATTTACCTGTGTTTTGTCTCTTTTAGACCGACCTTGAGGTAATAAAGCCATCTATCAAAGACCTCTAGACCAATTCAGCATTTCATACATAAGGATATCAGATTGCTCTTATTTCGTTCACCCCAGTTCAGCAGGAAGCAGCCAGAGTGAATCATCACCATTTATCCCCAGAGCAGCCTGAATTCTCAAATAAGTTTATGGGGAAATGAGGCAGGATTAGAGCAGCCATGCTGGGATGGGTCTCTCAAGGTCTTTGGAATTCCAGAAAAACATCCCCTGCCACTGGAATCACCCTGAAGGAACACTGCTGCTGAGGAACTGACTCTAATCCTCCCAGAGATAAAATGGCCAACTTCCCTATAAAAGGATATGGAAATTAGCCCTCCATATCAAACAAACAGCTTGACCTCTAGCTCTACTTGAGCCCTAACTCAACTGGATTGGGCCCCAAGGTTAACAGCTTTTATTAGAGAATAGATAAATACTGTCCAATAATGGTTCTTAGGCAACAATATCAGCCCCTGCCAGAGAGAAAGACTAAGCCAACCATGAGCCCATGATTTTGCTCCTTAGGCCCCAGAGAGAGGTGGGAATGAGGAGACTTAAAACCTGATCTTGTTTTTCTTTTAGTTCTTGTATATAGCTTTCATAATGTGGCCCAGTCAAAGTGCAGCCATTAGCCCTAACAGAGACAGGCTGAGAGCTTGGAATGCTTGGAATGCAGCCCCAAGTGCCTAGCTGAGTGCCTGAAAAGAACATTTCAGCAGACTGGAGTTGCCCAAAGAGAATCTCAGGTGTTGTTGGGTAGTAAGGTGTCAATTCAAACTGCTCACAGACAAGGGGAGGAGGACCAATCCCTGCATGCCAAAACTGTTGGCTGTTAGCCAATCATGTAACTAGTAAGTTGGAAGCCCCCCTCTCCTTACCAGTAAGCTATAAAACTTCCCCTGGACAAAGGGCCAGCGCTTCCCTGCATGACACTTCTGTCGGCCGGTTGTGAGCCCAGGTTCGAATCTGCTAATAAAGACCCTCATGCGTTTTGCAGCCAGTGTTGGCTCCTTGTTGATTTCTGGGACCCCAGAATCTGGCCACAACACTCTTATAATAAGACTCTATTTTAACAGCTTTTTATCTCTGACCAGGGGGCGACATCCTAGACCCATCAGGATCGAGCCAAGGGCATTGCAGGAGCAGCAAAACTGAAAAAAAAAAAAAAAAAAAAAAAAGAGAGAAAACAACAAACCATAATTCAGAACATCAGAGGCTTTATATCAACCACCTGGAATCAGGCCTGCCTAAACTCTCCCCATCCTGAAGCTCAGGGAAATTTGCGGAAGATGGGGCAGTAAGATTGTAAGAGCACAAGGATGGAAGGAGTAATGATATGCAAGATACTCCACACAAGTTAGAGCCAAAGGAGTCATAATAGGACTCTGCATGATCTGCACAATAGCCAACATATCATTGACCCCTCAAAGTCTAGCATGGACTAAAGGCACTAGGATCCTTAGAAACAAGGGATTGACAGCCGCAATAGTGTGCCTATACTTAAAGAGAACACAAGAAAGAGTTCTAGGAAATGCCACTGAGTCCTTAAATAAATAAATAAATAAATAAATAAATAAATAAATAAATAAATAAATAAATAAAATTTAAAAAGAATCATTGTTTCTGTCACTGTCTTCTACCTATGGGTACTGTGGATAAAGCCTATGATGAACCTGTCAGTCATTCTACCTCCATGAAAATAATTTCAAGAAGAGACAACCAAATGCAAATGGAAATGAATCTTCTGAAATGAGAGTGTCATTGAAGTCCCCCCTTTTTAAAAGAAAAGTATCCATACTTCTTTCTCAGATATAATCACCTAGATTCACACAGTCCATGACAGCTGTGATAGAAGAACCATCAAGTTTCATCTCAATTTGGCAGAAAATTATTGAAGCATTATGTACAGTTTTTGTTTGTGACGTAGATAAAGTGTGAGATTAGGGAATGATGTGAGATAGATATGTGGGGCCCATCACTTCATTTCCCTGCAACATGCTTTCTGCACCAAAATGGATTGCACTCTCAAGCAATGAGCACAAACAATACCTTCTTTAAGTTGTGTGTATTGCATGTTCTTTTTTAGCAGAGAGAAAAATTCTAATACATTTGGTAAGAATGTCTACTACTCTTATTCCTTATGGACTCAGAGTTCTATCACTTGTTATGTACAAAACTATAATGTGTTCTTCTTGAAATTAATATGCTTTATATATTTTCTTCCATATATATTGTCCACACAATGGTCAATACCAAATTAGTAATTTCAACTTTTCCCACAGGAAAATTTATAAATTCAGATCTCTATTTTCTATCCATTGCTTGACTCTACAAATTCCCATTGGCTAAGTCTAATGTTTTACTATTTGTAGATAGTGCTGTTCACTCAGCCAACTGGGTGTTCTTTCTTTTTCCTTTTCTTCTGACATGTCATCTGAGTGTATTTGTATTGATAGAGAAAGTTATTGTTGTTTGTTGCCTCCCTTGCAGAATTCATGTACAGATATGCATAGAGGTGAATGACACCAATCCAACACTTTATATGGCTTAGCTGTAGGTTCAATTATTGAAGGTGGATTGATGTCTTGAAAGGACATTGATACTGGCACACTATGGAATTTCTTCATTTAGCCATACCAGCATTAGGAGCTCAGAGAACTGGTCATATCACATCCATAACCAGAGTTGATGGCAAGGAATTACAATAGTAAGTACACGAAGGAAGTAAAACACATACTTATTCAACCTGCCTTACAAGGATGTTAATCTGTTGAAGACATTAATAAATCTTTCTCCAAATTCCATAGAGAACTACTTTTTATCAAATTATTGAAGCAGGGATATGTTTGGACATCCCTAATTATTAGTTGGATATCAACTAATGGCAGGAGCAGCTAGAATACCTGTATTTGTTACATACATAGGCACAGATTACAGGGGGATTTTCTCAGTAACCTGAAGCATGTTAAACTCTTCTTACCTGAACATAATACTCCCAAGAAACTGACTGTTATTGCTGGTCATTCCACCATCTGTGGATTGGCCTCCCATACTCATTACTTTAAATTAATCTTTGACTTTGAGAGGTTTTAAATGTCTGTAAAGTACACAGAGTTAACATTATATCATCAATGTAATGAAGTATTTTCCTTGATGTAGGGAGAATAACAAAGTAAGTACCCAGACAAATTTTTTTCATGACAAATATCAGGAAGATAAAGATAACCTCTGGAGATCTCTGAAGATACACAGCTGGCTAATCAAATTGCATGATAATCAATCTTAGTAATAAGAGGCTATGTGAATACTAAGAAATTCATTAACAAAGTTCAATGCACTACCAACAATCCCAGTCTTTAATGATGAGTTCTTTCTAAAGAATACAGCTGGAGAGGGTGGCATGGAATGGGTATTGTGTATTTATCAGTCTCTAAACCAGTGTCTTACTTCTAAATAGATCTGGCTTATCATTAGGATCTAAGGAACTGTTGAAAAGGCTTTTGCCAGAATAAAATCTTTCCCCTTTTTAATACCTCAATATGGCATATATTTTCATCATTATCATAGGCTGTCTGGACTGGCTTAGATTTAGAGCCCTATCCTAGTAGGAAAATTGACAGAATCCCATCTCACTGAAGTCTAACCTTTTGTCTGTACAATGGAAACTCCCTTAGGACAACTTTCTTCATTTTCTTCATATTTTTATTTTCTTAGTTTTGCAAACATGAGTAGTTGTCCCTATCCCCGTTCCTTCCCACTTCTTTCTCCCCTTCCTTTCTCTCTTCTTTACCCCATTTCTTCCTTACTTCTTCTGCTCCCAACTTCCCCACCATTAATCTACCATCCCTTTTTTTCCCACTCTCTTACCTATCTGTTTGTGTGAGTACTAGAGTTCCATTTGGATTGTCTGCATTAGTATGGACTCAAGCTTCTGTGGTAGATTATGTGGCCTTTGCTTGTGCAGACCCACAGATAGAGACACTCTCTTTAACCTATCTATTCCTAGCACCTAAGCTTCTACCTGCATGGAATTGTTTCTCCTGAGTTCCTTACTAGTCTATGGAGGAATGTTGATAGGTCAGACCTATTGCATGGCTCATGAGAATATGTCTTATTGCAGAAAGTTCCTTGATGCAGCAACACTGTCGTGAGTGGAATATGCTGGCCATCAGTGGAACACCACATCTTTAGGCTCTTTCAATCTTGTCCCCTCCTCTTTTCTTCAAGAATCCCTAAGTCTTAAGATGGGGAGAGATTTGGTTGGCCTGCTTCTAGAAGAGAATTTTAATGTCATTGGTACTTTGTACTCTAGTTGGTTGTTGTTGTTTATTTCACTGTTCTTCCATTACAATAGGCTACATCTTGTTTATTTGTCATGATCTTTTGAAATCAGCACATCTACTCTTTCAATCACTAGGGAATTCAGATGGAAATCCATAACAAAGTAAACAGCAGAAAGTATGCAAACTCTTGGATGCTTCAACAACATGCTACTGAGTGAAGAATGGTTCCAAACAGAAGTAATAATGGAAATTCAAAAATTCCTGTAACAATAATATTCGACATGCATCACATGAAAATCTCTAAGATAAGATGAAGGCATTCCTAAGAAGAAAATTCATAGCACTCAAAACCTACATCAAACAAATGAAAAATCACTCATGAGCAACCTAACAATGTACCTTAAAGCTTTTGAGAAACAAGAATAAACCTACTCCCAAAGAAATAGACATACAGAGATTAATAGGATCAGAGGCGAAATAACTGAAGTTGAAACAAAAAAATTACAAACAAAATCTTTACCTAAAGAAGTGACCAGTGAGCCAGAAGAGACCACCAGAGTTCCGAAGAGAGGAGAAAATTCCCCAAAGAGGATCTAGTCAGTAGTGAACCTGAAGAGATTGATGGTAGCAAAAACAAGAAAAACTAATAGTCCCAAGAAGCAGGAGGACCAGAGGGCATTCTCTGGGACAGGAGAATGAACCAAGTCAATTTCCCATCCCATAAAAAAATCAAAAAAAAAGTGACGAAAAAAGCAAGAAAAAATTATAATCAATCAAACAAAAATACTGGTTTTCACCAAAGCAAAATTTACAAGCCCTTAGCCAAATCATCCAAGACTAAAGAGGTAAAACATAGATTAATAAAATTAGAGTTAAAATGAGGGTATTCAAACAGATATCAAGTAAATTCAGATAATTATACAGTCATACATTACATTTTATACACCCTTAAGTTTGAAAATTACAAAGAAATGGATGAATTTCTAAACACATACAACACACCAAAGTTAAATCATGATTAACTGAATTATTTAAGTATTCTTATAGAAAAGGACAAAGTTGAAGCATCAATGAACCTCCCTACTAAGAAAGCCTAGAACCAGATTTATTCAATACAGAATTCTACCAGATATTTAAAGAAAAATTAACACCAATGTTCCTTAAATTATTCTACAAAATAGAAAAGGAACACATCCAAACTCTTTCTATGAAGCCAATACTATTCATTTAATGTTTTATCTCTTCATATATCAATCACCGCTATCAATTGTCCCTTTCATATTAGAATATTGCATGCAAATGAAAAAATGTCAGTGTAGAAATTAGATACATTTCTAGAGAAATTTTGTATATTTCAGTGTTTGTAAATCAAACATGTACCAACCATTTACCCAACTAATTTTGGCAATTTATAATTACACATAATATAGGGTAGCATTAGAATGTGGAAAAGGTGGTTTTATGAAATAACTATCAAATAATTTACTTTTGTCCCTGAGGTGAAGTTGATGATGTAAACTATGTTAAGTGGCTAGACAATTTCCCCAGAAACTGTACTTTAAAATTTCATCCAAACTAAATATTCCAAAACCAACATGTGCTGTGTGGTGTTATGTATATATGAGGTGAACCTTGAGCATTTATGAGATATGTTCCTAAGAAAAATATTGATGATACAAAACATACCTACTGTGGAACTACTGAAGAGAAATAAGACCTATGCAATTAGTAAGAGTTCAGGGTTTGACATGAAATACTTTCTGGACATTAACTTTCTCATCACTTTGACTCAATAAATATAACAATATTTTGGGAATGTAGTGAAAAATCAGTAACATTTATAGAATCTTGTGTCTTGTGTTGTCTTTTGACCTTTACCTGACTTTTGTTTATCATTATAGTATGTGGTAGAATGGTGATTGTGTGTAGAGAGAGATGAATAACAAATTTTAAAAAATAGCTGTGATGTTACCATGGTGATAGTAGTTGATAATAAATTCACAACAGTTGATAACTCACTTCACTGATGTATGTGTGATTATTAGTTATTTTGATAGCTAAATGTGATGTTTACATGGTACTAATTAAATGGGCAATTGAAATAAATTGATGATTTCAATGAAATAACACAGAATTTTTTTCCTGAATGTAAAGGGGACCCTAACATTTATTTCTAGATTACTAATTTTTCTTCTTTGTCTCCCACAATAATCAAAGATTTCCTCAGGGAATTTTATAGTGAAGAACAATTTGCCTAGTTATGTGCTGTGTGCATAAAGTCTCCAAGGCCATATACAAGGACCTTTATGACACTTGTATCAATCCTTTTGTATTAGGCTTTCTCTCCATCCTTTGTTATGATGTTCCCATTACAGTTCATTGTACTAATGTGTCCTCTGCCTTGGTTGTCTTCACCAGAAAATCCTTGTGATGCTGTATTCATTTTGATGATGATTGTCTAAATTGAAGTAATTCTTTTTAATTCAAGGATTGGGAATATCTTCAGATATGCATTCCAAACTTATAACACAGTGCAGAAGGACTCTGTGCATACATTTGCATATGTGTGTGTGTATAGGGGGATGAATGGATATATTGATCTCACATTATTTTGTAAAACAGTGTTAGTATACTAATCCAAAAGAAATATAAATCTCTGTAATACCTACAGTAATTGCAAAGATTATAAACAGGAGGGAAGAGGAAGGAGTGCCCCGCCAGAAACAAGGCGAGAGAGGATCATGCTACAGCAAGAAAATAGGCCACTATCATGTACTGCAAGTAAGTAATGAGACATCTGGTCAAGTTCACGGACTTTCCTTCCTGGTCACTTGCAACTGAGGGGGTTTGATCTCACCAGTCAGACAGATAGAAGGTAACCATCCTACAAAAGGGAGACTGACCCCCCTCAACGTGGTCTCCTATTCTTATTCCATCTACCTTTGAATCTACTCTTTTAATAAGACTCTATTTTAACAGCCTTTTATCTCTGGCCAGGGGGTGACATCCAATACCCATCAGGGTGGAGCCAAAGGCGTTGCAGGAGCAGCAAAACTGAAAAAAAGAAAAAAACAACAACAAACCATAATTCAAAACATCAGAGACCCTACATTAATCACCAGGAACCAGGCCAGCCTAATCTCTCCCCATCCTAAGGCTCAGGGAAATTTGTGGAAGAGGGGGCGGTAAGATTGTAAGAGCCTGAAGATGGGGAGGAGCAAGTATATGCAAGATACACCACACAAGTTAGGGCCTAAGTAATCATAATAGGATTAGGACTCTGCATGACCTGCACAGTGACCAATCTATCATTGACCCCCACTAAGTCTAGCATGGATCACAGGCACTAGGATCCTTAGAGGCAAGGGATTAACAGCCATAATAGTGTTCCTATACTAAAGGGGAACACAAAAAATAGCTCTAGGCAATGCCACTGAGTCTTTACACCTCATCAGAGAGGAGGACCCAGAGGGAAGTTTGACATGAACACCAAAGGATGCTCCAGGAATGGGGAGGGGAGAGGGCACTGGGAGAAAGGGAGGGGGGAAAGGAATGGGAAAAGTGGGGAGGGAGTAGGGGAATCCAAGAAGGGGTGGAGGGAGGGAGGGGAATGGGGTAGCTATCAGGTTTGTGTGAGTGGAAAAAAATGCACTATCAAAGAAAAAGATGTGGTCCACCCATGACTAACCCTTCATAGTTTTGGCTTCAGTCTTTCCTGAAAGGTGGATGGAAAAGTTTTCAGCACTTTTTCAATTTCTCTCCCTCTGACTAGAAACAAGCATATACCTGCTTCCAGGAGGGAATAAATTTGCTGAAGCATGTTCCAAGTACTTGGGTTGCCTTTCCTAATGAGTTCAAATAGACAAGGTAAGGGCCACAAGTGTTTCTTTAGAATATTTTTTGCCTGCTTGTCTACTTACAATGGCTTATCACAGTAAGACCAGAATTCTTTCTTCTACCAATTTTCAGTCACAGGCATACATACCTGTTATTTTTACAATAGAAGATTAAGAAATGATTAATAATGTCACCATTAGATGTCTGTATCCAGGACTTGAAACATTTTATATATGAATTATGAAGGTTTAATAGTGAGAAATGAAAAAGAAATTGACAACTAATGTGGAAAAAAACATAAAAAACCAAAAGCTTTGTTCTTTGTATTAATGGGGAGAGTGGAATTCTTTTAAGTTTCTTTTATATAGCTATCAACAGATGCTATTGATACCTTTCCTGTAATAACAGGCAATAGGTGCTTCTAGACTACTAATAGGCAATGCAAAACATTATCATAATAATTGAAAATACAATGAGACTGAGAGTAATCAAAATATATTATTTATTGAGAGCTTCATAAAACTTATTTCTTTTTTTAATAATGTATTTTTCCCGCTCATACAAACATAATAGGTATCCCAGTCACCTCCCTCCCTCCACCCTTCCCTGTATCTCCCTACTCTTTCTCCCCTTTTTCCCTCCCTTTCCCTCTCCCTCCCATTCTCCCAGTGCCCCTCTCCCCATCCCTGGAGCATCATTTACTGTGTATGTCAAACTTTCCCCTGGGTCCTCTCTCTGATGAGATGTAAGGACTCAGTGGCATTTCCTAGAACTCTTTCTTGTGTTCCCCATAAGTATAGGAACACTATTGTGGCTGTTAATCCCTTGCTTCTAAGGATCCTAGTGCCTTTAGTCCATGCTAGACTTTGAAGGGTCAATGATATGTTGGCCATTACGCAGATCATGCAGAGTCTTATTATGACTGCTTCAGCCCTAACTTGAGTAGAGTATCTTGCATATCATTACTCCTCCCATTCTTGTGCTCTTACAATCCTACCACTCCCTCTTCTGCAAATTTCCCTGAGCTTGAGAATGGGGAGAGATTAGGCAGGCCTGATTCCAGGAAGTTGATATAGAGTCTCTGATATTCTGAATTATGGTTTGTTGATTTTTTTCTCAGTTTTTCTGCTGCCGCAATGCCCTTGGATTCCTCCTGATGGGTACTGGATGTTGACCATTGGCCAGAGATGAAAACCTGTTAAATTGGAGTCTTATTATAAGAAAAAGAGTAGGAGACCGTGGTGTGGGGGGTCAGTCTCCCATTTGCAAAATAGTTACTTTTTATCTGCCAGACTATATGCCCTCCACTTCTGGTGAGATGATACTCCATCAATTGCAAATGATCAGGAAGGAAAGTCTGTGAACTTAACCAGATGTCTCATTACCTACTTGTAGTCCTTAATGGTGGCCTATTTTCTCTGCTGTAAAATTATCTCCCTTCTCCTTGTTTCTGGTGGGGCCCTCCTTCCCCATCCCTCCTGTTTATAATCTTTGCAATTATTATAATTATTACAGAGATTTGTCTTTGAGTGTCTCTAAGTGGGTTTGGTTCTAGGATCCACCTATTAAAGAGTACATAGGGCACTTAATTTTCTGTATCTGTGATACTTCACTCAATATAATTGTTTCTAATTCCATCCATTTCTCAGCAAATTGCATTAATTTATCATTTTTGATGGCTGAGTAGTATTCCATTATATAAATGTACCATGTTTTCCTTATCCACTCGTCAACTGTTGGAAATTTGGGCTGATTCCATGACTTTGCTATTGTAAACAGTGCTGCTATGAACATTGTTGTGCTTGTGCTATTGAGGTGAATTTTTGCTGTATGTGGGATTATTCCCAAAAGTGGAATCGCAGGGTCATATGGGATTTCAATCTTTAACTTCTTGAAGTATCGCCAGATGGCTCGCCAGAGTGGTTGAATGAGACTGCATTTCCACCAGCAATGTAGAATAGTTCCCCTGTTCCCCTCTCTCCACATCCTCTCCAGCATTTGGTGTTGTTTGTATTGTGGAGTTTTGCCATCCTGACCGGGGTGAGATGATATCTCAAGGAAATTTTGATTTACATTTTCCTGATGGCTAAGGATGTGGAGCACTTTTTAAGATATTTGTTAGACATATTAATTTTGTCCCTGGTAAAGTTTCTTTTAAGTTTCAAGGCCCATTTTTTAATTGGGCCATTTGTTTCCTTGATGTTTAGTTTTCTAAGTTCTTTGTGCACTCTGGATAATAAAGACCTCCCATGTTCATGTATTGGAACATCGTAAAAATGACCATCCTACCAAAGGCAATATACAGATTCAATGCTATACCAATTAAAATCCGAAACCAATTCTTTAAAGATGTTGCCCAAACAATCTCAAAATTCATATGGAGGCACAAAAGACCCAGGATAGCAAAAACAATACTGAGTAACAAAAACACTGCAGGAGGTATCACCATACCAAACCTTAGTCGGATAAAGGTTGAAGACCCAGATATAACCCACAGAACTGCAGTCATTTGATCTTTGACAAAGAGGCCCAAAAAATCCAATGGAAAAAGAACAGCATCTTCAAGAAATGGTGCTGGCAAAACTGGATATCCACATGCAGAAGATTAAAACTGGACCCGTATTTGTCACCATGTACAAGACTTAATTCCAAATGGATCAAGGACCTCAATATAAGCCCAGAGACTATAAAAACCATAGTTGAAAGGGTAGTAAACTTCCTCAAGCTGATTGGGCTAGGCCAATAGTTCCTAAACAGATATCCAATAGCACAGTGACTACAGCCAACACTCAACAGATGGGATCTTGTGAAATTAGAGCTCTGTTCATATAAAGAGATTGTAACTCGAGCACAAAGGCCACCCACAGAATGGGAGAAAATCTTTACTAACCACTTATCTGATAGGAACAAATGATTCTTAATGTGTTGTGCTGAACTGGTTGCAGACTATCCAAATTTCAATGCTACTTCCATTCACTTTGTAATCCTTTTACATTTGGCATAATTTGTGAACACACACACATATACACACACACACAAACACACACAAAACCATGTTGGTGGAGTATCATTAAAATAATAGCCCAAAGTGAGTTTGGATCCTAGACCCCATGTATAGATACTGGGAGTAAACAAGGAGGAGGTGGAGGCGGTCCATGGAGGTTCCCAAATTCGCCCGTGGTTCTACACACACACACACACACACACACACACACACACACACGCACAATTGAATAAATAAAAAAAAATTTTAAAAATTAAAAAAAATAGGCCAAAGAACTACTTCAGTAGGTAAAGGCACTTGCCAATGAGCATAAGGTTGTAAGTTTAATGACCAGAAAGACAGTAACTTCTGTGCTTCACACATATACTGTATAATTCTCTCTCTCTCTGTCTCTCTCTCTGTCTCTGTCTTCTTTCTTTCTTCCTACTCATTCTTCTCTTTTTGTCTCTGTTTCATATATGCAAATGATAAACAAATGGGTATGACAAATAAAACACCAGTTGAATAATATATAAGCTTAATTTATTTGCTATGAAAGGAAAGTTAGAAATTTCTACTGCCATAAGTCAAAATTGGAAAGCTGTTTGGATTAAAAATACCAGTGTGAGGTGCCTGCTATTTAGTGGGAGGACCTTGTGGCCACACAAGTTACTGTATATTACTGCTGTTGTTAGTTTAATGTCAGAACTAAATGATAAATACTTGTTGCAAAGTGACAGACTTGGGACAAAGGACATACAGAAATCAGACTGGGAATGACCTGGAAACTCTCTATTAAGTGTATTCACAGAGCCACATTTGCTCTGTTAGCTTCTGTGAGACAATCAGTATAATCAATCCTGAACTGTATGTAACCTGCATGCTACAGAGTCAACATGCCAAACCACATATATCCACTGGTGCAACAGTGTCACAACTGTTGTAGGCACAATCAACTGTTTTCAGATTGGATTGAAGATATGCTTCATGAAAGGAAACTCATTTCTCCATACTGTAAGCCAGGGTGAATGCCCACAGATGAGGAGATCATAGGCATCCATGAGAAAAACAAGGATGCTGTTTGTTAAATAAATGCAATACTTCTGTTGATTTTCTTTAACACTTTGTCTAAGTCAGGGTTCTCTAGAGTTATAGAATCAACAGAGTGAATATATGTATAAGGGGAATTTATTGGGTTGGCTTATGAGATATGGCCAAGGTAGTTCAACGATGGCTGCTAGTTGTTACTACGTCTAGTAGTCCAGTGGGTGACAGCTGAAGGCTGGAGGATTCTTAGAGAATCTTTAGTCACATTGAAGACTTGGTACGTTAGAGAGCTGGAGGGTTGAAGAAACGAAGAAATCAGGTGGCAGGAGGGAAGAGTGTTTTCTAGCAAAGCTTCAGAGAGTCTCTACTCTCTTCGGTCTTCTGTTCTGTGGTTCCTTTTATCTGGTCCACTTCTGGAAGGTTCCAATGAAATCTAGGGAGGTTGTGATCAGTTCTAGGACTCATCTTTGTATTATCCAGATAATCTCTTTATGTGATCTCAGCTGATCTTAGTTAATGCCAGGTGTGTCAAGTTGACACACAAGATTAACTATGACACATGCCTATTTATGTCCATAAATTATTGTTTGTTTCAGCTTTGGTTATCATGGAGAAAAGTTCACCTTTACAATAGGTGGAGGCTACTATGGAGACTCATCACCCATATAGCTACTAAAATAATTGACAATTTTTATTGCATAGGTATCTGATGAGCAAACATACACGGAAGAATAGAATCAGATATAAGCAGAAGAGATGAACCAGTTCTGGATGTTACTCCAAGTAAGCCTCTAAAATAATCACACAACAAGGGATGGAAATATGTAACAGCAGGATTGGAATAGAGTCGAGAAAATTATAGTCTTTTTCTGTGAATGAAACAGTCCTACATGAAAGGCAAAGACAACAAACCTTACTAGTTTCAAGAACCTCATAGAACTTACAAGTTTTGGGGATTTCAGAATCTCACAAGATTCACAAGACCCATCCACAAACTGTAAATGCAGTAAACAATTGCAGAAAGAGAGGAGGTTATTCCTAGAGAGCTCCAGACATGCAAATATTATAGTTACTTCTCATGTGAACATGAGACTTTGGGTGACATGGATGATAAGAGTCACCCATCCTTCTGTAAACAAATCACCCTGCTACCGTAAGTGACTCAAATAAACTAAAAAGAGTTTGAAGTTGAAGTTATGTGCAATTATTTCTCTTGTCTGTGATTGGATTAATTTCACAACTATGCTTTACCCTCCTGGTACTTAAATTGCCTTAGATATTATTCAGATGATGTGATAAAAATACATGACCCAATAATTTAGGAGAACGAAGGGGAGTTTCATGCTCACAGTTTTGGATTATAATCCATTTTTTGATGGAGAGTGATCCTAGCATCAGATAAAAGGATACTGAAAGAAGGGCATACATTCTCAGTTACCAATATGTGAAACTAGAACCAGATTCTTCATCATTTCATCTATCTGACATGGACTGGTTTAGTTCATTATGGGCTATGGCTGAGATTTCTTCCATCAGTTAAACTCCAGTAAGATTTCTCAGAGTCTTGGCAATGCAATAACTCTTCATAGGTATTTAAAAACACTCATTTCACAATTGTCAAGATACCTATGAGCTTATATGATTAGGCAAAAAAAAGTGTGTAACAAAAAAAGAAATAAAAGGGAACACATAAAACAAACTGCTGTTGTCAACATTGTCCTATGTAGAACAAATACACATTTATGTAAGTCTCTCTAAAAATGTCATAAGATCTATACATTTATTAGTTCATCCCTTCTCATATAGTTATGAATTATAGGTCTTTCAATACATAATTTAATTGAATGGATAAGCAATTAATGACAACATTCTCTTGAATTCATCACCCAGAATCATTTGAGTCAGGATGAGCACATATCCACATGTAAAGTTATGCAAGACTGTTTTGATTATCATTTCAAAACTACTTGCTTTATCAAGTAGAAAAGGGAAAGGAAGACGGAGTTTTAACATTAAGAACATAAGAATAAGAACAATAACAAAATGTGGAGAATTGAGTGTGACCATATCTATTCTATATGACGTCTTAAACCATCAGAGAACAAATAAGATAATCAAAAGGAGAAATTAACCTGAACATCAATTCATTTTTCTTACATTTTTGAGTAAAGGTGCTATGTTGCCAGTGGCCTCTTACTCTGGTTATCTTGCCATTCCTACCATGATGGACTCTGCCATGAAATAAATCCAACAGAAATTCCCCTCCCTTATGTTGCTTCTTATCAAATATTTTACTACAGTTGCAAGTAAACTAATATAAGACCAATGTTTACTTCTCCCAGGAGATGTTCAGGGAAACTATGATAGAGTCTGAAGAAATAAAAATCTGAGAATCAAGTTCCATTGACATGGCCATTCTTCTGCAGGGAAATATTTCAGACTAAATGATATTAGCCTTTAATGTTAAGCTTGAAGCAATATTTGAAAGCTCCTTATATTAGACACATTTCTTTTTAACTGTGGCAAAATACGTTTCAGATTGACTTATTTCCCTCATTTTTGATCGTTACCATTCATCATGAATCAGAAACCAAACCATTTGTCATGGCGGTACTCTTGGTATTTTTTAACTATTGTACTTTGTTTTCATCTCAGTCTAACTGGGACAGAAGACTTTTGTCATCAAGTCTGACCTTTAAATAGATATGATCTTTCTTCACCTAAATGTTACACACCTCCCAAAATGATACAGTTTTGGGGGTCCAAGTCTTTGAGCAAATGATTCAATGGGAGATGTTGCATCTTCAAAACTTAACATTTTGCATAGTGCCTTATCTGGGACTCATACTGTTACAACAATCCCCTGGCCTGAGGCTTGCATCCAGTGTACTGCCTCCGATCAGTAAAATGTGATCAAGATGATCTGAAATTAAGGTATGGAAACACTGTAATTTAAATTTTTTTCAAGGGCATATCTGTATAGTATGCATCACGCATGCATGAGTGTTCTCATGCATGTAGGAATTGGTGCAGGGTGCATTACATTCTTATATGGCTGTCGAACTCAACCTAAGGGAGACAGTTCCAGAGAAGAAATAGTCCATTATGATAGATATCACATACAGAATTTATGGCTAGAAGCATGAGGTAGGTTAAGGTCAATGCAGTCATCAGATATGTAGAAAGAATAAGAGGAGGGAGAGAAAGAGAGACAGAGAGAGAAAGAGAGACAGAGAGAGAGAGATACATTCAATTGTCTGTCTGTGGAAAGCAGAAAGCAAGCAAGTTTTAGAATTAAGTTCTCTATTCTCACCAATGATCATTCTGAGGTCACAGATTGACTACTGGTACTTTTGCTCACCAAACTATTTAGGTATTTCCTACTCCTAGACCTTTCTTTCCTCTCCAAGAATAGTCCTGTTTATGTCAGTCTTTTTTTTTTTATTTCCGCTCATACAAACTTAACAGGTACACGGGCCCCCTCCCTCCCTCCACCCCTCCCTGGACCCCGCCGTTTTCCCCCTCCCCTCCCCTCGACCTACCTATTCCCCAGTGCCTCCCGCTCCCATCACCAGAGCATCCTTTAATGTGCATGCTAAACTCTCCTCTGGGGCGTCCTCTACAATGAGGTGAAAGGACCCAGCGGCATTTCCCAGAACCCTTTTCTGTGTTCCTTTTAAGCATAGGAACACTATGTGGTTGTCAATACTTAGCCTCCAAGGATCCTAGTGCCTTTAGTCCATGCTAGACTTTGTGGGATCAATAATGTGTTGGACATTGCGCAGGGTATGCAAAGTCCTATTATGATTGCTTGGGCCCTAACTTGTGTGGAGTATCTTGCATATCATTATTCCTCCCATCTTTGTGATCTTACAATCTTACTGATCCCCCTTCTGCAAATTTTCCTGAGCTTCAGGATGGGGAGAGATTAGGCTGGCCTAGTTCTTGGTGGTTGATATAGAGTCTCTGATGTTCTGGATTATGGTTTGTTGACTTTTTTTTTTAGTTTTCATGCTCCTGCAATGCCTTTCACTCCATCCTGATGGGTATTGGATGTCACCCCCTGGCCAGAGATAAAAAAAAAAAACTGTTAAATTAGAGTCTTGTTATAAAAGTATACTCAAAGGTAGATGTAATAAAAGTAGGAGACCACAGCAAAGGAGGGGTCAATCACTCATTTACAAAATGGATACTTTCTTTCTGCCAGACTATATGCCCTCCCCTTCTGGTGATATAATATCCCCTCAGTTGCAAATGATCAGGAAGGAAAGTCTGTGAACTTAACCAGGTATCTCATTACTTACTTGCAGTCCTTTTGTTTTTTCTTTCACCGTGATCAGGGTGGGTTTATTCCAGAAACACAAGATTGTTTCAATATATGCAAATCAATAAATGTAATTAACTATATAAACAAATGCAACGAAAACAATCACATAATCCTCTCATGTAGATACAGAAAAAGTTTTTGACAAAATTCAACAAGACCATATACAACAAGGCTGTAAAAAAAATCATCCTAAATGGTGAAAAACTTGAAGTAATCTTTTTTTTAAAATTTTTCATTGTTATTTCTACTCATATAAACTTATCAGGTACACCAGTCCCCTCCCTCCCTCCCTCCAACTCCCACCAAACCCCCTGCTCTCTCTCCCCTCCCCCTTTACTCCCCATCCTCTAGTGCCTCCGCCCCCAATCCCCAGAGCATCCTGTAATGTGCATGCCAAACTCTCCTCTGGGTCCTCCACTCCGATGAGGTGCAAGGACCCAGGGGCATTTCCCAAAACCCTTTCCTGTGTTCCTCTTAAGTGTAGGAACACTACTGTGACTGTCAGTCCTTAGCCTCCAAGAATCCTAGTGCCTTTAGTCCATGCTAGACTTTGTGAGGTCAATAATGTGTTGGACATAGCGCAGGTCATGCAAAGTCCTGTTATGATTGCTTCGGCCCTAACTTGTGTGGAGTGTCTTGCATATCATTATTCCTCCCATCCTTGTGCAGTTACAATCTGACCGCCCCCTCTTCCACAAATTTCCCTGAGCTTCAGGATGGGGAGAGATTAGGCTGGCCCAGTTCCAGGTGGAACTGATATAGAGTATCTGATGTTCTGAATTATGGTTTGTTGATTTTTTTTTTTTTCAGTTTTGCTGCTCCTGCAATGCCCTTCACTCCATCCTGATGGGTATTGGATGTCACCCCCTGGCCAGAGATAAAAGCCTGTTAAATTAGAGTCTTGGTATAAGAGTATATTCAAAGGCAGGTGGAATAAAAGTAAGAGGCCACGGTGAGAGAGGGATCAAACACCCATTTGCAAAATGGTTACTTTCTATCTGGCAGCCTATATGCCCTCCTTTTCTGGTGAGATCATACCCCATCAGTTGTAAATAATTAGGTAGGAAAGTCAGAGAACTTAACAAGATGTCTCATTATTTACTTGCAATCCTTGAAGGTGGCCTATTTTCTCTTCTGTAACATGGTCCCCTCTCTCCTGGTTTCTGGTGGGGCCCTCCTTCCCCATCCCTCCCATTTGTAATCTTTGCAATTACTGTAGGTATTACAGAGATTTGTCTTTGTGTGTCTCTAAGTGGGTTTGGTACTAGGATCCACCTATTAGGGAGTACATATGGCGTTTAATTTTTTGGGTCTGGGATACTTCACTCAATATAATTGTTTCTAATTCCATCCATTTTCTGGCAAATTTCATTAATTCATCATTTTTGATGGCCGAGTAGTATTCAAATGTATAAATGTACCATGTTTTCCTTATCCACTGGTCAACTGTTGGAGATTTGGGCTGATTCCATGACTTTGCTATTGTAAACAGTGCTGATATGAACATGGTCATGCTTGTGCTATCGAGGTGAATTTTTGCTTTATGGAGGGGGTTATTCCCTAAAGTGGAATAGCAGGGTCATATGGCATCTCAATCTTTAATTTCTTTAAGAATCGCCAGATGACTTACCAGAGTGGCTATGTGAGCCTGCATTCCCACCAGCAATGTAGGAGAGTTCCCCTCTCTCCACATCCTCTCCAGCATTTGTTGTTGTTTGTATTATGGATTTTGCCATCCTGACCGGAATAAGATGATATCGTGGGGAAGTTTTGATTTGCATTTCCCTGATGGCTAAGGATGTGGAGCATTTTTTAAGATATTTGTTAGACATTTTAATTTCATCCCTATTAGGTTTCTTTTAAGTTCCAGGGCCCATTTTTTAATTGGGCCATTTGTTTCATTGGTGTTTAGTTTTCTAAGTTCTTTGTGCACTCTGGATAATAGAGCTCTATCAGATATGTGGTTAGTGAAGATTTTCTCCCATTCTGTGGGTTGCCTTTGAGTTCATGTTACAATCTCTTTATCTGAACAGAAGCTCTTTAATTTCACAAGATCCCATCTTTTGAGGGTTGGTTGTAGTGACTGTGCTATTGGATGTCCATTTAGGAACTGTAGGCCTAGCCCAAACATCTCCAGGGAGATCCCTACCCTTTCAACTATGGTTTTTATAGTCTCTGGCCTTATATCAAGGTCCTTGGTCCATTTGGAATTAATTCTTGTACATGGTGACAAGTACAGGTCCAGTTTTAATCTTCTGCATGTGGATATCCAGTTTTGCCAGCACCATTTGTTGGATGCTGTTCTTTTTCCATTTGACTTTTTGGACCCCTTTGTCAAAGATCAAATGGCTGTAATTGTGGGCTTATATCTGGGTCTTCAACCCTTATCCATTGATCTGTGTGTCTAGTTTGGAGCCAAAACCAGGCTGTTTTTACAACTGTGGATTTGTAGTATAGACTAAGGTTTGGTATGGTGATACCTCCTGCAGTGTTTTTGTTACTCAGGATTGTTTTTTCTATCCTGGTTCTTTTGTGCCTCTATGTGAATTTTGAGATTGTTTCTTCAACTTCTTTAAAGAATTGCTTTGGGATTTAAATTGGTATAGCATTAAATCTGTATATTGCCTTTGGTAGGCAATGCCCTGCGCAATGTCCAACACACACTATTGACCCCACAAAGTCTAGCATTTACTAAAGGTACTAGGAACCTTAGAGGCAAGGGACTGACAGCCACAGTAGTGTTCCTATGCTTAACGGGAAAACAGGAAAGGGTTCTGGGAAATGCAACTGGGTCCTTGCACCTCATTTGAGAGGAAGACCCAGAGGAGAGTTTGGCATGCTCATTAAAGGATGCTCCTGGGATGGAAAGGGGAGACACTGGGGGATGGGGAGGGGGTGGGGGGATTGGAGGGAGAGAGGGTCCAGTATATCTGTTAAGTTTTTATGAGGGAAAAAAAACATAAAATAAATAAAAAATAAAAACATGGTAAGCATTTGAGGAGACAGAAAAAAAGAAAGATAAGGAAATAGGTTGCTAGCTAAATAGATAAACAGAAAAATGTATAAGATATGAAATATGAAAGGCAAATTATAGCCACATATATAGATACTTGATAGATATGTTGATAGACAATATAGTATACATAAATGATAGATTTTAATTAGATACTATGTACAGGAGAATGTAAAAATTAGATTGAGGTATGATGCATAAATTATAGACATGTGGATAGATACATGATACATAAAGAGATCATAGATTGATTAATAATTAGAGAAATGATTCATAAGCCATAGATAGGTAGATATATACATACATGCAGATATTATTTGTAAATAAAATTATTTGAAACTTAATTTATAGAAATATGTGTATCTGTTGATTTGTATCTGACATTTGTGTTAATATTTTTAAATAATTTGCATCTAATGTCAATCATATCTACATAGTCATATCTCTTTTAGGTCTCTATATAATTCCTTCATGTATATAACTAATGTTTTAATTCTTTTTTTAACATTTTATATTATTATTTATCCTCATACAAACTTAGTACATACACTGGTTCCCACCCTCCCTCCTCCTCTCCCTGACCCCCCTCCTCCCCCTCCCCTCACCCCTCCCTCCCCATCTCCCGTTCATCCCCCCAATCCCCAGAGAATCCTCTAATGTGCATGCTAGACTCTCCTCTGCGCCCTCCTCTCCGATGACATACAAGGACCCAGTGGCACTTCCCTGAACCCTTTCCTGTGTTCTCCTTAAGCATAGGAATATTACTGTGGCTGTCAATCCTTTGCCTCCAAGGATCTTGGTGCCTTTAGCAAATGCTAGACTTTATGGGGTCATAGTGTTTTGGACATTGCATGGGCATGCAAAGTCCAATTATGTTTGCTTTGGCCCTAACTTGTGTGGAGTATCTTGCATATCATTACTCCTCCCATCCTTGTGCTCTTACAATCTTACCACCCCCTCTTCCACAAATTTCTCTGAGCTTCAGGATGGGGAGAGATTAGGCTGGCCTAGTTCTAAGTGGTTGATATAGAGTTTCTGAAGTTCTGGATTGTGGTTTGTTGATTTTCTTTTGCACTTTTGCTGCTCATGAAATGCCCTTCACTCCATCCTGATAGTCACTGTATGACACCCCCTGGCCAGAGCAGAAGATTAAAACCAGTCCCATATTTGTCACCATGTACAAGACTTAATTCAAAATGGATCAAGGACCTTGATATAAGGCCAGAGACTATAAAAACCATAGTTGAAAGGGTAGGGATCTCCCTCGAGCTGATTGGGTTAGGCCAACAGTTCCTAAACAGACATCCAATGGTGCAGTCACTGCTACCAACTCTCAACAGTTGGGATTTTCTGTTCAGATAAAGAGATTGTAACACAAGCTCAAAGGCAACCCACAGAATGGGAGAACATCTTCGCTAACTACATATCTGATAGAGCTCTACTATCCAGAATACACAAAGAACTTAGAAAACTAAACACCAAGGAAACCAATGGCCCAATTAAAAAATGGGCCCTGGAACTTAAAAGAAACTTTACCAGGGATGAATTTAAAATGTCTAAATATCTTTAAAAATGCTCCACATCCTTAGCCATCAGGGAAATGTAAATCAAAACTTCCCTGAGATATCATCTCACCCCGGTCAGGATGGCAAAAATCCACAACACAAACCACAACAAATGCTGGAGAAGATGTGGAGGGAGGGGAACTCTCCTACATTGCTGGTGGGAATGCAGGCTCATATAACCACTCTGGCGTGTTTTCTGGAGATTCTTAAAGAAATTGAAGATTGAAATGCCATATGACCCTGATATTCCACTTCTGGGAATAACCCCACATACAGCAAAAATTCACCTTGATAGCAGAAGCACGACCATGTTCATAGCAACACTGTTTACAATAGCAAAGTCATGGAATCAACCCAAATGTCCAAGAGTTGACAAGTGGATAAGGAGAAAGTGGTACATATATACAATGGAGTACTACTCAGCCATCAAAAATGATGAATTACTGGAATTTGCTGGGAAATGGATGGAATTAGAAACAATTATATTGAGTGAAGTATCCCAGACCCAGAAAATTAAGCACCATATGTACTCCCTAATAGGTGGTTCCTAGTACCAAACCTACCCAACCCACCTAGAGACACTCAAAGATAAATCTCTATAATACCTACAGTAATTGCAAGGATTATGAACAGGAAGGATGGGGTAGGAGGGCCACACCAGAAACAAGGAAAGAGGGGACCATGTTACAGCAGAGATAATGTTTTAATTCTTTATTAGTTTTTCTTTTTTTTTTAGATACAAAGTTTTTTTTTTTTTATTTCTTCCACTCATACAAAGTTGATAAGTACCCCATTCCCCTTCCTCACTTCACCTCCCTCCCTGGATCCCCTTGCTCCTTTTCCCCTTATCTCCTTCCTTTCCCCCTTCCCTCCCTTTCTCCCAGTGCCCTCCCCCCGTTGCTGGAGCATCCTTTAGTGTACATGTCAAAACTTCTCTCCGAGTCCTCCTCTCTGATGAGGTGTAAGGACTCTGTAGCATTGCCTTGAGCTCTTTTTTGTGTTCCCTTAAGTATAGAAACTCTATTGTGGCTGTTAATCCCTTGCCTCTAAGGATCCTAGTGCTTGTGATCCATGATAGTCTTTGGGGGGGGGGTCAATGATATGTTGGTCATTGCCATAGTCTTATTATGAATACTTCAGCCATAACTTGTGTGGAGTATCTTGCATATCATTGCTCCTCCCCATCTTTAGGCTCTTACAATCTTACTGCCCCCTCTTCCGCAAATTTCCCTGAGCTTTAGGATGGGGAGTGATTAGGCTGGTCTGGTTCCAGATGGTTAATGCATATTCTCTGACGTTCTGAATTATGGTTTATTGTTTTTTTTTTCAGTTTTGCTGCTCCTGAACCTCCTTTAACTCCATCCTGATGGGTATTGGATGTCACCCCCTGCCCAGAGATAAAAGGCTATTAAAATAGAGTCTTATTTTAAGAGTATATTCAAAGGTAGATAGAATAAGAGTAGGAGACTGCATAGAGGGGGGATCAGTCTCCCATTTGCACGATAGTTACCGTCTATCTGCCAGACTCTATGCCCTCCCTTTCTGGTGAGATCATACCCCATCAGTTGCAAGTGACCAAGAAATAAGTCTGTGAGCTTAGCCAGATGTCTCATTACTTACTTGCAGTCCTTGATGGTGGCCTATTTTCTCTGCTGTAGCATGATCACCTCTCTCCTTGTTGCTACTGACTGTTTGTATTGGCAACTGTGAATAGTGCTATAATAAAGATGGATGTGCAGGTAACTCTGAGGTATGTTGTTTTATAATTCTTCAGGTAATTCTCCAGAAATGGTATAGCTAATTTGCAGTCCAGTTATGCCTTAATTTTTGAATATTAAGTATTGATTTACAATGTAGCTGGACGAACTTCATTTCACATTATTGCTTGTGTTTCTTTTTTCTACACATCCTTGTTTATATTAGAGATTGTTCGATTTATCAGTGATATTCAACCTGACTATATTTTAGAAACAGCATACAGAGTGAGAGAATCATTGCTAGTTATACTTCAGAAAGAAAATTATTAACTCTGATGTAAAAAGAAAAATAAATACTTCATATAAAAATAAAGCAAATTATTAACTCATTGAACTATAAAATGAACAAAAACTTCTCATTCCATGAAATCTAAAGTACCAGTAGATGTGCACAAAATTAACCTTTATTCCATATGAAGCAAATAAAAAATAAAATTATATTATTATTCTTTCTTAAACACCAGTAGTAATCTAACTTTTCCTCACCAGTTCAATCTTCTCTACTTGTTAATTAAATTATTTTTAAAAGCAAACACTATTTGAGTATTCAGATTTTTACTTATATCGGTAAAAATTGGAAATCTGAAAATCTAAAACAATTTCAATTCCAAAATGATATCTGGTATGGAACAATGTGTTGATTAAAAGTGTCCCCACTCTCATCTAATATTATAATGTATTCATACATATCATTGAATTGTACATAAACACTACATTATAAGAACTTATGATGTTTTGTTAAACGTATATAATATAAAATTGATAAATTCCTAGTTTCTTCTACTAAAAGTGATTTTATTATTAAACTTGTCATAGGGAAATATAGGTGCAAAAATTGACAATTGAAGGTTCGTGCTTTGGATTCAGTTATGAAGAATTAGTGGTTAATCTCTGAACAATCCTACAGGAAATTGTATAAAAGTATTGGGGAGTCCCAGCCCATTGTCTGTATGAGTTTATTTTCTGGAAAAACAGATAAAATTGAGGGAATGGTTTCAGGAATTTGACATTTTGGGTTATATCTGGCCAGTCGTACTGGTTTAGCAAGTGTTGATCATACCTCTCAGCAATGAATATGAAATTATGGTCTGACGAGTTTCCTGAGCCTTTAGTGTTGTTATGAGCTCTCCTGCCAAGCTGGACTATGAGATGTTTATTTATCTACAACAATTTAAGCATACTGTTAAGGAACTGTATGTCTAATATATTTAAAATATTTCATGTGGAGAGAGAGAAAAAAAGAGTGAGAGGTGGCATATATCCCACAGCAGATGAGTTCAGTGGCATGGATGGTAAATTATTGGAGATTACTTCTCTCCTTCCATCATGTGGTCACTGGCAATGGAATTCAGGACATTCAGTTGTCAAACAGGTGATTTTACACACTGGTCATTTCATCAGCCCAAAGGCTATTTATTGCTTGCTATTTGTTGGAAAAGAAGAGGCAGTATATATCCATACTTATATATGCAATCTGTAGAATTGTTTTGTCTACATTGCCAGAAATGTAATCTCACTAAAGCATATAGTTTACAGAAGAGAAAATCAACATGGAAAACATAAAGAAATCCATGAATTTGCAAATGTCAATAAAAAGGACTACTGTTTAAGGTTCATAGCTCACAATTCTCAGTGTTATGAATATTTGAATATAGTGGCACTCATATCTATTCTTAGTAAATGGCAGGAGGATGCTCCTGAGTTTAAGGCAATACTATATTTACTTTGAGAACTACTCTAAATTTTGTATAAAATATAAAAGCTTGTATAGAGTGAAACTTTATTAATATTATGTTACCTATCACTATTTTATCTTTTGTAAATAGGTGTTCAATGAAAATACATGAGCAAAACCTAACACTGATCTCAGAATTCTTTCTCATGAGAACATCAGACAATGCAGATCTTCAGACAATCCTGACTGGACTGTTCCTATCCATGTACCTCATCACCGTGCTTGGGAACTTACTAACATCTTGCTTATCATCTATGACTTCCACCTATATACCCCCATGTACTTCTTTCTCTGCAACCTGTCCTTGTCTGACATTGGGTTCATTTCTACCACAGTCCCAATGGTGATTGTGAACATCCAAAATGATAACAGAGCCATTTCCAATGTCAGCTGCTTAACACAAATGTCTGTCAATATCTTATTTGCATGCATGGATAACATGCTCCTCACTGTGATGGCCTATGACAGGTTTGTAGCCATCTGTCACCCTCTGCATTACTCTGTCATTATGAACCCACACCGTTGTGCTCTCTTAGTTTTGGTGTCTTTGTTGCTGAGTATTGTAGGTTCCCAAGCCAACAATTTGTTTGTTTTGAAATTTAGCAATGTTAAAGACATGGAAATCTCCAATTTCTTCTGTGTTCCCTCTCAACTTGTTAATCTTGTCTGCTCTGACTCCTTCTCTATGAATATTTTCTTGTATCTTATTGGTGTTGTGTTTGGATTCCTTCCTGTTTTGGCAATTCTTTTCTCTTACTATAAAATTGTATCCAACATTATGAAAATTTTATCTACAGTGGGGAGGACTTCTCCACCTGTGGGTCTCACCTGACAGTTGTTTGCTTATTCTATGGAACAATCATTGGTGTGTATCTTGGAGCAACTGCATTAGAGTCCCCAACAAGGGTTGTAGTAGCCACAGTCATTTATGCTGTTGTCACGCCTATGCTGAATCCCTTCATTTACAGCCTGAGAAACAAAGACATCCAAAGTGCCTTGAAGAGAATCTATAGCAGAAGGATCTTTCCCAGGGCCTGACACTAGTTTAAGACACCTTTGAAATGATATCAACCATGAGCTTTTCCACTATTAAATGTTACTTTCTACAATATTACATTATTTTTCCAATTTGACTACTTTAATTTCCCATAATATGTGGTGTACTGACATATTCTTGGAGAGTTTGGAGGAATGGGTCATATTTTTTCATTTAAATAATTTGTATTAAAAATAGTGTGTTGTTTTAGAAGAAAGTATTTGGCAAGAGAGTTTGGTCATCAATATGTTACAATATAAGACACATCATTGCATGTGAATCCATATAGAATTTATAAATGAACTCATTAGTTTGAACACTGAACTTGAGTGGTATGTATATTTTATTTGCATCTCATTGTCAGAAGCAATGAGGTTGCTTTTATATTTTATTTAAATGTCCATGTTGAAAATAGTAAGATTGAAGTTAAAGTAGTCAGCATTTGAATAACAATCTCAATACAAAGGAAAGGTACACAAATTTCAATGTTTGCAATTTGAGGGTTATTACTATGGCCCATTACATAAAACTATAATCAATGAATATTAACTGTTCCATTAGGAAAAAAGTTTAACCAGAAATGTAAGAGCACTTAACAGTCTAGCTAAGTAGATTTTAGCATATTAAGGTTCACTGCTTCAGACTTTGTGTTATGGAATCAAAAACTATGTAGTGCACATTCTATTTCTCCTTGAGAAGAAGATTCAGTGGTCTGCTAATATGAAGAAAACTGTCTCTGATGAGCCAGGTCAAGTGAACCAGTTCTCCTAGTTAACATGTTTTTATCACATGATTGTTACTTGTATATTATCATCATGAACATCAAAAACTGCAAGAAAATAGAGGAAGAGGAGAAGGGCAGAAATTGAGAAAAGAGTGAAAACCAGTGATTGGTCCTGTGTGTCTGCCCACCTGAACAGGACAGGACTCGCTCGCAGTGCTCCATTCCAGGTGAGTTCCCCCAGGCCCCCAGGTGGCCCCTTATCCCAGCTTCTCCCAAAAGTCAGCCCAGGCAACACCCAGGATGCCTCCAGTTTGCCTGGGCCATGACCCAGGCCCCAGCCCCTTTGTTCCAACCAATTACCCACCAGACCAGGAAAAGACTTGTTCACATTCTTCCATAACTGGAGCTTGGGTGGGCCACTAAGCCAAGTCCCAGGTAACAGGTGAAGTATTCTGCCATCATCATCAGCCCCTCTTCTCCTTCAGCCCATCAGGGACCCTCGCTCAGTGGTCCATGGAAGACACACTGCTACACAGAATTCAAAAGAGTCCAAAGGAAACTCAAGCAAAGTTCTACATGTCAAAGGCCATACATCTGAAGTCCTCTGAAATCATCCTACCACATGGGAGAGAATCTTCACATCCAGCCCAAAGATAAGTAAGCCTCTTTTTTTTTTACCATACTGCTTTGTTCCAGTATTAATCACTGTAGATTAACTTTTCCATACAGCCACCCCAAAAACATATAAAACTCCAGGGATTATACCACTCACCCTCACATATCACCAAGATACTAAATCATAAAAGTGCACTATCATACTAATATTCACCCCCTGTCTACCTAACCTGACATAACTGATATGCTAACAGCCTAATAGCGTCATCTAGGAAATAACAATAACAACAGACAAACATACCCAACTCCAAGGAAAACACTAGTAATAACTGCCTGAGAGTAGTAATACCAACTAAATCAGTTCATTCAAAAACACACAGAAACTGAAAGGTCTTAAAAGACAAAACAACAATTCCCAAGTCATAGTGCAGATCCATGAGCAACAAAACCCAAGAAGACCAATCTCCCACTGAAAGAATTAACCTCATAATGATGGATTCCAACCAGAACAAATTCACGGATAATAGCCAAGAAAGCCAGACCCAAGATAATGACATTCAAAGTATGATCATTACTATGATTAATGTTATGAAAGAGGAAATCCAGGAGAAGTTAAAAAACCGCATCAACCACTTTGAACAGGAACACAACAGGGACTTGGAGGAGTTGAGAAAAACAGTTCAAGAAGAAGAAATAGACAGAGCAGTTAAAACAGTCTCAGGCAGAGTTTAAAATTGAACTAAAAGACAAGTTATCTTCAACCCAAAGCTCAACAGAGAGTCTTATCAGCAGAACTAATGAAGCAGAAAATAGAATTTCAGATCCTGAAGACAAAGTGGGAGAATTAACCAGCTCAATGGAAGAGATTGTTAAAGCCAAAAAGATACTTGAGAGGAACATTCAAGAGATATGGGATACCCTGAAGAAGCCTAACATGTGCATTCATGGAATACCAGAGCAAGAATCTCAAAATACCACACTTGAGGAAATTTTTCAAATTATCATAAATGAAAACTTCCCTCAACTGAAGAATGAGAGGCCAATCCAAACACAAGAGGCATTTCACACTCAAAACAAATATGACCAAAATAGAAACTCACCACGGCAAATAATATTCAAAACACTCCACATTCAAGACAAAGAAAAGGTGCTGAGAGATTCAAGAGAAAAAAGTACAAGTCACTTTTAAGGTAAAGCTATTAAAATAACATATGAATTCTCAATGAAAACTGTAAAAGAAAGAAGAGCTTGGAAAGACATACTTCAAGTATTAAATGAGCAAAAATGTCAATCCACACTGATATACCCAACAAAATTATCTGTCACAATCAAAGGAGAAAAAAAAGTTTTCCAGCACAAAGACAACTTGAAGGGAAACATGTCTACCAAATCAGGCCTTCAAAAAATGATAATACTCAAGCTTGAAGAAAAAAAACAAGCATATCCAGGAGGACAGAAGGGAAGTATAATACCACCAAAACCTAAAGGTCAAATAATACACTTACAAAAGCCACTAAACATAAAAATGTCCAGAATTAAAAATAATTTCTCCATTATAACATTAAATGTCAATGAAATTAACTCAGCAATCAAGAGACACAGATTACAAACGTGGATTAAAAAACACAACCCATTAATCTATTGCCTTCAGGAAACTCATCTCACCACAAAAGACAGGCACATCCTTAAAATGAAAGGCTGGTCCAAAATTCTGCAAGCTAATGGAACCAGGAAACAAGCAGGGGTAGTCATTATGCTGTCCGACAAAGTGAGCTTCAAACCAAAAAAAAAAAAAAAAAAACGTAAGAGACACAGATGGACACTACATTTTAGTCATAGGTACAATTCACCAGGAAGACTTTACAATACTGAATATATATATGCACCTAACCCGGGACCCTCCACATTCATTAAGAAAACTCTACAACATCTAAAGTGAGAAATCAACCACCAAATGATAATTCTTGGGGATTTCAACACTTCCCTCTCAATATGGGATAGATCAACAGGTCAAAAGCTTAACAGAGACACTTTGGAACTTAATCAAACCCTTAAAGAAATGGACCTTATAGATCTCTGTCGAACTTTTCATCCACACACCAAAGAATACACATTTTTCTCAGCATCACATGGAACTTTCTCCAAAATAGACCACATATTTGGCCACAAAACGAATCTCCACAGATACAGGAAATTTGATATTCTAGCCTGTGCCCTAACAGACCACCACAGCCTAAAGACTGACATCCACAACACAACAAACAACAGAAAATACACTAACTCCTGGATACTTAACACTATGAGGTTGAAGGAGAATTGGATTCAGGAAGAAATGAAAATGGAAAATCAAGATTTCCTGAAAGCGAATGATAATGAAAATAAAACTTACCAAAATCTCTGGGACATAATGAAAGCTGTCCTAAGAGTTAAGTTCACAGCTCTTAATGCCTACATCAAAAAAATGGAAACATCAGAAATAAATAAATTAACAATGCAACTTAAAGCTTTAGAGACACAAGAGCAATCTGATCCCAAAAAGCAGTAGAAGAGAGGAGATTATCACAAGAGGAGAAATATCCAAAATAATACAGAAAATCAACCATCAAAAACCTGGTTTTTTGAATAAATCAATAAGATTGATACACCCCTAGCTAAATTAACCAAAAGCAAGAGAGAGAAAAAACAAATTAACAAAATTAGAAATGAAAATGGAGTTATCACTACTGATATCCAAGAAATCCAGAGAACTATAATGTAATAGTTCAAAAACTTATACTCTGTGAAATTTGACAACAAAAAAGAGATGGATGAATTCCTAAGTAAACAACTTACCTTAATTGAATCAGAAAGTTATGACTTATTTAAATACTCCTATAACATATGAGGAAATTGAGGAAGTAATCTCGAATCTTCCCAACAAAAAATGTCCTGGACCTGACGGATTCAGCACAGAGGTCTACCAGACATTTAAGGAGCTAATAACACCAATACTCCTTAAACTGTTCAATCAAGTAGAATAAAAAGGAATAGAACTTAATTCCTTCTATGAAGCTAATATCATCTTAAACTCAAAACCTAATAAAGATACACTTAAAAAAGAAAACTAAAAGCCAATCTCACTGATGAATACAGATGCAAAGATTCTCAACAAAATCTTAGCAAATCGGATTAAAAAAATATCAAAAAGATCATCCACAGGGATCAAGTAAGCTTTATCCCAGGCAAACAAGGTTGGTTCAACAAATGCAAATCAATAAATGTAATTTACCATATAAACCAGTCCAAAGTTAAAGACCACATGATACTCTCGATAGATGCAGAAAAAGCCTTTGACAAGATCCAACAGCCCTTCATGATCAAAACCATAGAGAAGGTTGGAATGGAAGGAACCTTTATCAATATAATAAAAGCTGTATACAACAAGACTGCAGCAAGGATTATACTCAATGGGGAAAATCTTAAAGCATTCCCGATTCCATCAGGAAATAGACAAGGCTGTGAACTCTCACCACTTCTATTCAATATTGTACTTGAAGTCTTAGCTGAAGCCATAAGACAAGAAAGAGACTTAAAAGGGATTCGAATTGGCAAGGAAGAAGTCAAGTTATCTCTATTTGCAGATGACATAATCTTATACCTGAGTGACCCTAAAAACTCCACCAGGAAGCTAATACAGATGTTCAGCAGGGTTGCAGGATACAAAATAAATGAGCAAAAATCAGTGGCCTTCCTATATGCCCAGAATGAAAGAAGTGAAAAAGTCCTGAGAGAAACAATCCCATTTACTATAGCTCCTAAAAAAATGAAATACATTGGTATAAACCTAACCAAGCAACCAAGAGACCTTTATGATGAAAACTTTAAAACCCTAAAGAAGGAAATTGCAGAAGACACCAGAAGGTGGAAAGACCTCCCATGTTCCTGGATTGGCAGAATCAACATTGCGCAGGGCATGCAAATTATGATTGCTTTGGCCCTAACTTGTGTGGAGTATCTTGCATATCATGACTCCTCCCACCCTTGTGCTCTTACAATCTTATTGTCCTCTCTTCTGCAAATTTCCCTGAGCTTCTGGATGGGGAGAGATTATGCTGGCCTAGTTCCAGATGGTTGATATAGAGTCTCTGATGTTCTTTATTATGGTTTGTTGATTTGTTTTTTTCAGTTTTGCTGCTCCTGCAATGTCCTTGGCTCCATCCTGATGGATATTGGTTTTCGCCCCCTGGCCAGAGATTAAAAACCTGTTAAACTAGAGTCTTGTTATAAGAGTATATTCAAAGTTATAAAAGTATAAAAGTAATAAAAGTAGGAAACCGCTGTTAGGGAGGGGTCAATCACCCATTTGCAAAATGGTTACTTTCTATTTGCCAGACTATATGCCTCCCCTTCTGGTAAGATCATAGCCCATCAGTTGTAAATGATCAGGAAGGAAAGTCTGTGAAATTAACCAGATGTCTCATTACTTACTTATACTCCTTGAAGGTAGCTTATTTTCTCTGCTGTAACATGGTCCCCTCTCTGCTGGTTTCTGGTGGGGCCCTGGTTCCCCATCCCACCCATTTGCAATCTTTGCAATTACTGTAGGTATTACAGAGATTTGTCTTTGTGTGTCTCAAAGTGGGATTGGTACTAGGAGCCACCTACTAGGGAGTACATATGGCGTTTAATTTTCTGGGTCTGGGATACTTCACTCAATATAATTGTTTCTAATTCCATCCATTTCCCAGCACATTCCATTAATTCATCATTTTTGATGGCTGAGTAGTACTCCATTATATAGATGTGCCACATTTTCCTTACCCACTCGTCAACTGTTGGACATTTGGGTTGATTCCATGACTTTGGTATTGTAAACAGTGCCGCTATGAACATGGTCGTACTTGTGCTATCGAGGTGAATTTTGCTGTATGGGGGGTTATTCCCAAAAGTGGAATAGCAGGGTCATATGGCATTTCAATCTTTAATTTCTTTAAGAATCTCCAGACGGCTCGCCAGAGTGGCTGTATGAACCTGCATTCCCACCAGCAATGTAGGAGAGTTCCCTTCTCTCACATCCTCTCCAGCATTTGGTGTTGTTTGTATTGTGGATTTTTGCCATCCTGACCAGAATAAGATGATATCTCAGGGAAGTTTTGATTTGCATGTTCCTAATGGCTAAGGATGTGGAGCATTTTTTAAGATATTTGTTAGACATTTTAATTTCATCCCTGGTAAAATTTCTTTTAAGTTCCAGGCCCAATTTTTTAATTGGGCCATTGGTTTCCTTGGTGTTTAGTTTTCTAAGTTCTTTGTGCACTCTGGATAATAGAGCTCTATCAGATATGTGCTTAGTGAAGATTTTCTCCCATTCTGGGGGATGCCTTTGAGCTCATGTTACAATCTCTTTATCTGAACAGAAGCTCTTTAATTTCACAAGATCCCATCTGTTGAGAGTTGGTTGCAGTGTCTGTGCTATTGGATATCTGTTTAGGAACTATTGGCCTAGCCCAATCAGCTTGACGGGGTTCCCTACCCTTTCAACTATAGTTTTTATAGTCTCTGGCCTTATATCGAAGTCCTTGATCCATTTGGAATTAAGTCTTGTACATGGTGACAAGTACGGGTCCAGTTTTAATCTTCTGCATGTGAAGATCCAGTGTTGCCAGCACCATTTGTTGAAGATACTGTTCTTTTTCCATTGGATTTCTTGGGTCCCTTTGTCAAAGATCAAATGGCTGTAACTGTGTGGGCTTATATCTGCGTCTTCAACCCTTATCCATTGATGGTGATACCTCCAGCAGTGTTTGTGTTACTCAGGATTGTCTTTGCTGTCCTGTGTCTTTTGTGCCTCCATATGAATTTTGAGATTGTTTGGTCAACCTCTTCAAAGAATTGCTTTGGGATTTTAATTGATATGGCATTGAAGTAATCTCGAATTTTCACACCAAAAAATGTCCTGGACCAGATGGATTCAACACAGAGTTCTACCAGACATTTAAGGAGCTAATAACACCAATACTCCTTAAACTGTTCCACAAAATAGCAAAGGAAGGAACACTACCAAATTCCTTCTATGAAGCTAACATCATCTTAATCCCAAAACCTAAAAAAGATACACTTAAAAAAGAAAACTATAGGCCAATCTCTCTGATGAACACAGATGCAAAATTCTCAACAAAGTCTTAGCAAATCAGATTCAAAAACATATCAAAAAGATCATTCACAGGGATCAAGTAGGCTTTATTCCAGGCACACAAGGTTGGATCAACATACGCAAATCAACAAATGTAATTCATCATATAAACCAGTCCAAAGTCCAAGACCACATCAAATTAACAAAATTAGAAATGAACATGGAGTTATCACTAATGACACCAAGAAATCCAGAGAATTATAACATCATATTTCAAAAACTTATACTCTGTGAAGTTTGACAACACAAAAGAGATGGGTGAATTCCTAAGTAAATACAATTTACCTAAATTGAATCAGGAAGTTGTCAGTTATTTAAATAGTCCTATAACTTATGAGGAAATTGAGGAAGTAATCTCGAATTTTCACACCTTCCTGTTGTATACTAATTTTAGTGAACAGATGGCATAGTCTCATATATGTAGAATTTCCGAATTAATTTCACAAGAGTTATATTTTTAGGGAATTCTATCTATGTTTTAGGACTCTTGAAATTATTTTGTAATTTCTTTACAATCAGTGTATACATTCTGGCTAACAAGCCTGTTTACTATGTATGATTGGACATAAAGTTTCTAGTTATAAATGTCCAGTGCACTGTTGCCCTCATAAAGTCTAGCATCTGTTAAGGGCACCGAGACCCCTGGAGGCAAGGGTTTGACAGCCATAGTAGTGATCTTATGCTTAAGGGGAACAAGAGAAAGGGCTTATGGAAATGCCACTGGGTCCTTATATGTCATCGGAGAGGAGGACCCAGTGGAGAGTTAGGCGTACACAATAAAGGACTCTCTGGGAATTGGGGGGGAGGCAATGGGGGAAGGGAAGGGGGAGGAGGAGGGAGGGAGGGAACTGGTAAAAAATTTTAAAATGTATAATTAAATTTTTAATTAAAAAAAAAAGAACTTTAAAGTTAAAAGGAGGCTTGGTATGTATTTAGGAAACAAAAGACTCAAGGTAAATTACTTGACATTTGTACTTCCTGAAGCAGGAACCTAGGGGGAGGTGATATACTAGGTACCCTTTTTTTTTTTGAAAAACAAAAGGGAGGCCTGGGAAAAGATAGAAGAGCTCCCAATCCACAAAAAAGGGAAGAACTCTTCTGGCAGAGATAGGAGACACACACATTCACAAAAAGAGAGGAACTTGTCTGTCAAAGATAAGAGGCAAGACTCTGAGTGGAGCAGTCCCTAGTAACCACTCAGGCCCTTAGTAATTGCCCATTCCATGGAGCAGACTGCAAGCCTGACAACTCCTATATGTATCATATCTTTATTATTTATTTCAAAATAAGCCATGTCCTGTTTTCAGAAGGCACTTTCTTGAAGTTCTTCCCCAGTTTGGGACCTTGTCTACCAATTTAGTTGGCACAGGAAGTGACAATTTCTCCCCTTATTTTGCTAATCTCCTCTCTTCTACTACTTTTGGGATCAGATTGCTCTAGTTTCTCTAAAGCTTTAAGCTGCATTGTTAATTTATTTATTTCTGATGTTTCCCATTTTTTTTGATGTAGGCATTAAGAGCTATGAACTTACCTCTTAAGACAGCTTTCATTGTGACCCAGAGATTTTGGTAGGTTGTATTTTCGTTATCATTTGCTTTCAGGAAATCTTGAATTTCCTTTTTAATTTCTTCCTGAATCCAGTTCTCATTCAGCATCATATTGTTAAGTTTCCAGGAGTTAGTGTATTTTCTGTCATTTGTTGTATTGTGCACGTCCAGCTTTAGGCCGTGGTGGTCTGATAGGGCACAGGCTAGAATTTCAACTTTCCTGTATATGTGGAGATTCATTTTATGGCCCAGGATGTGATCTATTTTGGAGCATGTTCCGTGTGCTGCTGAGAAAAATGTGTATTCTTTGGTACGTGGGTGAAAAGTTCAATAGAGATCTGTAAGGTCCATTTCTTTAAGGGTATGATTAAGTTCCAAAGTGTCTCTGTTAAGCTTTTGACCTGTTGAGAGGGTGGTGTTGAAATACCCAAGAACTATTGTTTGGGGGTTGATTTCTCACTTTAGGAGCTGTAGGGTTTTCTTAATGAATGTGGAGGGGCCTGTATTGGGTGCATATATGTTCAGTATTGTGAAGTCTTCCTGGTGAATTGTATCTGTGACTAAAATGTAGTATCCATCTGTGTCTCTTATGATTTTTTGGGGGTTTGAAGTACACTTTGTCCGACAGCATAATGGCTATCCTTGCCTCTTTTCTGGTTCCATTAGCTTGCAGAATTTTGAACCAGCCTTTCATTTTTAGGATGTGCCTGTCTTTTGTGGTGAGATGAGTTTTCTGAAGGCAGCAGATTGATGGGTTGTGGTTTTAATCCAAGTTTGTAATCTGTGTCTCTTAATCGGTGAGTCAATACCATTGACATTTAATGTTAAAATGGAGAAATTATTTTTAATTCTGGACATTTTTTATGTTGAGTGGATTTTGTAAGTGTATTGTTTGACATTCCTATTTTTGTGGTATTATACTTCCCTTCTGTCCTCCTGGATGCGCTTGTTTATTTCTTCAAGTTTGAGTATCTTTTCTAGCATTTTTTGAAGGCCTGGTTTGGTAGACATGTATGCCTTCAAGTTGTCTTTGTGCTGAAAAATTTTTCTTTCTCCCTTGATCATGACAGTTAGTTTTGCTGGGTTTATCAGTCTGGTTTGGCATTTTTGCTTATTTAATGCATGAAGTACATCTCTCCAAGCTCTTCTTGCTTTTACTGTTTCCCATGAGAAGTCATTTGTTATTTTAATAGGTTTACCTTTAAAAGTGACTAGCTTTTTTACTCTTGAAGCTCTCAGCACCTTTTCTTTGTCTTGAATGTGGAGTGTTTTGACTATTATTTGCTGTGGTAAGTTTCTATTTTGGTCATATCTATTTGGAGTGTGAAATGCCTCTTGTATTTGGATGGGCCTCTCATTCTTTGGTTGAGGGAAGTTTTCATTTATGATAGATTGAAAAATTTCCTCAGTTGTGGTATTTTGGGATTCTTGTTCTGGTATTCCATGAATGCGCATGTTAGGCTTCTTCAGGGTGTCCCATATCTCTTGAATGTTCCTCTCAAGTATCTTTTTGGCTTTAACAATCTATTCCATTGAGCTGGTTAATTCTCCCACTTTGTCTTCAAAATCTGAAATTCTATTTTCTGCTTCATTAGTTCTGCTGATAAGATTCTCTGTTGAGAGTTGGTAGCATTCAATGCTATACCAATTAAAACCCCAAAGCAATTCTTTAAAAATGTTGACCAAACAATCTCAAAATTTATGTGGAGGCACAAAAGACCCAAGGTACCAAAGACAATCCAGAATAACAAAAACACTGCTGGACGTATCACCATACTAAACCTTAAACTATACTACAAATCCATAGTTATAAAAACAGCCTGGTACTGTCTCCAAAATAGAAACACAGATCAATGGATAAGGGTTGAAGACCCAGATATAAGATCACAAAATTACAGCTATTTGGTCTTTGACACAGGGGCCCAAAAAAATCCAGTGGTAAAAGAACAGTATCTTGAACAAATGGTGCTGGCAAAACTGGATCTCCACATACAGAAGATTAAAACTGGACCCGTACTTGTCACCATGTACAAGAATTAATTCCAAATGGATCAAGGACCTTGATATAAGGACAGAGACTATAAAAACCATAGGTGAAAGGGTAGGGAACTTCCTCGAGATGACTGGGCTAGGCCAACAGTTCCTAAACAGACATCCAATAGCACAGTCACTTCTACCAACTCTCAACAGTTGGGATCTTGTGAAATTAAAGAGCTTCTGTTCAGATAAAGAGATTGTAACATGAGCTCAAAGGCAACCCACAGAATGGGAGAAAATCTTCACTAACCACATATCTGATAGAGCTCTATTATCCAGAGTGCACAAAGAACTTAGAAAACTAAACATCAAGGAAACCAATGGCCCAATTAAAAAATGGGCCCTGGATCTTAAAAGAAACTTTACCATGGATGAAATTAAAATGTCTAACAAATATCTTAAAAAATATTCCACATCCTTAGCCATCAGGGAAATGCAAATCAAAACTTCCCTGAGATATCATCTTATTCTGGTCAGGATGGCAAAAATCCATAATACCAACAACACCAAATGCTGGAGAGGATGTGGAGAGAAGGGAACTCTCCTACATTGTTGGTGGGAATGCAGGCTCATACAGCCACTCTGGCGAGCCGTCTGGAGATTCTTAAAGAAATTAAAGATTGAAGTGCCATATGATCCTGTTATTCCCCTTTTGGGAATAACATCCCATACAGCAAAATTCACCTGGATAGCACAAGTGCGACCATGTTCATAATAGCAATGTGTACAATAGCAAAGTCATGGAATTAACCCAAATGTCCAACAGTTGATGAGTGGATAAAGAAAATGTGATACATCTATACAGTGGAGTACTACTCAGCCATCAAAAATGATGAATTACTAGAATTTGCTGGGAAGTGGATGGAATTAGAAACAATTATACTGAGAGAAGTATCCCAGACACAGATAATTAAGCGCCATATATATTCCCTAGTAGGTGGCTCCTAGTACTAAACCCACTTAGAGACACTCAAAGATAAATCTCTGTAATACCTACAGTAATTGCAAAGATTATGAACAGGAGGGATGGGGAAGGAGGGACACACCAGTAACAAGGAGAGAGGGGACCATGTTACAGCAGAGCAAATAGGCCTCCATCAAGGACTTTAAGTAAGTAATGAGACATCTGGTTAAGTTCACAGACTTTCCTTCCTGATCATTTACAATGGATGGGGTATGATCTTACCAGAAGAGGATAGTCTGGCAGATAGAATGCAACCATTTTGCAAATGGGTGATTGACCCCTCTCGCACTGCGGTTTCCTACTTTTATCACATCTACCTTTGAGTATACTCTTATAACAAGACTCTAATTTAACAGGTTTTTATCTCTATCCAGGGGGTGATATCCAATACCCATCAGGATGGAGTGAAGGACACTGCAGGAGCAGCAAAACTGAAAAAAATAAAACAATAAACCATAATCCAGAACGTCATAGACTCTATATCAACCACCTGCAACTAGGCCAGCCTAATCTCTCCCCATCCTGAAGCTCAGGGAAATTTGCAGAAGCGGGGGAGGTAAGATTTTAAGAGCACAAGGATGGGAGGAGTAATGATATGCAAGATACTCCACACAAGTTAGGGCCGAAGCAATGATATTTGGACTTTGCATGCCCTGCGCAATGTCCAACACACTATTGACCTCACAACGTCTAGCATTTGCTAATGGCACTAGGATACTTGGAGGCAAGGGATTGACAGCCACAGTAGTGTTTCTATGCTTAAGGGGAAGACAGGAAAATGTTCTGGGAAATGCCACTGAGTCCTTGCACCTCATCAGAAAGGAGGACCCAGAAGGGAGTTGGCATGCACCTTAAAGGATGCTCCAAGGATGGGAGGGAGAGGCACAGGGGATGGGGAGGAAAGGAGGAGGGGAGGGGGGCACAGTGGGTTGAGGGGGTGGAGGGAGGGAAGGGTCCGGTGTATCTGTTAAGTTTGTATGAGTGGAAATAAAAATAAATAAATACATTTAAAAAAAAGACTGCTGAGTTTTGGGTTGAAGATAATTTGTCTTTTAGTTCGATTTTAAACTCTGCCTGAGACTGTTTTATCTGCTGTATGCCTATTTTTTTTTTCTTGAATTGTTTTTCTCAACTCCTCCAAGTGCCTGTTGTGTTCCTGTTCAAAGTGGTTGATGTGGTTGTTTAACTTCTCCTGGGTTTCCTCTTTCATAGTATTAATCTAATGATCATACTTTGAAAGTCATTATCTTGTGTCTGGCTTTCTTGGCTCTTTTCTGTGAATTTGTTCTGGTTGGAATCCAACATTATGGGGTTAATTCTTTCGGTGGGAGATTGGTCTTCTTGGGTTTTGTTTCTCATGCATCTGCACTTTTACTTGGGCATTGTTGTTTTGTCTTTTAGGATCTTTCAGTTTCTGCGTGTTTTGATTGAACTAATTTAGTTGGTATTACTACACTTGGGCAGTTATTACTAGTGCTTGCCTTGGAGTTGTTTAAGTTTTTCTTTTGTTATTGTTATTTCCTAAATGAGGCTATTAGGCTATTAGTACATCAGTTAAATCAGGTCAAGTAGACAGGGGATGAATATTAGTATGCTAGTGCACTTTTATGATTTAATATCTTGGTGATATGTAAGGGTGAGTGATGTACTCCCTGGAGATGTATATGTTTTTGGGGTGGCTGTGTGGAAAAGTTAATCTACAGTGATTAATACTAGAAAGGAATAGTAAGGTGAAAAAAATGTTACTTATCTTTGGGCTGGATGTGAAGAATCTCTCCCATGTGATAGGATGATTGTAAAGGTCTTCAGATGTATGGCCTTTGACCCTTACAATTTTCTTGAGTTTCCTTTGGTCTCTATTGAATTCTGAGTAGCAGTGTGTCTTCCGTGGACTACGTGCATGGGTCCCCAGTGGGCCAGAGAGGGAGAGAGGCTGATGTTGATGGCAGAATTCTTCACCTGGGCCCTGGGACTTGGCTTAGTGGCCCACCCAAGCTCCAGGGATGGAGGAATGTGAGCAAGTCTTTTCCGGTCAAGCGGAAGGGAGGAAGAAAGGGACTGGGGCTCAGGGCGTGGCCCAGGCAAAACTGGAGGCAGCCTGGGTGTCGCTGGGACATAGGGCCACCTGGGGGGCTGGGCAAACTCACCTGGGATGGAGGACTGGGAGCACGGTGGTGTGGACAGGTGGGCGGGATTGCTTATCTATCTTGACAGGAAAGATAAATTTCTGTTTTAGTGATCATTAAAATAAACACACACAATTCTCCTTTCCTCATACACTGAGACTATATACAGAGAGAAAATGCAAATGTGTACTCACAATTTTGTGCAGAAAGACATAACAAAGATTAGAAAATAATTTAGTGATATAACAATGATGTGGACCCTTATGGTCAGATGACAAAAAAGAGGATGCACATTTTCATTGCTCAAAACATTTAACAGCAATCCCTGAAAAAATAACTTACAGATTTGATAACTGACATCTTTATCACAATTTTAATTTCCAGAGTAATCCACTTGCAATGGTTAGGAAATATTCCACCAGTATCCATACTCTGTTTTAGCCAACTAGAATATCTGCAAAATATATTATTTTATATATAAAGTATAATTAAATATATTCTACCAACATTTAAACAAGAAACAAAGCTTTCATATCTCTTAAATAAGATTATTTATATTATATTATTCATTTTGTTACTTTGCAACCACCTGTTGCTAAAGGATGAGACATCAGTGCTTGCATTAAATCACCTACTAGCACTTACTAGATCATGCTGCTTCTCTGCTGGCCGTGATTATGAGGCAAAGAATTGAAGCTGTTGTCCACCCTAGAGCCAAGAAAATGAGATCAGATTAGAGCATTGACCTAGAAATGGGCACAATATCAGAAAAAAAAGCTTTGTGAGTAAAACCAAGACAGTAGACATAATTATGGAAAAAGGTATACTGGAAACATCAAGCTCAAAGGATGGAGACAAATCGCCAACGTAAGGATGCAGAGCAAGATATATTCTAATACAGGGCCTTGGAGGATGAATGCACAGAGCTCACAATTAGTCAAATTGTTCCAAAACTAGCCCATTCCCTTAGGACATTTTTGTGTTTACTAAGGTAGAAGAAGGTAAAAGTCAATGTCCAGAAAAATTTTAGGTTCCACTTCAGGAAAGAAAAGATTTTGTGTGAAATTGTGGATCACTTTCTATGTTTGATCAGGTTCATATAATTTCCATTTTAATTGGTGTCATATAAGCATAATGGATACCTACTATTACTTCTGAAGTAAAGAAAAAATTTGGTGAAATTAATTATCCATTGTCATAAAATTTTTGGCCTATAAGGGAGAACATGTGGAATTTTTTTTCTTGAAACTTTTTTTCAATTTTTCTTATTTTTTATTTATTTTTTCCACTCATACAACCCTGGTCCCCTCCATCTCTCCACCCCTCTCCTGATACCCTTGCTTCCTCCCCCTTTTCCCTTTTCCTTCCCCCCTTTATCTCAGTTCTCCCCTATCCCTAGAGCATTCTTTAGAGTGAATGTCAAACTTCCCTCTGGGTCCTCCTCTCTGATGAGATTTAAGGACTCAGTAGCATTGCCTAGAGCCCTTTCTTGTGTTCCCCTTTATATAGGAACACTATTGTGGCTGTTAATCCCTTGCCTCAAAGGATCCTAGTGCCTTTGATCCATGCTAGATTTTTGGGGGGTCAATGATATGTTGGTCCTTGCGTAGGTCATGCAAAGTCCTACTGTGTTTACTTCGGCCCTAACTTGTGTGTAGTATCTTGCATATCATTGCTCTTCCCATCTTTAGGCTCTTACAATCTTACCACCCCCTCTTCCGCAAATTTCCCTGAGTTTTAGGCTGGGAGAGATTAGGCTGGACTGGTGCCAGGTGTTTAATGTAGGGTCTCTCAGCAAAACTGGAGAATATGTGGATTTTGACTGTGCTTGGGATACTTTGTTCAGTACAATTTCTTGCAGCTCCATAAATTTACCAACGAATTTCATTAATTCATATTTTGATGTCTGAGTAGTATTCCACTGTGCATGTGTACCACACTATCATTATCCATTTGTCATTTATAGGGCATCTAGGGTGATTCCATGACTTTGCTATTTTGAATAGTAATTTCTAATAAAGGAACAGTCTTTGAGAATTTCCAGTAGTCATAGTCATAGTGATAAGTCATGTCATTTCACCATCTTCTCCTCCATTCATTGTTGTAAGTGTGTTGGATTGTAGTCATTCCACAAGGGTGGTTTAATTTGAACTTCCTGAATGACTGTGGAGTTGGAACATCTTTTCAGATATTTGATGAATATATTTCATTTTCATCCTGGGAAAAGTTTGTTGTAAGAGCAAAGGCTGCTTTTATCTCCTAGGTGTTTCATTTTTAAGTTTCTTTTTAAATACTTTAAATTTCTAGTTTATATGCTCCCTGCTTCCTCCATCCTCCCCTCCATAACTCCCTCCCTTCCCTCCCACTTTTATCCCCTTCTTTCCTTCCTCCCCTATTTCATGGATGAATCTACTCCCTCCTCTTCACCTGTCTTTTGGTTCTGTGAGTTCTGAGGTTCCCTCTGTATCATCTGCTCTTGTGGGGGTTCAGGCCTCTTTGGAAGACAAATGGGACCCTTGCTTCTGAAGATCCTAATGCCTGAAACTATTTCTCCAACTCCATCCGTTTGCCAGAAAATTTCTTTTTTTTTTTTTTTTCTGGCTGTTTGGTATCCCATCATGTATATGTGCCACGTTTTATTATCCATTTATCAACTGTAAGGCACTTGCTTGATTTCATGACTTTGCTATTGTGAAGTGCTGCAATGAACATAGATGTACAGGTGCTACTGTAGTACAATGAAGCTTTCTTTGGAATTTTCATAGCAGTTATATAACAGGGTCATATGGCATTTAAATATTTTACTTTGTAGGAACCAGCATACTGATCATAGTGGTTATGAAAGTCTGCATTCCCACCAGCAATGCATGAGGGTTCCCTTCTTCCTACATCCTATCCAGCATGAGTTGGTGTATGTATGTTGGATTTTCACCATGCTGACCAGTATGAGATGATAACTCAGGGAGTTTTCATTTGTATTACCCTAATGGTGGTACATTTTGTAAGGTATTTATTGTACATTTCCATTTATTATTAGGACAAAATTTCATTTAAGTTACATAACCACATTGTAGTTGTGTTGTGTATTTCCTTAGTGTTTAATTTTTTGAGTTCTTTGTACACTGTGGATATTATTCCTCTATCAGATGTGTGGTTACTGAAGATTTTCTCCCATTCTGCAGGTTAGACAATATCTTTAGCTAAACAAAAGAATTTTAGATTCATGCAATCACATTTATTGAGTGTTGGTTTTATTTACTGAGATGTTGGGGTCTTATTTAGAAAAGGTTGGCCTAGGTCAATCAGTTCAAAAGAATTCCATAGTCTTTCTTCAATTTTTTTTTTCTCTCTGGTCTAATAGTGAAGGCCCTTGATGCATTTGAAATTGATTTTCGTGCATAGACAAGTATGGGTCCACCTTCACTCTTCTGCATTCAGGAACCTTATATTGTAAATGTTTTTCCTTTTCCTTTGGGCTTTCTGAACTCCTGTGTTAAAAATTATATTACTGCAGGTGTACTAGCTAATGTCTGGGACTTCTAACTTTATCCATTGATCTATATGGATTAGAAATGAATTTATAATTCATTATAATTGCATTTGTTTCTTCTTGGAATTATTTTCATAAAGGTAAAATGATGAAATCACAGGTTTTATCCAATTCAGAGTAATGTACAGGTACCCAGAGGTCAGGGACAGTGACAGGAACATTGATTTTTAAAGCTTTCTGCTCAAATGATTGGAGAAGATCCAACTATTTTATGATCTTACATCAAGTTGGTAAATTTATACACACACACACACACACACACACACACACACACACACACAAGGTTCTAGAGCCAAAGAGTTATCTCACTATGTAAAGGCAATTTGCACTGAGCATAAGGTCTAAGTCTGATGACCAGACCCATGCAATTAAAGAAGATAACTTCTGTGGCACACACATATTCTGTATAACTCTCTCTCTCTCTTTCTCTCTCTCTCTCTCTCTATCTCTCTTTCTCTCTCTCTCTTTCTCTCCTCCTCTCTCCTTTCTTTTTTTCTCTGTTCCATATATGCAAATGATAAATAAATGGACATAATAAATAAAACACCGCTTGAAGAACATAAAAATTTATTTAAGGTGAATGGAAAATTATGCAACCCTAGTAAAAATTGGAAAGCTATTTGGATTCAAAATGCCAGTGGCTGTTAAATGGTACAATATCAGGATGATTTGTTTGCAGAAGTATGGGTGACTCACATGCATCTTTATCACCCAAAGTATGTTCACATAAGTAATGACTACAAAATTTGCATATGTGTAGTTCTTTAAGAGTAACTTCTGTTCATTCAGCAATTGTTTACCACATTTACAATTTGTGTATGGGTTTTGTGAATGTTGTCACTTTTGGAGCTGCCCAAGTTTTGTAAGTTCTCTAAGCTACTTGAGCTTCGTGAGGCTTATTATCTTCCCAAATCTAACAGACCTTTCTTTTCCTTCCACGCAGTACTGTTTCATTCACTTAAAAAGAAAAGACTTCACTAAACTCCATTCTCATTCAAGGCTGTCTTTATTACAACGGATTTAGTCAGTTGTAAAGAATTGCCTTGGAATTGCATTGTGTTGAATCTGTATATTGCTTTTGGTAGGATTTATACAATATTAATTATACAGACCAAGGAGCATGGAAGGGTTTTCAACCTTCTGGTTTCTTAGGTTGTAATGTTTTCATTATTCAAGTATTTCACACCCTTAGTTGGATTTATACCAAGGTATTTCATTTTTCATGCTCTATGGTAAGTGGAGTTGTTTCTCTTAGTAATTTTTCACTTTTATTATCCTCTGTGTATACAAAAGTGACTTATTTTTTGGAAATTAATTTTGTAACCTACCACACTGTTGAACTTCTGTATTAGCTCCCTGAGATTTTTGGTGGAGTTTTGGGTTCGCTCATTATAGGATCACATGGAAATAGGGATGACTTGAGTTATTTTCCTATTTTTTGAGATTCATTAAAATTTTTTTTCTCCTACATTTTATTTTTCCCTAATCATACAAGCTCCCCCTCCACTCCCTAGTTATCCCCTATTGGACTCTCCCCTTCTCCCCTATTCCTTTCACCCATGTCTCTCAATCCTCCCCCCCAATGCCTCTCTCTTCCTCCTACCCATCCATGGAACATCCCTTTATGTGAACGCCAAACCTCCCAATGGAGTGCTCCACTCTAATAAGGGTTCAGGACTTAGTGGCATAGCCCAGAGCACCTTCTTGGGTTCCACATTAGTATGGTAACTCTATTATGACTGTTTAATCCCTTGCCTCTAAGGATCATAGTGCCTAGACTTTGTGGGGTTGTTGACATATCAGCCATTGTGCAAGTCAGGGAAAGTCCAATTCTGGCTGCTACAGCCCTAATTTGTGTGGGATATCTTGCATCTAGTTGGTCCAAGCCATCTTTAGGCTCTTACAATGTTGTTGTCCCCTCTTTCTCAAGGTTCCATTAGCTTTAGGATGGGGAAAATTTGGCTGGTCTGGTCCAGGTGAATAATGTAGGGTCTTTGGTGTTCTGAATTATGGTTTATTGTTGTTTTCAGTTTTGATTTTCCTGCACTGTCATTGACTGGATCCCACCAAAGATAAAAAACTGTTTAAATGAATCTTAATATAAGATGGTACTGAAAAGCAGATGGGAGAATAGTAGCATGACACAGCAGTGTGGGGGATTCAGTGTCCCATTTGCCAGATGGTTATCATCTATCTGCCATTTCCTATAATCTCCCTAATTGGTCAGACCACACCTATTCAGTCCCAAGTGACCAGGAATGAAGTGATTATGAGCTGCACCAGATGTCTTACTACTTACATGCAATAGTTGACCATGTACTATTTTCTCTGCTGAAATGTGATACCGTTTACCCTTTCTTTGGAGGTCTTCCTTCCACTTTCCCTCCTGTTTATAATCCTTTGTGATTACAGTGGTTTTAGAACTAGGATCTGATTAAGTGGGTTTAGAACTAGGATCCACTTCTTAGAGAGTAAATTTGGTATCTTACATCTAATTGTCTGTGTCTGAGACACTTCATTCAGTATTTTTTTTCTAATTTCATGTATTTCTGGCAAATTTCATTAATTAATCTTTTCTGATGGCTGAGTAGTATTCCATTGTATAAATGTACCATATTTTCTTTATCCATTTTTCAACTGTTAGGCATTAGTGTTGATTCCTTGACTTTGCTATTATAAATAGTGCTACAATAAACATGATTGCGTTCTTGTCACTGTAGTGAATTTCTGCCTTTTGGGGGATTAATCCTGGTAGTGGTATAGCATATGGCATTTAAATCTTTAACTTTTTTGGAAATCACAATAATGATCCCCAAAGTTGTTGTAAAAGCTTGACTTCCCAGGATCAATGTATGAGAGTTCCCTTCCCTTCACATCCTCTCCAGCATTTGATGTTGTTTGTATTGTGGATTTTTGCCATTCTGACCAGATGAAAAGATATCTCAGGGTAGTTTTAATTTGCATTTTTCCTGATGGCTAGGTATGTGGAGCATTTTTAAAGATATTTGTTACACATTTTGATTTCAGCCCTGGAAAAGTTTCTTTTGAGTTCCAAGGCACATTTTATAATTGGGCTATTTATCTCCTTGGTATTACGTTTTTTAAGTTCTTCGTGCACTCTGGATACTAGAGCTCTATCAAGTACATGGTTAGTGATTTTCTCTCATTTTGTGGGTTGCCTTTTCGCTGGGCTTACAATCTCTTTATCTCAACAGAAGCTCTTTAATTTCATAAGATCCCATTTGTTGAGTATTGGTTCTAGTGTCTGTGCTATTGGATTTCTGTTTAGAAACTTTTGGCCTAGTCCAATCAGCTTGAGGGTGTTTCCTAAACTTTCAACTAGTATTTTTATACTTCTGGACTAATATTAGGGTCATTAATCCATTTGGGATTAATTTTTGTGCATGGTGACAAGTACAGGTCCAGTTTTAATCTTTTGCATGTGGACATCCAGTTGTGCCAACACCATTTGTTGAAGATGCTGCTCTTTTTCCATTGAATTTTTTGGCCCCTTTGTCAAAGATCAAGTGACTGTAATTGTGTGGCCTTATATGTGGGCTTTCAACCCTTATCTATTTATCTACTTGTTTATTTTGGAGCAGATACCAGGCTGTTTTTATTACTATGGATTTGTAGTATATATTAAAGTTTGATATGGTGATATCTCCAGAAGTGTTTTTGTTACTCATGATTGTTTTTTCTATCCTGGGCCTTTTGTGCTTCCATATGAATTTTTTAATAACATTTTTTATTATTTCTGCTCATACAAACTTAGTAGGCACACAAGTTCCCTCTCTCCCTCCTCCTCTCCCTGACCCCCCTCCTCCCCCTCCCCTCACCCCTCCCTTCCCATCCCCCAGTGCCTCCCCCCCAATCCCCAGAGAATCCTTTAATGTGCCAGACTCTCCTCTGGGCTCTCCTTTCCGATGACATACAAGGACCCAGTGGCATTTCCCTGAACCCTTTCCTGTGTTCCCCTTAAGCATAGGAACACTACTGTGGCTGTCAATTACTTTAGAATTGCTTTGGGATTTTGATTGGTATAGCATTTTTGAATCTGTATATTACTTTTGGTAGGGCAGTCAATTTTATGATGATAATTATCTCAATTATAGAGCATGGGAGGTCTTTCACCCTTCTGGTATCTTCTGTAATTTCTTTTTTAGAGTTTTAAATCCTTCAGGATAAAGGTCTCTCACTTATCACAACTGACATCCAGGAAATTCAGAGAATTATATATTTCAAAAACTTATTCTCCATGAAATTTGATTACCCAAAAGAAATTCACGAATTTCTCAGTAAGCACGACTTACCTAAATTGAATTAGGAAATTTTAATCATTTAAATAGTCCTGGAACAAATGAGGAAATTGATGAAATAATTTAGAATCTCCCCACCAAAAACTGTCCTGGACCATATGGATTCAGCACAGCATTCTACCAGATATTTAAAGAACAACTGACACCACTGCTTCTTAAACCATTCCATGAAATAGTGAAGGAAATAACACTTTCAAATTCTTTCTATGAAGCTATTATCATACTAATCCCAAAACCTAATAAAAATACACATAAAAAAGAAAACTATGGAACAATCTCTTTGATGAACACAGATGCAAAGATTCTCAATAAAATCTTAGCAAATTGAATTCAAAAACATACCAGAAAGATCACTCATTGTGATCAAGTAGGTTTTATCCCAGGCACACAATTTTGGCTCAACATAGGCAAATCAATAAATGTAATCCATCATGTAAACTAATCCAAAGTCCAAGACCGTATGATACTCTTGTTGTCGCAGAAAAAGCTTTTGACACAGTCCAACATCCTTTTATGATCAAAACCCTAGAGACAGTTGAAATGGAAGGAACTTATATCAACATAATAAAAGCTGTATGCAACAAGCCAACAGCAAGGGTTATATTCAATGGGGGGAAAACTTGAAGCATTCCTGCTTTGATCAGGAACTAGACAGGGCTGTTCAGTCTCACCACTTCATTTAACATTGTACTTGAAGCCTTAGCTAGAACCATAAGATAAGAAAGGGAGATAAAAAGGATTAAAATTGGAAAGGAAGAATTCAAGATATCTCTATCTGCAGATTTTATACCTAAGTTATCCTAAAATCTCTGCCAGGAAACTTCTGGAAGTAATACATAAGTTCAGCAGAGTGGCAGGTTACTAAATAAGTGTTCAAAAATCAGTGATCTTCCTATACAGCAAGGGTCAAAAAAATTAAAAATTCCTAAGAGAAACAATCCCATTTACTACAGCCTACAAAAAATGAAAATATTTTCCTATTTTTATTCCTTTTATTTCCTGTTTTTATCTTATGGCTCTAGCTAGCATGTCATTTACAAGACTGAATAGAAATGGGGAGAGTGGACAGCATTGCCTAGTTCCTAATAAAAGAAGGAATGCTTCAAGTTTTTCACAATTTTTGATGATTCTTGCTAAAGGCATTGTTATGGCCTTTATTATTCTGATATAAGTTCTATCCATTTAAATATTCTCTAGGACTTTGATTACAAAATGATGTTGGAGCATTTCTTAAGTTTTCTTCTACATCTATCCAGAGTATCATTTTCTGCTTCATTGGTTCTGTTACTAATATTCTCTGTTGAGTTTTGGATTATAATTCATTTGCTTTTAATTTCAAGTTTTATCACTGCATCAGTGTTCTATGCATTGTTTTGTTTGTTTTTTCCTTTTTAGTTGTATAAGATGTGTTTATTCCACCTGCTAACATCCCCAGAAGGAGGTAACACTAGTGTTTTGTTTCTTCAACTGCTTTTTTCATCTCATTCAGGGACCTGCTGTGTTCCTGTTCATATCAGCTTATGTGGTTAATTAACTCCTCTGATTTCCTCTTTCATTGTGTTGATTATTGGAATAATCCACATTTGAAAATCATTTTCTTAGTTGTTGGATTCTAGGCTAATATTTAAGAAGTTATTCTGGACTGAATCCATCATTATGGCTTGACATTTTTTTAAAGATTTTTGTCTTTTTTAAAAATTATTTATTTATTTTTTTTTCTGCTCATACAAACTTGATAGGTACCCCATTCTGCTCCTTCCCTCCACCCCTCCCTGGATCCTCTTGCCCTCTCCCCCTTTCCCCCTTCCTTCCCCCCTTTCCTTCCCTTTCTCCCATTGTCCCTCCCATCCCTGGAGCATTCTTTAGTGTGCATGTAAAACTTCCCTCTGGGTCCTCTTTTCTGATGAGGTGTAAGGACACGGTAGCATTGCCTAGAGCTATTTTTTGTGTTCCCCTTTAGTATAGGAACACTATTATGGCTGTTAATCTCTTGCCTCTAAGGATCGTGGTGCCATGCTAGAGGGGTCAATGATATGTTGGTCATTGCACAGGTCATGCAAAGTCCTATTATAATTACTTTGGCCCTAACTTGTGTGGAACATCTTGCATATTATTGCTTCTCCTCATCTTTAGGCTCTTACAATCTTACTGCCTCCTCTTCTGCAAATTTCCCTGAGCTTTAGGATGGGGAGAGATTAGGCTGGCCTGGTTCCAGGTGGTTGATATAGAGTCTCTGATGTTTTGAATTATGGTTTGTTGATTTTTTTTCAGTTTTTCTGCTCCTGCAATGCCCTTTGCTCCATCCTGATTGGTATTGGATGTCACCCCCTTGCCAGAGATAAAAGGCTGTTAAAATAGAGTCTTATTATAAGAGTAGATTCAAAGGTAGATGGAATAAGAGTAGGAGGCCGTGGTGGGCGGTCAGTCTCCCATTTGCAAAATGGTTACCTTCTATCTGCCAGACTGTATGCTCTCCCTTTCTGGTGAGATCATACCCCATCAGTTGCAAGTGACCAGGAAGAAAAGTTTGTGAGCTTAACCAGATGTCTCATTACTTACTTGCAGTCCTTGATGGTGGCCTATTTTCTCTGCCGTAGCATGATCCCCTCTCTCCTTGTTTCTGGCAGGTCCCTCTTTCCTCTTCCCTCCTGTTTATCACCTTTGCAATTATTGTAGGTATTACAGAGATTTATCTTTGAGTGTCTCCAAGTAGGTTTGGGACTAGGATCCACCTACTAGGGAATACATATGGCACTTAATTTTCTGTATCTGGGATACTTCACTCAATATAATTTTTCTAATTCCATCCATTTCCTGGCAAATTTCATTAATTCATCATTTTTGATGGCTGAATAGTATTCCATTGTATAAATATACCACATTTTCCTTAACCACTCATCAGCTGTTGGACATTTGGGTTGATTCCATGACTTTACTATTATAAAAAGTGCTGCTATGAATATGGCCATGCTTGTGTTATCAAGGCAAATTTTTGCTGTATGGGGGATAATTCCCAAAAGTGGAATATCAGGGTCATATGGGATTTCAATCTTTAACTTTTTTAAGAATCGCCAGACAGCTCACCAGAGTGGTTGTATAAGCCTGCATTCCCATCAGCAATGTAGGAGAGTTTCCTTCTCACTCCATCCTTTCCAGTATTTGGTGTTGTTTGTTTTGTGGCTTTTTGCCCACCTGACCGGGGTGAGATGATATCTCAGGGAGATTTTAATTTGCATTTCCCTGATGTCTAAGGATGTAGAACATTTTTTAAGATATTTGTTAAAGATTTTAATTTCATTCCTGGTAAAGTTTCTTTTAAGTTCCAAGGTAAATGGCCCAATTAATAAACGGACCTGGGAACTTCAAAAGAAAATTTTCTCCAAAATCGAAATGTTTAACAACTATTAAAAATTCTCCAAATCATTAGTCATCAGGGAAATGCAAATCAAAACTACACCATGATATCATTTTTCAGCAGCCAGAGTGACAAAAATCCACAATACAAACAATACAAAATGTTGGAGAGGAAGTTAAAGGAAGGGAACTCTCTATACATTACTGGTGGAATTCAGGCATATACAACCATTTTGCTGATGAACATGATGATTTCTAAAGGTTAAAGATTGAAATGCCATATGCCCCTCCTATACCACTACTGGGAATAATCCCCCATAATGCATTATACAATGGAATACTACTCAGCCATCATAAAAGATTAATTAATTCCATTTGCTAGGAAGTGGATGGAATTAGAAAAATATAGAGAGAGAAGTATCCTAGATACAAAGTTAGACAACACATGTACTCCCTAAGAAGTGGATCCTAGCTCTAATCCCATTTAATGACACATTCAAAGGTAAATCTCTGTAATACCCTCTCTAATCACAAAGGATTATAAAAAGAAGGGAAGGGGAAGGAGGACCTCAAAAGAAAGGAGGTACAGGATCACACTTTAGTAGAGAAAATAGAACATGTTCAAGTATTTCATGTAATTAATGAGACAGCTGGTGCAAATCTCTCATTTCCCTTCCTGGTCACTTGAGACGGAATAGATGGTAACCATCCAGCCAATGCGACAGTGTAGTGTGGTATTCCTATTCTTTCATCTTCCTTTGAGTAACCTCTCATATTAAGATCTGCATTTAAATAATTTTTTGTCTTTGGTTAGGATGTGACTTTTGATACCAACCAGGTTCGCTTCTTTCATTCTGGGCATATAGGAAGGCCACTGATTTTTGTACAATTATTTTGTATCCTGCCACCCTGCTGAACTTCTGTATTAGTTCCAGGAGCTTCCTGGTGCAGTTTTTGGGATCACTCAGGTATAAGATCATGTCATCTGCAAATAGGGATAGCTTGACTTCTTCCTTGCCAATGTGAATCCTTTTTATGTCCCTTTCTTGTCTTATGGCTTCAGCTAAGACTTCAAGTACAATACTGAATAGAAGTGGAAAGAGTGGACAGCCTTGTCAAGTTCCTGATCAAAGCAGGAATGCTTCAAATTTTTACCCATTGAGTATAATCCTTGCTGTGGGCTTATTGTATACAACTTTTATTATATTGATAAAGGTTCCTTCCATTTCTACTGTCTCTATCATTTTGATGATAAAAAGCTGTTGGATCTTGTCAAACGCTTTTTCTGCATCTATCGAGATATCATGTGGTCTTGGACTTTGGACTGGTTTATATGATGAATTTCATTTATTAATTTGCATATGTTGAACCAACCTTGTGTGCCTGGGATAAAACCTACTTGGTCCCCGTGAATGATCTTTCTGATATGTTTTTGAATCTGATTTGCTAAGACTTTGTTGAGAATCTTTGCATCTGTGTTCATCAGAGAGATCAGCTGATAGCTTTCTTTTATAAGTGTATTTTTATTAGATTTTGGGATTAAGAAGATATTAGCTTCATAGAAGGAATTTGGTAGTGTTTCTTCCTTTGTTATTTGATGGGACAGTTTAATGAGTATTGGTGTTTTTAGCTCCTTAAATATCTGGTAGAACTCTGTGTTGAATCCATCTGGTCCAGGAAATTTTTTGGTGAGAAGATGCGAGATTACTTCCTCGATTTCCTCATATGTTATGGGACTATTTAAATAAGTCAAAACTTCCTGATTCGATTTAGGTAAGTTGTGTTTACTTAGGAATTCATACATTTCTTTTGTGTTGTCAAATTTTACAGAGTATAAGTTTTTAAAACATGATGTTATAATTCTCTGGTTTTCTTGGGTATCAGTAGTGATAACTCCATTTTCATTTCTAATTTTATTAATTTGGGTTTTCTCTCTCTTGCTTTTGGTTAATTTAGCTAGGGGTGTATCAATCTTATTGATTTTTTTAAAAAATCAGCTTTTTGACTGGTAGATTTCTGTATCATTTTCCTAATCTCGATTTCAGATATTTCTCCCCTTATTTTGCTAATCTCCTCTCTTATACTACTTTTGGGATCAGATTGCTCTAGTTTCTCTAAAGCTTTAAGCTGCATTGTTAAGTTATTTTTTTATTTCTGATGTTTCCATTTTTTTGATGTAGGCATTAAGAGCTGTGAACTTCCCTCTTAGGACAGCTTTCATTGTTTCCCAGAGATTTTGATAAGTTGTATTTTCATTATCATTCGCTTTCATGAAATCTTGAATTTCCTGTTTAATTTCTTCCTGAATCCAGTTGTCCTTCAGCATCATAGTGTTAAGTTTCCAGGAGTTAGTGTATTTTCTGTAGTTTGTTGTGTTGTGAATGTCAAGCTTTAGGCCGTGATGGTCTGATAGGGCGTAGGCTAGAATTTCAACTTCTTGCATATGTGGAGATTCGTTTTATGGCCCAATATGTGATCTATTTTGGAGAACGTTCTGTGTGCTGCTGAGAAAAATGTGTATTCTTTGGTGCGTGGATGAAAAGTTCGATAGAGATCTGTAAGGTCCATTTCTTTAAGGGTTTGATTAAGTTCCAAAGTGTCTCTGTTACTATAACCCCTAAAAAATGAAATACCTTGGTATAAAACTAACCAAGGAGGTAAAAGACCTTTACAATGAAAACTTTAATACCCTAAAGAAAGAAATTGCAGAAGACACCAGAAGGTGGAAAGACCTCCCATGTTCCTGGATTGGCAGAATCAACATCATAAAAATGACCGTCCTACCAAAGGAAATATACAAATTCAATGCTATGTTGATTAAACTCCCAAAGCAATTCTTTAAAGAAGTTGACCAAGCAATCTCAAAATTCATATGGAGGCACAAAAGACCCAGGATAGCAAAGACAATCCTGAGTAACAAAAACACTGCTAGAGGTATCACCATACCAAACCTTAGTCTATACTACAAATCCATAGTTATAAAAACAGCCGGGCACTGGCTCCAAAATAGACACACAGATCAATGGATAAGGGTTGAAGACTTAGATATAAGCCCACACAACTACAGCCATTTGATCTTTGATAAGGGGCCCAAGAAATCCAATGGAAAAAGAACAGTATCTTTTACAAATGGTGCTGGCAAAACTGGATCTCCACATTCAGAAGATTAAAACTGGACCCGCACTTGTCACCATGTACAAGAATTAATTCCAAATGGATCAAGGACCTTGATATAAGGCCAGAGACTATAAAAACCATAGGTGAAAGGGTAGGGAACTCCCTCGAGATGACTGGGCTTGGCCAACAGTTCCTAAACAGACATCCAATAGCACAGTCACTGCAACCAACTCTCAACAGATGGGATCTTGTGAAATTAAAAAGCTTTTGTTCAGATAAAGAGATTGTAACATGAGCTCAAAGGCAACCCACAGAATGGGAGAAAATCTTCACTAACCACATATCTGATAGAGCTCTATTATCCAGAGTGCACAAAGAACTTAGAAAACTAAACACCAAGGAAACCAATGGCCCAATTAAAAAATGGGCCCTGGAACTTAAAAGAAACTTTACCAGGGATGAAATTAAAATGTCTAACAAATATCTGAAAAAATGCTCCACTTCCTTAGCCATCAGGGAAATACAAATCAAAACTTCCCTGAGATATCATCTCACCCTGGTCAGAATGGCAAAAATCCACAATATAATCAACACCAAATGCTGGAGAGGATGTGGAGAGAGGGGAACTCTCCTACATTGCTGGTGGGAATGCAGGCTCATATAGCCACTCTGGCAAGTCATCTGGTGATTCTTAAAGAAGTTAAAGATTGAAATGCCATATGACCCTGCTATTCTACTTTTGGGAATAACCCCCCATACAGCAAAAATTCACCTCGATAGCATAAGCATGACCATGTTCATAGCAGCACTGTTTACAATAGCAAAGTCATGAAATCAACCTAAATGTCCAACAGTTGACGAATGCATAAGGAAAATGTGGTACATCTATACAATGGAGTACTTCTCAGCCATCAAAAATGATGAATTAATGGAATTTGCTGGGAAGTGGATGAAATTAGAAAAAATTATATTGAGTGAAGCGCCATATGTACTCCCTCATAAGTGGCTCTTAGTACCAAACCCACTTGGAGACACTCAAAGATAACTACAGTAATTGCAAAGATTTATAAACAGGAGGGATGGGGAAGGAGGGACATACCAGTAACAAGGAGAGAGAGGACCATGTCACAGCAGAGAAAATATGCCACCATCAAGGACTGCAAGTAAGTAATGAGACATCTGGCTAAGTTCACAGACTTTCCTTCCTGATAATTTACAACTGATGGGGTATGATCCTACCAGAAGGGGAGGGCGTATAGTCTGCCAGATAGAAAGTAACCATTTAGCAAATGGGTGACTGACTCCTCCCTTGCCACTGTTTCCTTCTTTTATTACATCTACCTTTGAATATACTCTTATAACAAGACTCTGATTTAACAGGTTTTTATCTCTGGCCAAGGGATGACATCCAATACCCATCAGGATGGAGTGAAGTGCATTGCAGGAGCAGCAAAACTAAAAAAAGAAATCAACAAACCATAATCCAGAACATCAGAGACTGTATATCAACAACCTGGAACTAGGCCAGCCTAATCTTACCCCATCTGGAAACTCAGGGAAATTTGCGGAAGAGGGGGCGGTAAGATTGTAAGAGGACAAGGATGGGAGGAGTAATGATATGCAAGATACTCTCACAAGTTAGGGCCGAAGCAATGATATTTGGACTTTGTATGCCCTGTGCAATGTCCAACACACTATTGACCCCACAAAGTCTAGCATTTGCTAATGGCACTAGGATCCTTCGAGGCAAGGGATTGACAGCAACAGTAGTGTTCCTATGCTTATGGGGAACACAGGAAAGTGTTCTAGGAAATGCCACTGGGTCCTTGCACCTCATCGGAGAGGAGGACCCAGAGGAGATTTTGGCATGCATATTAAAGGATGCTCCGGGGATGGGAGGGGGAGGCACTGGGGGATGAGGAGGGAAGAGGGAGGGGAGGGGGGCACATGGGGATAGGGGGTTGGAGGGAGGGGGGGACTGGTGTACCTGTTAAGTTTGTATGGGTGGAAACAAAAATATTAAAAAGGAAATTTGTGAGAATTCTTGCGGAAGTATTTTCTGTGATTAATGGTTTTGAATTAATAAACACATACTGAGCAAATAAATAAAAAAAGCATGCTCCGCGGTTGGGACAGGGAGGCATTGGGGGATGGGGAGGGAATGGGGAGGGGAGGGTGGCACAGGGGGATGGGGTTTGGAGGGAGGGGGGGACCGATGTACCTGTTAAGTTTGTATGAGTGGAAATAAAAAAATAAAAAAAGGATGCACCCAGGTGCTGTGCTAGAAAAGCAAAACTGAAAACAACAACAAACCATAATTCAGAACACCAAAGACCATACATTATTCATCTGAAACCAGACCCGCCAAATCTCTCCCCATCCTAAAGCTCAGGGAACTTTATAGAAGAGGGGGCAACAAGATTGTAAGAGCTTAAAGATGGAAAGGCCCACAATATGCAAGATCCTCCACACAAGTTAGGGTTGCTGCAGCCAGAATTGGACTTTGCCTGACCTGCACAATGGCTGATATGTCAATGACCTTCCAAAATCTAGCATGGATCACAGAGGAGAAGGCTCCAAGCAGCAAGATCCTTAGAGGCAAAGGATAAACAGTCATAATAGAGTTTCAATACCTATGGGGCGCTTAAGAAGGGGTTCCTGACTATGCCACTGATTTCTGAACCTTTGTTAGGGTGGAGGACTTAGAAGAAGGTTTACATTCACACAAAAGGATGCTCCAGGAAATGGAAGGGAGGAAGGGGAAGGCACTGAGAGAGAGGGAAATAGGGAGGTGGGAGAAAGAAAGGGGGAAAAGGAAGAGTGCAATGAGGGATGACTGAGTAGGTGAGAGGGAGGGATAGGATGGAGTTACCTATTGAGTTTCTATGATTAGGAAAAAATAAAATGTGGCATTAAAATTAAAAAAATTAACATATGATAAATTAAAAATTCAATTAATGATTTTGTATTGAAGAAGAAAAACTTGTAGGAGAAATTTATATCTTTTATACTCTTGTACCTCTAGTTCTTCTATTACATGGAAAACATTGCCAGATTATATATAACCTTTGTTTGGAGACTGGCCTCTTTGGATCACAGCTTGTTCTGCTTCTATGTGATAATAGTGGGGAGAATCTTTCTGGGTCAGTTATTTTAGAGAACCAGAAGAACATTTCCTTCAAAATATGACATTCATCATTTTCTTTCCAAAAGGATTTGCATTCTTATGGGATCCTTGTGTTACAGACTCTTCTATTGTCCAAATTAAGAATAGGCTTTCATTTACAAATGATAATTTTTTTGGCAATAACTTCTATTTCACCATCTTTGTCCTCCCCCCCTCAACTCTTTTAAGTTTGCTTTCATATTATTCTTTTTTAATCTGTGCCAGATATATTTGTTTTTAATTTTGACAAAAAATAAATTTAGTTTAATGAAAATTAATGCTACCTTAACAAAATCTTACAGCTTATGAAACTTCGCAATAATTCATCAAAGAGAAAAGTGCCACTGATGTCACACATGTCTTTCCACCACCAGTCTGAGTTGCAGATCTTATTATACTGCAATTTTTTATTTTATTTATTCTTTCTAGTTTTACATGCATATTGGGTACTAATCTCTCTATCTCCTCTCTCTTCTTCATCAACACTTTCCACTCTGTCCACTCCCCTTCCTGGCTGTTTCTATGGACCCCATGGTTTCCTGTGGCTTTTCTACTCTTGCAGGGGTTCAGGCCTGCATTCCAAGTTGTTCCTCCTCAAGCAAACCCACTGTTAGGAACATTTCCCCTCTGTCATCCCATTATAGTCCCTGAGGTTTCCACTGTGTTTATCTCCTCAGTAGTGTTTTGGGGCATGTTGGTATGTCAGTCACTATGCAGTTCTGGTTAGGACAAATCTCACTGCAGTGAGTTAATGGATGCAGAAGTCCTGTTTTGAATGGAATATCTTATCCAGCAGTGGACCTTCCCATCTTTAGGTTTTTATTGCCCTCTCTTTCGTGAGGTCTCCTAAGCCTTAGAAAGGTGAAAGATTAGGTTGGCCTGATTCTGGGTGAGCATTGCTGGGTCACCAGTGTTCTGAATTATGGTTTGTCATTGCCGTCCAATTCACTGTTCTTCTACTGGCCAGGCTCCATGCTATCAAGGTGTTGAGATTCTCTACCAGACTTCTAGGCTGAATGCTAGTTGTTCTTCAAATCTATGAGTATAATGGTAGCTATATATGGAGCAGTTTTGTGTACTGTCTTCCTACCTACAGCTTCATTGGCTAATTTTCCCTATTGATCTCTTTACTTCCTTTTTTTAGGTTCTTGTTCTAGTTGACAGTAACAAGAACGTGATCCATTCTGACAAGTGGGCCTTGAGTTCAATAAGAAAGCTGTTTGTTGTTTCCTTGATATGTATACCACTATTATGCTAGTTGTTCACTCCTTGTCTGGGTTAATTTTCTTGCATCTAGAAGATCTTATGAGCTGATGAGACTTGTGATTGTTTCTTTTTCCCAATAGGTTCTACGGTATTCCTTTGGCACTGTGTGATCTATACACCTAGGAGGAAGGTCTCAGATCTATTCTAGCTGATGTATTTTGCCCATGTTCTGTCATCCATTTGTATTGCATCTTCAGTACTAGGGCTTTTCTGATTTTTTTTTAGTGAACAACTAAAAACAATAGCAAATGCCCATGTTGTCTGGGGGCCTTTGAAATATCTCTGACCAACATTTTATCAGGAAGTGCCACATTTCTGTTACTTTTAGTATATTTTTAATTGTCACTGAGTACTAAGTGGATCAGCTGTAGTCTTTTTTAATTTTTTTTGGTTAGCCTTGTTTTCCTCACTCTGTGCTCCTCTGCATAGTGGTTTCTGAGTCTTAATCCTTTCTTTAAAAGACATGCTCTTTTGATATACTATTAGCATGTAAGGTTCCTATGCATTTGCTTCCCACAATCAGGAAATTTTCTGTAATTCTGTATTTCCCTCATACATCCCATCCCTTCATGGGCCCCTAGGTATTTTTCCAAATAATCTATATATATCACAAAGCTGAGTTTAATATCACTAAAATGTTGTTTGTATTTAAGGCACTTCATTAAGCAATAATGATTTATATTTCTATTATTTGCATAGTGGTTACTCCACCCTCTTCTGATTTTTGTAACCATCAAAATACTAGGGGCTGTAATTTAGATTTACACCACAAGTACAGTTTAGAGTTAGTTCCACTTCTCAGAATGGAGAGGAACTCTAGATGTGATTCTGTATGTAATTCTGTACTGGACAGTAGAAATACAATTAAAATAAAGAAGGAATAATGAACAAAATAAGTGTAATGAAAGGATAATCAATAGCATGTAAAAAAGAAATCTTTTATTGACTCATTGTGCTTCACTTTCTGTGATGCTTGACATGCATTCAGTCAAACCAGATGCAGCCACTTACTAATCTATCAGTGACCCTTTATTATATATATCCTAATGTATACGATACAGTAAGAATGGCATTTTGAGTGAGAGTGATTGAACGACCAATGAAGTTTTTCAGGAGAGAGCCTAACCGATTTAGCTTTAAAATGACTTCTGAGATTACCACATGAGCACCTTGACAGCAATTAATACCTACCCTGCATATCTTGTGTTGTATAATTAAATGTGTTGTGCATGTATGTGAATATATATGTTCACAAATACAAATACAAAATGCACAAATACAAAATTCCCAGTGATCTATTCTAGTCCTTTTCTTCTCACTGGCCATGGAAGTCAAAGAGAATTGTCTCTTGGCCTTCTATTATCAGGTCTTCCCTCACCCCTTTCCTGGGACATGGGTCTAGTTTTGACTAGGTTGACTGGACATTGTGAATTAGTTGAGAGATTGGCCACTTGTTTTTTTCCTACCAGCTGTGACATTTAACAAATGGTGATATGACAAGTGTTGTGTACCTGTCCCTCTCCCTCATTGTTTGCCTCTCAATATCCTTCTCTCCATTTCCATTTTCTACACATTATCTGTATCTTTTCCCCTTATTTCCTCTCTATCTCCCCTCCTTTCTCTAAGATGATAAGACAATTTAGAAAGGAAACATTTCTAGAGAGAGAAAGAGAAAGAGAGATTGATGCAGATGTAGACATAAGTAATATAGATATTATACATTATCTTTATTATTCATTTATATTGTCAGTATATGTTAACCACTTGCTTGTTTTTCTTGTGTTTTACTGACTTTCAGAACATTTAAGGCAGAAGTTCAGATATTGCACCCTCAAATATATTTCAAGTACTTTTTTTTAATTATTATTTATTATGAATTCAATTGTGCGTGTATGTGTGTGCGCGTGTGTATGTATGTGTAGAACCACGGACGAATTTGTGATCCACCATGGACCGCCTCCACCTCCTCCTTGTTTATTCCGCCCCGGGATTCACAGACTCCGCCCTACCAGGACCAGAAACACAGGCCAACTCAGCTTCTGCCCGGCATCTATACATGGGGTCTAGGATCTGAACTCAGGACCTTACGCCTGCATGACAGAGGCTTAACTCCTGAGCCACCTCTCCAGCCCCTCTATCCCTCATTTATAGATCATAATAGTATCTATTTATTTACTATATATATATATATATCACATTTGTTATCTATCATCCCTGTATTATTCCTATTTTCTACATCTATCAATGCACAAGTCCTTCATATGGCAACCACTATCATCTATTTATCTACCTATTATCAATGTCTGTGTATATGTATGTATGTATGCATGCATGTATGTATGTATATCTCAATCTGTCTGTTTATCTTTCCTTTAATGACACAATGTGTCATTAAATGTGTCTATAAAAAGATCCATGGGAATGCAGCCACACTGTTTTGTGCCTATTGACTCATCAGAATATACAAAAACAGTATTATCCAGTTCAGTTTTCTAGAAGATAGGAATACTATTTGCATATATAATCAGAAAACAGAAATGAAGTTACATAGAATTTATTGCTTAAGAATTAGGTAATAGGAAGTTTTCAATAAACCATACATTTTGATTACTGTAAGTTTTGTCATATTGTCAATTATCATAACAATGCTTTTTACTGTCTAGGATGAGTCTATAAGCACGTGTTTTAATGCAAAAGATATTAGGAACATGTGTTATTATGAATAGAAAGGAAAATTTTGAAAATATTTGATCATCCCCATTAACAGAAAGAACAAATCTTTTGAATTCTTTAAGAAAATATATCATTTAGATTAGTATACTAACACCAGATTACAAAATAATGTGAAGGCAATATATCCAATTGACCTCCCCGATCACACACACATTCCTGTGGTTCCTCTGCTGAATTATGCTATTTCTCTGCTGTGTCATGACTATGGAATGCAGATCTGAAGACAACTCCCAATCCTGTAACTAAAAAGAATGAGATCAAAATTAGAAATCATCAATATATAAATTTTTGATTATATATGAATATATATAATCACAAGGTTTTTCTAGTGAAGACAACTAAGGCAGAAAACACATTTTGGAATAAACTATAATGGAAACACCAAAAACAAAAAATGGAGAGAAAAGCTTGCTATGAAAGGACAGAGGGTCATATAAGCTCTTGTATGTGGACTTGGAGGCTCTGTGCCTCTTGGAGGCACATAGCACATAATTAGCCAAATTTTACAATTTCCTGAGGAAATCTTCATGTTTATTTTGGGAGACAAAGAAGCAAAAATGAAAAATCTGGAAAAATATTAGGGCTCTCCTTCTACTCAGGAAAAAAAAAATTCTGTTTGGAAATTAATGTATTTCATTTCCCACATTGAAGGTATCTATTTATTTCAGTTACCCATTTAATTACTGTCATCTAAACATCACATATACCTATAAAAATAACTATACCAAGCACACACATCAGTGAAGTGAGTTACCAATTGCTGTGAAATTATTACTAACTATCATCACAAATGTCACAAAATGGCAGTGTGATAGGTATTTTTTTAAATTTGTAATTTATTTCTTTCTACACACAGTTACCATTCTAACACATACTACAATGATAAATAAAAGTCAATAAAAATAACACAAGACACAGGGTTCTATAAATGTTATTGCTTTATCACTACATCTCCAAAATATTGTTACATTTATTAAGTGAAAGTGATAAGAGAAATTTAATGTCCAGAAAAGATTTCCTTTCAAACCCTGAACTCTCTCTAGTTGTATCAGTTATATTTCCTTTCAGTAGTTCCACAGTAAGGATATTTTGTATCAACAGTATTTTTCTTAGGAACATATCTAATAAATGTTTAAAGTTCAACCTGTATGTACACAACACCACATAGCACATGCTGGTTTGAAAATGTCTTAGTTCGCAAGAAATCTTGAAGTGCAGTCTCTGGGGGAATCAACTAGAGCTACTTGACATGAGTTATATCATCAACCTTTCTTCAGGGAAGGAAGTCATTTATTTGCCAGTTATTTCATAAAATTGTCTTTTCCAAGTTGTTCTGTCTCTATATTTCATATTATTAGAATTGACCATAATTAGTTGAGTAGAAGGGACAGGCTTGATTTCCACTCACTGAAGTTCAAAAATATCTCTACAAATATTCTCATTTCTACACTGAAAATTTCATATTTCCATGCAGTCCTCTAATACAACAGTGGCAACTGATAGCAGTGATTAATATACAAAGAGTTGAAATAAAAAATGAATCATATTGGCTACATTGAAAGAGTTTGAAAATGTTCCTTACTTTTTTATTTTGAGGAATAATTTAAGAAGCATTGATATTAATTGCTCTTTAAATAAATGGTAGAATTCTGCACTGAATCCATGTGGACCCAGATTTTTCTTGGTAGGGAGATTGATTATTACTGGTATAACTTCATGCCTTGCTATAGGGTTATTTATTTATTTTTTTGTTTGTTTGTTTATTTATTTAGTTTTTTATAGGACTACTTAAATGACTCACTTTATTTATTTATTTATTTTGTTTGTTATTTATAGGATAACTTAAATGATTCAATTAATCATGGTTTAACTTTCTTGTGTTTTATGTGTTTAGAAATTCATCCATTATTTGTGATCAACTTTGGTGGAGTATAAAATATAATGATTCTCTGAATTTTCTGTTGTGATAGCTCCATTACTAACTTTAAATTTATTAATGTGGGTCTTCTCTTTTCAGTTGTGCTTAATATGGCTATTGGTTTGTAAATTACATTGTTTTTCAAAGACAAAATTGTGTTTGATTGAGTCTTTGTAATACTTTTATCTCAATTTCAGTTATTTCAATTCTGATCCTACTAATGTCTGCATGTCTATTTCTTTGGGGGATAGTTTGTTTTTGTTTCTCTAACATTAAACTGCATTGTTAGGTTGCTCACATGTGATGTTTTCATTTGTTTTAGGTAGGCTTTGAGAACTATAAAATTTTCTTAGGAATGCCTTCATTGTGTCTCAGAGGTCTCATTATGATGTGTTTCCAATATCACTGACTTCAAGGAATGTTTAAATTTCCATTTGTACTTATGTGCAGAATCATTATTCATTCAGTAGTATATTTTTAAACTTTTTTTATTATTTCCGCTCATACAAACTTAATAGGTACACCAGTTCCCTCCCTCCCTTCCCCCCAAATCCCCTGCTCCCCTTCCTCCAGTACCTCCCCCCAATTCCCAGAGAGTCCTTTAATGTGCATGCCAGACTCTCCTCTGGGCCCTCCTCTCCGATGACATACAAGTACCCAGAGGCATTTCCCTGAACCATTTCCCGTGTTCCCCTTAAGCATAGGAACACTACTGTGGGTATCAAACCCTTGCCTCCAAGGATCTTGGTGCCTTTAGCAGATGCTAGACTTTGTGGGGTCAATAGTATGTTGGACATGGCACAGGGCATGAAAAGTCCGATTATGATTGCGTCGGCCCTAACTTGTGTGGACTTTCTTGCAAATCATTGCTCCTCCCATCCTTTTGCTCTTACAATCTCACTGCCCCTTCTTCAGCAAATTTCCCTGAGCTTCAGGATGGGGAGAGATTAGGCTGGCCTAGTTCTAAGTGGTTGATATAGAGTCTCTGAAGTTCTGGATTGTGGTTTGTTGATTTTCTTTTGCAGTTTTGCTGCTCCTGCAATGCCCTTCACTCCATCCTGATTGGCATTGTATGTCACCCCCTGGGCAGAGACAAACAGCAAACAGCTGTTAAACTGGGGTCTTGTTGTAAGAGCACATTCAAGGATAGATGTAATAAAAGTACGAAACCTCAGTGAGGGAGGGGTCAATCACCCATTTGCAAAATGGTTACTTTTTTGCTGCCAGACTATATGCCCTCCCCTTCTGGTGAGATCATACCCTCTCAGTAGTAAATGATCAGGAATGAACATATGTGAACTTAACAAGGTGTCTCATTACTTACTTGCAGTCCTTGATGGTGGCCTATTTTCTCTGCTGTGACATGGTCCCCTCTCTCCTTGTTTCTGGTGTGACCCTCCAACCCCATCCCTCCTATTCATAATCCTTACAATTACTGTAGGTATTACATAGATTTGTCTTTGAGTGTCTCAAGGTGGGCTGGGAGGGTTTGGTACTAGGAGCCACGTATTAGGGAGTACATCGATTTCCTGGCAAATTCCAGTAATTCATCATTTTTGATGGCAGAGTAGTACTCCATTGTATATATGTACCACATTTTCCTTATCCACTCATCAACTGTTGGACATTTGGGTTGATTCCATGACTTTGCTATTGTAAACAGTGCTGCTATGAACATGGTCGTGCTTGTGCTATCAAGGTGAACCTATGCTGCATGCGGATTATTCCCAAAAGTGGAATAGCAGGGTCATATGGCATTTCAATCTTTAATTTCTTTAAGAATCACCAGAGGGCTCACCAGAATGGCTATATGAGCCTGCATTCCCACCAGCAATGTAGGAGAGTTCCCCTCTCTCCACATCCTCTCCAGCATTTGGTGTTGTTTGTATTGTGGATTTTTGCCACCCTGACCAGGGTGAGATGATATCTCAGGGAAGTTTTGATTTGCATTTCCCTGATGGCTAAAGAAGTGGAGCATTTTTGAAAATATTTGTTAGTCATTTTAATTTCATCCCTGGTAAAGTTTCTTTTAAGTTCCAGGGCCCATTTTTTAATTGGGCCATTGATTTCCTTGGTGTTTAGCTTTCTAAATTCTTTGTGCACTCTGGACAGTAGAGCGCTATCATATATGTGGTTAGTGAAGATTTTCTTCCATCCTGTGTGTTGCCTTTGAGCGCGTGTTACAATCTCTTTATCTGAACAGAAGCTCTTTAATTTCACCAGATCCCAACTGTTGAGAGTTGGTAGCAGTGACTATGCCATTGGATGTCTGTTTAGGAAATATTGGCCTAGCCCAATCATCTCGAGGGAGTTCCCTATCCTTTCAACTATGGTTTTTATAGTCTCTGGCCTGATTTCAAAGTCCTTGATCCATTTGGAATTAAGTCTTGTACATGGTGACAAGTACAGGTCCAGCTTTAATCTTCTGCATGTGGAGATCCAGTTTTGCCAGCACGATTTGTTGAAGATACTGTTCTTTTTCCATTGGATTCTTTGGGCCCCTTTGTCAAAGACCAAATGGCTGTAACTTTGTGGGCTTATATCTGGGTCTTCAATCCTTATCCATTGATCTGTGTGTCTATTTTGGAGCCAGTACCAGGCTGTTTTTATAACTATGGATTTGTAGTATAGACTAAGGTTTGGTATGGTAATACCTCCAGCAGTGTTTTTGTTACTCAGGATTGTCTTTGCTATCCTGGATCTTTTGTGCCTCCATATGAATTTTGAGATTGCTTGGTCAACTTCTTTAAAAAATTGCTTTGGGATTTTAATTGGTATATCATTGAATTTGTATATTGCCTTTGGTAGGATGGTCATTTTTACGATGTTCATTCTGCCAATCCAGAAGCATGGGAGGTCTTTCCACCTTCTGGTGTCTTCTGCAATTTCTTTCTTTAGGGTTTTAAAGCTTTCATTGTAAAGGTCTTTTACCTCCTTGGTTAGGTTTATACCAAAGTATTTCATTTTTTTAGGGGCTATAGTAAATTGGATTGTTTCTCTGAAGGCTTTTTCACTTCTTTCATTCTGGGCATATAAGAAGGCCACTGATTTTTGCACATTTATTTTGTATCCTGCCACCCTGCTGAATTTCTCAATTAGTTCCAGGAGCTTCCTGGTGGAGGTTTTGGGATATTAGCTTCATAGAAGGAATTTGGTAGTGTTCCTTCCTTTGGTTTTTGATGGAACAGTTTAAGGAGTATTGGTGTTATTAACTCCTTAAATGTCTGGTAGAACTCTGTGCTGAATCTATCTGGTCCAGGACATTATATTTAGTAGTTTTTATGAGTATGTTGCTTCGCTTTTAATGGTGTTATACTTGCCTTCTGTTGTCCTAGATATGCCTGTTTTTTTTTTTTTCTTCATGCTTGAGTATCATTTCTAGCATTTTTTGAAGTTTTGAAGGCCTGGTTTGGTGGACATGTATCCCTTCAAGTTGTCTTTGTGCTGGAAGATTTTTCTTTCTCCTTCAATCATAACGGATAGTTTTGCAGGGTAAATCAGCCTGGGTTGACATTTTTGCTCATTCAATACTTAAAGTATGTCTCTCCAAGCTCTTCTTGCTTTTACTGTTTCGACTGAGAAGTCATTTATTATTTTAATAGGTTTACCTTTAAAAGTGACTTGTTTTTTTTTCCCTTGAAGCTCTCAGCACCAGTTCTTTATCTTGAATGTGGAGTGTTTTAACTATTATTTGCCGTGGCGAGCTTCTGTTTTGGTCATATCTGTTTGGGGTGTGGCATGCCTCTTGTATATGGATGGGCCTCTCTTTTTTTAGATGAGGAAAGTTTTCCTTGATGATCGTTTGAAAAATTTCCTCAGGGGTGGTATTTTGAGATTCTTGCTCTGGTATTCCATGAATACGCATGTTAGGCTTCTTCAGGGTGTCCCATATCTCTTGGATATTTCTCTTGAGTATCTTTTTGGCTTTAATCACCTCTTCCATTGAGCTAGTTAGTACTCCCACTTTATCTTCAAGGTCTGAAATTCTGTTTTCTGCTTTGTTAGTTCTGCTGATAAGACTCTCTGTGGAGTTCTGGGTTGAAGATAACTTGTCTTGTAGCTCAGTTTTAAACTCTACTTGAGTCTGTTTTAACTGCTCTATGCCAGTTTTTGTTTCTTGCAACTGTTTTTCTCAACTCCTCCAAATGTCTTTTGTGTTCCTCTTCAAAGCAATTGATTCGATTATGTAATTCTTCCCGGATTTCCTCTTTCATAGTATTGAACATGGTAATGATCATATTTTGAAAGTTGTTATCCTGGGTCAGGCTTTCTTGGCCTTTTTCCGTGGGTTTGTTCTGGTTGGAGTCTAACATTATGGGATTAATTTCTTCAGTGGGAAATTTGTTTACTTGAGTGTTGCTTCTCGTGGATTTGCACTTTGACTCTGGCATTGTCGGTTCAACTCTTAAGATCTTTCAATTTCACTAAACTGAATTATTTGGCCTGGGGTTCTGGGGGCGGGCGCCGGCGGAGCTTACCTAGGTCGCGGATGAGGCCCGGCTGCACCGGGCGTGTTCCGACTGGTGGATAGGTGGATCGGGGTGGGGAAAGGGAGGATGGGGGCATCGGCAAGGAGCTATTTAACCCAAGGGGAGCTGGGGGGGAGGTCCTCCTCCTCCCTCAGCCCTGCGCGGGGTTCCGCCTGGATGGTGGGGTTAGGAGCTGGGTCCCTTTGGGCTGACCTGGGGTTCTGGTGGGCGGGCGTGGGCGGAGCTTACCTAGGTCGCGGGTGAAGGCCCAGCTGGACCGTGGGCGTGGGTTCTGACCAGCGGAGCGGGGTGGGGAAAGGGAGGATGGGGGCATCGGCGTGGAGCTATTTCTGAACTTACCTCTTAGGACAACTTTCATTGTGTCCCAGAGATTTTGGTAAGTTGTGTTTTCAGTATAGTTCACTTTCAGGAAATCTCGATTTTCCTTTTTAATTTCTTCCTGAATCCAGTTCTCATTCAGCATCATAGTGTTAAGTTTCCAGGAGTTAGTGTATTTTCTGTCTTTTGTTGTGTTGTGAATTTCCAGCTTTAGGCTGTGGTGGTCTGATAGGGCACAGGCTAGAATTTCAAATTTCCTGTATATGTGTAGATTCATTTTGTGGCCCAATATGTGATCTACTTTGGAGAAAGTTCCATGTGCTGCTGAGAAAAATGTATATTCTTTGGTACATGGATGAAAAGAGATCTCAATAGAGATCTGTAAGGTCCATTTCTTTAAGGGTTTGATTAAGTTCCAAAATGTCTCTGTTAAGCTTTTGACCTGTTGATCTATCCCATGTTGAGAGGGTGGTTTTGAAATCCCCAAGAATTATTGTTTGGGGGTTGATTTCTCACTTTAGATGCTGTAGGGTTTTCTTAATGAATGTGGAGCGCCCCGTATTGGGTATATATATGTTCAGTATTGTGAAGTCTTCCTGGTGAATTGTATCTGTGACTAAAATGTAGTATCCATCTGTGTCTCTTATGATTTTTTTGGGTTTGAAGTCCACTTTGTCCAACAGCATAATGGCTACCCCTGCTTGTTTCCTGGTTTCATTTGCTTGCAGAATTTTGGACCAGCCTTTCATTTTAAGGATGTGCCTATCTTTTGTGGTGAGATGAGTTTCCTGTAAGCAGCAGATTGATGGGTTGTGATTTTTCATCCAAGTTTGTAATCTGTGTCTCTTGATTGGTGAGTTAATACCATTGACATTTAATGTTATAATGGAGAAATTCTTTTTAATTCTGCACATTTTTTATGTTTAGTGGAGTTTGTAAGCTATTGTTTAGCTTATATTTTTGTGGTATTATACTTCCCTTCTGTCCTCCTGGATACACGTGTTCTTTTCTTCAAGTTTGTGTATCATTTCTAGCATTTTTTGAAGGCCTGGTTTAGTAGACATTTTTCCCTTCAAGTTGTCTTTGTGCTGGAAAATTTTTCTTTCTCCTTCACTCATGACAGATATTTTTGCCCGGTACATCAGTCTGGGTTGGCATTTTTGCTCATTTAATACTTGAAGTACGTCTCTCCAAGCTCTTCTTGCTTTTACTGTTTCCATTGAGAAGTCATTTGTTATTTTAATACGTTTGCCTTTAAAAGTGACTTGCTTTTTTTCTCTTGAAGCTCTCAGCACCTTTTCTTTGTCTTGAATGTGGAGTGTTTTGACTATTATTATCCGTGGTAAGTTTCTATTTTGGTCATATCTGTTTGGAGTGTGAAATGCCTCTTGTATTTGGATGGGCCTCACATTCTTCAGTTGAGGGACGTTTTCATTTATGATAGTTTGAAAAATTTCCTCGGGTGTGGTATTTTGAGATTCTTGCTCTGGTATTCCATGAATGAGCATGTTAGGCTTTTTCAGGGTGTCCCATATCTCTTGAATGTTCCTTTCAAGTATCTTTTTAGCTTTAACAGTCTCTTCCATTGAGCTGATTAATTTTCCCACTTTGTCTTCAAGATCTCAAATTCTATTTTCTCCTTCTTTAGTTCTGCTGATAAGACTCTGTTGAGTTTTGGGTTGAAGATAACTTGTCTTTTCGTTCAATTTTAAACTCTGCCTGAGACTGTTTTAACTGCGCTATGCCTATTTTTGTTTTTTGAACTGTTTTTTCTCAACTCGTCCAAATGCCTATTGTGTTCCTGTTCAAAGTGGTTGTTTCGGTTGTTTAACTCCTCTTGGATTTCCTCTTTCATAGCATTAATGATGGTAATGATCATACTTGAAAGTCGTTGTCTTGGGTCTGGCTTTCTTGGCTGTTTTCTGTGAATTTGTTCTGGTTGGAATCCATCATTAATGGGTTAATTCTTTCAGTTGGAGATTGTTTTTCTTGGGTTTTGTTTCTCATGTATCTGCATTTGACTTAGGCATTGTTGTTTTGTCTTCTAGGGCTTTTCAGTTTCTGTGTGTTTTTGACTGATTTACTTGGTATTCCTACACTTGGGCAGTTATTACTAGTGCTTGCCTTGGGGGTTGCGTATGTTTGTCTTTTGTTATTGTAATTTCCTAGTTGAGGCTGTTAGGCTGTTAGTACATCAGTTAAGTCAGGTTAAGTAGACAAGGAGTGAATATTAGTGTGGTAGTGCACTTTTATGATGTAGTATCTTGGTGATATGTGAGGGTGAGTGGTATGATCTCCGGAGTTGTATATGTTTTTGGGGTGGCTTTATGGAAAAGTTAATCTATAGTGATTAATATTAGAAAGGAACAGTAAGGTGAAAATAAGGAGGTTTACTTATCTTTGAGCTGAATGTGAAGAATCTCTCCTATGTGATAGGATGATTGTAGAGGTTTACAGATGTATGGCCTTTGACCCTTAGGACTTTGGTTGAGTTTTCTTTGGACTCTATTGAATTTTGAGTAACAGTGTGTCTTCTGCAGACCACATGCATGGGTCCCTGGTGGGCCAGAGAGGCAGAGGGGCTGATGTTGATGGCAGAATTCTTCACCCAGGACCTGGGACTTGGCTTTACGTCCTACCCAAGCTCCAGGGCGTGGGAGGGAGGACATTCAGTAGTATATTTTTAAGCAAACAATAGTTTGTATAATTTCTGTAGTTTATTTTTAATGGATTTTCATCTTCATTCCCTTATGGCCAGACAGAGTAAATGAGACTACCATCAGGGTGGCAAAAATCCACAATATAAAAACAACAAATATCAGAGAGGATGTGGATAAAAGGGACTCTCATACACTGTTAGCTGGAATGCAGGTGTCTACAACCACTCTGGTGATCAATAAAGCAATTTCTGAAAAGGTTAAAGATTGAAATGCCACATGACCCTGCTATACTACTACTGGGAATAATCCCCCATAATGCAGAAATTCCCTACAGTGACATGAGCACAACCATGTTCATTGCACCACTATTTATAATAGCAAAATCATGGATTCAATCCAAATGCCCAACTGTTGGCCAATGGATGATGAAAATGTGGTACATTGGAAAAGAATGTAGGTGTGAGAGAAAAGAAAAAGAAAATGTGGTACATTTACACAACAGAATACTACTCAGCCATCAAAAAATGAATTAATGTAATTTGCTGGGAAATGGATGGAATTTAAAAAATTATATTGAGTGAAGTATCCCAGGCAGAAATTAGGACAACATATGTACTCCCTAATAGGTGGATCCTTATTCCAAACCTACTTAATGACATATTCAAAGGTAAATCTCTGTAATACCTACTGTAGTAACAAAGGATTATAAAAAGGAAGGAAGGGGAAGGATGGCCTCAGGGGAAAAAAAGGAGATAGGGGATCACACTTCAGTAGAGAAAGTAGGCCATGGTCAAGTATTGCATGTGAATAGCAAGACATCTGGTATACACTCACTTCCCTTCCTGATCACCTGTCACTGAACAGTGTTGTTCTTACCAAACAGAGAGGATGTAGGGAGTGGAAGATAGACTGTAAGCATCCAGAAAATGGGACACTGTCTACCCCCCCCATCCTGCTATGTCTTGCTCCTCTTCTTCCATCTAACTTTGAGTCTCCTCTTGTGTTGTGATCTTCATTTAAATAGTCTTTTATCTTTGGTTAAGAGGTGACCTTCGATACCAATCAGGATGCAGGCAAGATATGCAAGAAAAACAAAACTCAAAACAACAAACCATAATTCAGAACACCAAAGACCCTAGATTAATCACCTGGAACCAGACCAGCCAAATCTTTCCCCATCCTAAAGTTCAGGGAACCTTGCAGAAGAGGGGGTGGGAAGATTGTAAGAGCCTAAAAATGGGGAGGAACAATTATACACAAGCTACTCCACAAATGTTAGGGCTGCAGTATCTAGAACTGTACTTTGCCTGACCTCCACAATGGCTGGCATGTCAATGACCCCCCAAAGTATAGGACAGATCACAGGGGAGAAGGCTTCAGGCAGTAGGAACCTTTAGAGGTAAGGGGTTAAATAGTCATAATAGAGTTCCCAAAGTAGAGGTCCTTGGGTATGGCACTGAGTCCTGAACCCTCACGAGGATGGGGGATTCAGAGGGAGGTTTAGCATTCACACAACAGGATGTTCCAGGGGATGAGAGAGAGGAAAGTGGAGACACTCAGAGAGGAGGAGGAAGGGGGGAGTGAAAAAATGGAGGAAGGGGGAAGAGTGCAAAAGGGGAAGACTATGGAGGGGAGGAAGGAGGGAGAGGAAGGGATTACCTACTGAGCTTGTATGATTAGGAACAAAATAAAATGTGGGAGAAAAAAAGAAAAAAGAAAACATGGACAGTGTAGTTTAAGCATGGTTATACAGTAAATACCATTTGAAACATAAATAAAAACTCTGCGATAATCAAGAAAAAAGAATATTGTAGTATTGTAAGATCTTGACATCCAAACATGATGCAGACAATTGCAATGGTAATACAGTGAAACAGAAAATAACAACCAACCAGGATGCAGAATATTGGTCTTAAACACTCAGCTGAATCAGGCCAACCAAAGATCTCCCCATCTTAAGACTTAAGGATTCTTGTGGAAAATTGGGGGTAAATATGTAAGAGACTAAAAGTTGGGTGGTCCACTGTTAACCAGGAATGTCTACTCAAGACTAGGTTGCTGCATCCATGAAATTTGTGAAATAAGAAATATCCCCACCAGTTCTGCAACAGGATTGACATGTCAACATTCCTCCATAGACTAGTGAGGAAATCAGGAGACATAATTCCATGGAGGCAGATGCTTAGGGGCTAGGGCTAGCCAGGTTAAGAATAGTGTCTCTATCTGTGGTTCTACCAAAAAAAGGGACACTTCATCTGTCACAGAAGCCTGAGCCCATACTAATGCAGACAATCTGAAGGGAACCCTGAGGCTCACACAGGGAGGAGGGTGGAAGGGAAAGGGATGTATTGATGAAGGGAAGAGAAGATGGGAGAGGATAGGGAAAGGAAGAAAGGGGAAAGAGGGGGAAAGGAAGGGTAGAAGGAATGTGGGAAGGAAGGGGAACAGGGACAAATAAACATTATTTTTTTGAAACTAGAAAAATAAAAAAGAAAAAAAATTAAAAAAGTTTGTCCCAGGGGAGTTACCCTTTTTAATTGGTAATGTTTTTATTTTCATTTATTTATTTACAAACAAGTTGGGTTTATGTCTTTGCCCTGCTCCTCTCCCCAATCACTTCCCTATTCTCCCATCCCACCACCATCCACATGCCCTCCTCTATCCTTCCCTTCCCTAATTTTTTTAAAGTTACTTTTCTATTTTTACAAACAAATTAAGTATTCATCCTAGTTTCCCTCAGTCCCCCATCCCTCCCAGTCCTGTATTTCCCTTCACAATTCCTTCCCACATCCTCCCTCCCTTCTACCTGTATGCTTCTATGGACCCCAGGGTTCACTATGGTTTGTCTACTTATGTGGGGCTCAGGTCTACATGGTATATCAAGTTACCTCTTTTCAGGCAACCCCACTGATATGTGCATTTACCTTCAGTCATCCAGCTTTAGACCCCAAAATTTCCAATGTAAGATCCCGTTCTATAGGTATAATAACAGCTACCTACCAGGCAGTTTGATATACTGTCTTCCTACCTATATGTTTATTGACCATATACCCTATTGATCTATTTCCTTCTCTTTTTGGGGGGTTCTTATTATTGTTTATAGCAACAGGAATGTGTATCATTCTGACAAGTGGGTCTTGAGTCCAAGCAGAAAGCACTTGGTTGTCTTCTTGGTACTCATGCCACTATTATACTGGTGGTCACCATGGTGACTTATATTGCAACTCTCAGATCTCAGGCCATTAATGGGACTTGTAATTATTTTTCCCCCAGTTGCTTCTACAGTATTCCCTAGTACTGTGTAAGCTATCCAGCAAGGAGAAAGTCCTCAGACCAGTTCCAGTTGATATATTTTGCCATGTTCTCTGATCTATTTGTATTGCATATAATATGATCTTCTAGAGAGATTTGGAGAGCAAACAAGAGCAATGGCAAAACCTATAATGCTTGGGGGGGGTCTTTAACAATTCTCTGAACAACATATTATCAGGAAGTGCCACATTCCTGTTACTTCTAGTATACTTTTGTCTCTGGGTTCTAAGTGGATCAGCTTATGGCTTTTTTCCCCTCTTTTCCTCACTTTATGCTTCTCTGAATAGAGACTGCCCATTCTTGAATCTTTATTTAAAGGCATGATTTTTAACATATTACTAGCATTGGATGTTCCTTTGGGGTTACTTCCCATATTCATGGGGTTTTCTATAAGTCCCTCTGTTCCTCTTATCTCCCATGTCTCCTATCTCCCATCCTCCCATTCCCCACTATGTATTTGTCACAGTTATTCCCTCCTTCATCTTTGTTCTGGAATCCTAAATCTCATCTTTAAATTGTTTCACCCTAACTATATTTTCCCACCTTCCCACTCATAGGGCTGTTTTAAATTTTCTGGCTCTTACAATGCTTTGTATCCAAATCCATTGATGAGAATAGCTGTTCAGTTATCTGCATATTAGAGAAAACATGCAGTGCTTAACTTTCTGTGTCTGAGATAACTCATTCAATATTAAAGATTCCAGTTCCATCCATTTACTAGAAAACTCCATAATCTCATTCTTTCTGATGGCTGAGTAATATTTCATTGTGTATATGTACCATATTTTCATTATATTCCTCTGCTGATGGGTATGTTGGCTGATTCCATTATTAGCTCTTGTGAATAGAGCTGCAATGAACATAAGTGAACAAGTGTCTTTGTAATAAGATGTAGGAGCCCCTCCCTCCTTCTACTATCCCTGAATGCATGCTCACTCACACAGTCCAGGTAAGGCATCCTGCTTCCCAGGTACTCCCCACCAGAACCCAGGTCACCCTTGGCAGACTACTTGCCACGCTCCAGGTCCTCCTAGGGGAAACCCGTCGATCATCCTTAGCCCCACCCCCCTTTCACTGACCCTGAACACATGCTAGCTCACATGGTCCAAATAAGGCACCCTGCTTCCCAGGTACTCCCCACCAGAACACAGGTTACCTGCTCCTCCCAGCCCCTCCCACCATCGCCTATCATCCTTAGACCCTCCTCCCCTTCCACCTACTGTGAACTCATGCTCGCTTGCTCCCAGACCAGGGAAGACACCCTCTGTCTACTAAAACTGATTTAATTGATGTACTAACAGTATAATAGCCTCATCTTGGAAATAACAATAACAACAGACAAGCGCACCCAACTCCAAGGCAACCACTGACAGAGAGCAGTTATACCAACTAAATCAGTTCAGTCAAAAACACATAGAAACTGTAAAGACTCAAGAGACAAAAAAACAATGCCCAAGTTAAAGGGTAAATATATGAGAAACAAAACCCAAGAAAACAAATCTCCCACTGAAAGAATTAACTCCATAGTGACAGATTCCAACAAGAACAAATTCACAGAAAATAAACAAGAAAGCCAGCCCCAAGATATTGACTTTCAAAACATGATAATTACTATGATCAATACTATGAAAGAGGAAATCTGGGAGGAGTTAAATATCCACATCAACCACTTTGAACAGGAACACAACAGATATTTGGGAGAGTTGAGAAAAACAGTTCAAGAAACAAAAATAGCCATAGAGCAGTTAAAAGAGTCTCAGGCAGAGTTTAAAATTGACAAGTTATCCTCAACCCAGAACTCAACAGAGCATTTTACCAATAGAACTATCAAGGCTGAAAATAGAATTTCAAATCGTGAAGGCAAAGTGACAGAATTAACCAGTTCAATGGAAGAGGTTGTTAAAGCCACAAAGATACTTGAGAGGTATATTCAAGAATTATGGACACCTTGAAGAAATCTAACATGCACATTCATGGAATACCAGAACAAGAATCCCAAAATACCACAACTGAGGAAATTTTTCAAACTACCATAAAAGAAAACTTCCCTCATCTAAAGAAAGAGAGGCCTATCCAAACACAAGAGGCATTCCACACACCAAATAGATATGACCAAAATAGAAACTCTCCACGACAAATAATAGTCAAAAACCCCCACATTCAAGACAAAGAAATGGTTCTGAGAGCTTGAAGGGAAAAAAAAAGTTACTTTTAAAGGTGAAACTATTAAAATAACAAATGACTTCTCAATGGAAACAGTGAAAGCAAGAAGAGCATGGAGAGACATACTTCAAGTACTGAATGAGCAAAAATGTCAACACAGGCTGATATACCCAGCAAAACTATCCATCATGATCATGGGAGAAAGAAAAGTTTTCTAGCGCAAAGACAAGTTGAAGGCTTACATGTCTACCAGACCAGGCCTTCAAAAAATGCTAGAAATGATACTCAAGACTGAAGAAAAAAAACAAGCACATCCAGGAGGACAGAAGGGAAGTATAATACCACCAAAACCTAAAAGCCAAATAATACACTTGCAAAGCCACTAAACATAATAAATGTCTGGAATAAAAATAATTTCTCCATCATAACCTTAATGTCAATGGAAATAACTCACCAATCAAGAGACACAGATAACAAACTTGGATCAAAAATCACAACCCATAAATCTGCTGCCTTCAGAAAACTCATCTCACTACAAAAGATAGGCACATCCTAAAAGTAAAAGGTTGTTCCAAATTTCTGCAAGCTAATGGAACCAGGAAACAGGCAGGGTAGCCATTATGCTATCAGACAAAGTGGACTTCAAACCAAAAAAAATCATAAGAGACACAGATGGATACTACATATCAGTCACAGGTACAATTTACCAGGAAGCGTTCACAATACTGAACATATATGCACCTAATATGGGCCCCTCCACATTCATTAAGCAAAACCCTACAGCATCTAAAGCGAGAAATCAACCCCCAAACTATAATTCTTGGGGATTTCAACACAGCCCTTTCAACATGGGATGGATCAAGAGGTCAAAAACTTAACAGAGCTACATTGGAACTTAATCAAACTCTTACTGAAATGGACCTTACAGATCTCTATTGAACTTTTCATCCACTCACCAAACAATACACATTTTTCTCAGCAGTACACAGAACTTTCTCCAAAACAGACCACATATTGGGCCACAAATCAAAACTTCATATATACAGGGACGTTGAAATTCTAGCCTGTACCCTATCAGATCACCATGGTCTAAAGCTTGACATCCATAGCAAAACATACAACAGAAAATTCACTAAGTCCTGGAAATTAAACACTATGATGCTGAATGAGAATTGGAATCATGAAGAAATTACAAAGGAAATTCAAGATTTCCTGAAAACAAACAATAATGAAAATACAGCTTATCAAAATTTTTGGGAAAGCTGTTCTAAGAGGTAAGTTCATAGCTCTTGATGCCTACATCAAAAAAATAGAAACATCACAAGTAAATATCTTAATAATGAAGCTTAAAGCTTTAGAGACATTAGAGCAATCCATTCCCAAAACCAGTAGAAGAGAAGAGATCACCAAAATCAGGGGGGAAATATCTGAAATTGAGATAAGGAAAACGATACAGAGAATCAACCAGTCAAAAAGCGAACTGGTTCTTTGAAAAAAATCAATGAGATTGATACACCCCTAGCTAAATTAACCAAAAGCAAGAGAGAGAAAACCCAAATTAACAAAATTAGAAATGAACATGGAGTTATCACTACTGATACCCAAGAAATCCAGAGAATTACAACATCATATTTCAAAAACTTATACTCTGTGAAATTTGACAACACAAAAGAAAGCATGAATTCCTAAGTAAATACAACTTACCTAAATTGAATCAGGAAGATGTGACTTATTTAAATAGTCCTATAACATATGAGGAAATTGAGGAAGTAATATCGCATCTTCTAACCAAAAAATGTCCCAGACCAGATGGAGTCAGCACAGAGTTCTACCAGACATTTAAGGAGCTAATAACACCATACTCCTTAAACTTTTCCATCAAATAGCAAAGGAAGGAACACTACCAAATTCTTTCTATGAAACCAATATCGTCTTAATCACAAAACCTAATAAAGATACTTAAGAAAATTATAGGCAAATCTCTTTGATGAATACAGATGCAAAGATTCTCAACAAAGTCTTAGCAAATCGATTTAAAAATATATCAAAAAGATTATTCACGGGGATCAAGTAGGCTTTACCTCAGGCACAAAAGGTTGGTTGAACATACACAAATCAATAAATGTAATTCCCCATGTAAACCAGTCCAAAATTGAAGACCACATGATACTCTTGATAGATGCAGAAAAAGCTTTTGACAAGATCCAATAGCCTTTTTTGATCAAAACCCTAGAGACAGTTGGAATGGAAGGAACCTTTATCAATATAATAAAAGCTGTACATAACAAGACTTCAGCAAGGATTATACTCAATGGGGAAAAACTTGAAGCATTCCCACTTCGATCAGGAACTACACAAGGCTGTCCACTCACCACTTCTATTCAATGTTGTACTTGAAGTCTTATATGAGGCCATAAGACAAGAAAGGGAGATAAACAGGATTCAAATTGGCAAGGAAGAAGTCAAGTTATCTCTATTTGCAGATGACATGATCTTATACCTGAGTGATGCCAATAACTTCCAAAGGAAACTCCTGGAACTAATACTGAAATTCAGCAGGGTGGCAGGATACAAAATAAACCTACAGAAATCAGTGACCTTCCTATATGCCCAGAATGAAAGAAGTGAAAAAACCCTGATAGAAATAATCCCATTTACTATAGCCCCTAAAAAAATAAAATACTTTGGCATAAACCTAAGCAAGGATGTAAGAGACCTTTAGCATGAAAACTTTAAAGCCGTAAAGAAAGAAATTGCAGAAAACACCAGAAGGTTGAAAGACCTCCCATGTTCCTGGATTGGCAGAATTAACATCATAAAAATGACCATCCTACCAAAGGCAATATACAGATTCAGTGCTATACTAATTAAAATCCCAAAGCAATTCTTTAAAGAAGTTGACCAAACAATCTCAAAATTCATACAGAGGCACAAAAGACCCAGGATAGCAAAAAAAATCCTGAGTACCCAAAACGTGGCTGGAAGTATCACCATACCAAACCTTAGTCTATACTACAAATCCATAGTTGTAAAAACAGCCTGGTACTGGCACCAAAATAGACACACAGATCAATGGATAAGGGTTGAAGACCCAGATATAAGCCCACACAATTACAGCCATTTGATCTTTGACAAAGGGGCCCAAAAAATGCAATGGATAAAGAAGAGCATCTTCAACAAATGGTGCTGGCAAAACTGGATGTCCACATGCAGAAGATTAAAAGTGGACCCATACTGGTCACCATGTACAAGAATTAATTCCAAATGGATCAAAGATCTCAATATAAGGCCAGAGGCTATAAAAACCTTAGTTGAAAGGGTAGGGGACTCCGTCAAACTGATTGGACTAGGCCAACAGTACCTAAAGGGACATCCAATAGCACAGTCACTACAACCAACTCGACAGATGGGATCTCATGAAATTAAAGAGTTTCTGTTCAGATAAAGAGATTGTAACTCGAGCAATAAAGTGACCCACAGAATGGGAGAAAATCTTCACTAACCATATATCTGATAGAGCTTTATTATCTAGAGTGCACAAAGAACTTAGAAAACTAAACACCAAGGAAACAAATGGCCCAATTAAAAAAATGGGCCTTGGAACTTGAAACTTTACCAGGATGAAATTGAAATGTCTAACAAATATCTTAAAAAGTGCTCCACATCCTCAGCCATCAGGGAAATGCAAATCAAAACTTCCCTGAGATATCATCTCACCCAAGTCAGGATGGCAAAAATCCACAGTACAAACAACACCAAATGCTGGAGGGGATGTGGAGAGAGGGAAACACTCCTACATTGCTGGTGGGAATGCAGGCTCATACAGCCACTCTGGGGAGCCGTCTGGAGATTCTTAAAGAAATTAAAGATTGAAATTGTATATGACACTGCTATTTCACTTTTGGGAATAACCCCCCATACAGCAAAAATTCACCTTGATAGCACAAGCATGACCATGTTCATAGCAGCACTGTTTACAATAGCAAGTCATGGAATCAACTCAAATATCCAAGAGTTGACGAGTAGATAAAGAAAATGTGGTACATTTATACAATGGAATACTACTCAGCCATCAAAAATGATGAATTAGTGAAATTTGCTGGGAAATGGATGGAACTAGAAATAATTATATTAGTGAAATATCCAAGACACTGAAAATTAATCGCCTTAAGTACTCCCTAATAGGCGGATCCTATTACCAAACCCACTTAGAAACACACTCAAAGATTAATCTCTATAATACCTACATTAATTGCAAAGAGTATAAACAGGAGGGAAGGGGAAGGAGAGTCCCACCAGAAAGAAGGAGAGATCATGTTACTGCAGAGTAAATTGGCCACCATCAAGGACTGCAAGTATATAGTGAGACATCTGGTTAAGTTCACAGACTTTCCTTCCTGATCATTTGCAACTGATGGGGTATGATCTCACCAGAAGGGGATGGCATATAGTCTGCCAGATAGAAAGTAACCATTTTGTAAATGGGTGATTGACCCCCCCCCTCTCACCATGGTCTCCTCCTTTTATTCCATCTACCTTTGAATGTACTCATAATAAGACTCTATTTTAACAGCTTTTTATCTCTGGCCAGGGGTGACATACAATACCCATCAGGATGGAGCCAAGGGCATTGCAGGAGCAGTAAATCTGAAAAAAAAATAAACAAACCATAATTCAGAAGATCAGAGACTCTATATTCACCACCTGGAACTAGGCCTGCCTAATCTCTCCCCATCCTGAAGCTCAGGGAAATTTGTGGAAGAGGGGGCAGTAAGATTGTAAGAGCACAAGGATGGAAGGAGTAATGATATGCAAGATACTCCACACAAGTTAGGGCCAAAGCAGTCATAATATGACTTTGGGTGACCTGTGCAATGACCAACACATTATTGACCCCTCAAAGTCTAGCATGGACTAAAGGTACTAGAATCTTTAGAAGCTTGGGATTAACAGCCACAATGGTGCTCCTATACTTAAGGAGAACACAAGGAAGTGTTCTAGGAAGTTTCACTGAGTCCTTACACCTCATCAGAGAGGAGGACCAAGAGGAAAGTTTGACACACACATTAAAGGATGCTCCAAGGATGGGGGTAACGAGGCATGGGGAGATAGGGAGGGAAGGGGGAAAAAGGGGAGGGAACAAGGGGGTCCAGATAGGGGTAGAGGGAAGGAGGGGACCAGTGTACCTATTAAGTTTGTATGAGCAGAAATAAATTTAAATAAAATAAAGTGTACCACACAGGCATAAAATAAAAAAATAAGACGTAGAATCTTTTGAGAATATTCCAAAGAGTGGTTCAATTTTTTTGATTTTTTGAGGAAGCTCTACACTTATCTCCATAGAGAATGTACCAGTTTACACTCCCATTAGCAATGAGTAAGTGTCCCTTTTTCTCCATAGTCTTTCCAGTAATTTCTGCTGTTGATGTTCTTCATATTAACCATTCTGACTGGGGTAAGATTGGATAACACGGTTATTTTGATTTGAATTTCTCTGAAAATCAATGAAATTGAGCATCTTTTAAGGTATTTGTTTGACATTTCAATTTCTCTATGAATGAAATCCCATGTCAATTTTGAGATTTTTCCCAGTTCTGTGAAGAATTGCATTAGGATTTTCATTAGAATTGCACTGAATCTGTATATTGTCTTGTGTACGATGGTCATTTTCACAATATTCATCCAACCAATCCATGTGCAAGGATGGTCTTTCCACTTTCTAGCATCTTCTTTAATTCTTTTAGCAGTGTTTTGCAGTTTCCATTTTATAAGTCTTTTATTTCCTTAGTTAAATTTATTCCTAGGTATTTTATTTTCTCTGTAGCTATGCTGAATGGGATTGATATTTCATTTCTTTCTCAGCTTGTTTGTCTCTGGTGCTACTCATGTTTCATTATGTTGTTTTTTTAACCTGCCACTTTGCTAAAATTGTTTATTAATTGGAGTAGTTTCTTGGTGGAGTCGCATGGATCTCTCACGTACAGAATCATATCATCTGCAGATAGAGATACTTTGATTTCTTCCTTATCTATGTGTATGCCTTTTAGTTTTTCTTTTACCTTATTGCTCTAGCTAGGACTTCAAGCACAATATTGAATAGGAGTAGTGATAGTGGACAATCTATTTCAGATCTAAGTTGGAATTCTTTAAGTTTTTCCCTATTCAGGATGATGCGTGCTTCAGGCTTGTCAGATATAACCTTTATCAAGTTGGCATAGGTCCCCTCCATTCCTATTTCTCCAAAACTTTTATCATAAAGGGATGTTGATTTTGTCAAATCCTTTTCTGCATCTATTGAGAAGATCGCATGATTTTGCTTTTTGAGTCTGTTAATATGATGAATAATGTTTATTGACTTACAAGTGTTAAACCATTCTTGCACTTCTGGTACAAACCCAACTTGATCATGTTTTATTATCCTTTGGATATTTTTTGATCCAGTTTAATAGTATTTTATTGAGGATTTTTGCATCTGTGTTCATTAGTGAGTTTGGCCTATAAGTCTCTTTTTTTGAGGAGTCTTTGTTTGGCCTTGGAATCAGAGTTATATTAGCTTTGTAGAAAGAGTTTGAGAGTGATCTTTCTTTCTCTATTTTATGGAATAATTTGAGGAGTAGTGATATTACTTTTCCTCTGATGGCCTGGTAGAATTCTGCACTGAATACGTTGTAGAGACAAAAGTTTGTGCTTCGGTGAGATGGCATTTTGTAAGTTTTCCTACTCATATAGGGACATGAACATAAGCCAGTAGAGGCGGCCAAAAATACTAAAATTACATGCCGTATCAAGGTATTAAAAAGGATAGATTATTTACTGTGACAAAAGTCTTCTCAATAGTTCATTAGGCCTTAATAATAAGCCAGATCTACTTAAAATTATGACAGTTGTTTAGAAAACACTAAATAAATAGTTCCCCATTCCATGCTATCCCACCAAGTAGTATTTGTTAGTTAGATATCATAATAAAAACCTGGGAATATTAGTAATACTTTGTTAATGAATTTTAGTATTCACATAGCCTCTTATTACTGAGATCAATTATCATGTAATTTTATTAGCCAGCTGTGTATTTTCAGAAAGCTTTCCAGAGATTGTCTTTATCTTCCTGATATTTGCCATGAAGCAAATTTGCCTAGGGCCTTACTTTGTTATTGTTTCCACATCAGTGAAAATATTTCATTACATAGATGATAAGATGTTAACTCTGTGTACTTTACAGACTTTTAAACATTATTTGTTAATTGTTTTACTGTGTGTATGTGTATTTTGTGTGTGTGTGTGTGTGTGTGTGTGTGTGTGTGTGTATGAATGTGTATCAGAGGGCACATGAGTCCCTTTGAAGAACCAAGGGTGACTTCAGGAATCATCCTAGATTGCTTTTCCCTTCTTCTTGCTTTACTTTTGGATTTCCAGGCTCCTCCTAACAAAGCTGGAAATGAAGGTTACCACCACATCTGCCTGACATTTGTACATGAGACCTGGAATCTGAACTCAGGACTTTCTTATTGTGAGGCTGAGTCTTAAACAATCAACCATCTTTCCATTCCTCTACAGATTTTAGAAGCATCTCAAATTCAAAGATGAATTTAAAGTAATGAGGATGTGAGGCCAAGCCATAGAAGGTGGAATGACCAGCAATAACAGTCAGTTTCTTGGGAGCATTATGTTCAGGTAAAGGAGATTAATACCTTTCAAAGTTATTGAGAAAAATCACACTGTAATCTGTGCATATAAATGTACAGAGGCAGATATTCTAGCTTCATCTGCACATTAGTTTTCCTATGTCTGTATGCAAGCTCACAACATTTGGATAACTTGATAAAAAGTTACATGGGGTTTGGATAAAGAGGTTCATTCATGATTTCAACAGATTAATGTCCTTATAGGTCAAGCTGAAAAGTGTGTGCTCCACTTCCTCCATGGAGTCACTATTACAACTTCTTGTCCTCTACTTTGGCTATGGATGCAATGTGACCAGTATTATGAGATACTGATGCTGGCATGATTAAAACCAAAAAACTCCAAAAGTTACTCATTTCTAAGAATATCTGGTACATAAATGCTGCAAGGGAGGTAACAAATAAGAATAACTTTATCAGTACAAAACCACTCAGATGTCATGTGGCCAGAAGGAAAGGAGAAGAAAAGGACACCCAACTGACTGATTTTACAACATTATGTACATAAGTAGTATATTAGGCTTGGTCAATGATAATCTGTATAGTAAAGCAATTTATAGAATATAGAGACCTGAATTTCAGATTTTCCAGTGAGAAGAATTGAACTTGCAGAATCTGCATTGACCATTGACCATTGTGTGACCAATATATATTCAGAAGAAAATATATAATACACATTAATTTCAATAAACTGTTTGACATTTAACATGTGATAGAACATTGAGTCCATAAGGAATGAGGGTAGCAGACATATTTACTGAATGTATTAGAATCTTTTCCCTCTGCTGTCAAAGAACATGCAACATTCACAACTTAAAGAATTTGGTTTGAGCTCATTGTTTGAGAGTGCAATCCATCTTGGTGCAGAAAGCATAGTATCAGGGGAATGAAGTGATGGGTCATATATCTCTATCCCACATGATTACCTCATCTCACACTTTACCTACACCCCAAACAAGAATTGTACATAATTCTTCTATATTTTTCTTCCAACTTGAGGTCCAGTTTGATGGTCCTTCCAATGCAACTTTCTTGGACTGCAAGAACCCAGGCAATTAAATCTGAGAGAAAAGTTTGGTCACTTTAAAAAAAAGGCAGAGGATTTTTTCATTGATAATCTCAAATGCAGAAGACTCCCTTTTATTTGCATTTGGATGTCTCTTCTTGCAATTACTTCCACTGAGGTGGAGTGACTGACATGCTCAACATAAGCTTTATCCAAATGAGAGTTCTGTACAGTACCCACAAATAGGAGACAATGACAAGAACAATGGATTTTACTGTTTAGCTGAAGTGATTGGAAGCTATCCAAGTTCAATGCTATATCTCCCCACTTTATAATCCTATCACAACTGGGGTAATTTACACAAAAAAACAGCACATACACAAACACACACAAAGTTTCTAGATCATCAGCACATAAAATGGTCCAACGAGCTATCTTAGTAGGTAACAGTACATTATACTGTGCATAAGATTCTATGTTTCATGACCAGAACCATGCAATTAAAGAAAATAACTTCTTTTTTATTTTTTAATTTATTATTATTATTTTTATTTCTACAAATACAACTTTAACAGGTACACAAGTCCCCTTCCTCCCTCCAACCTCCCACCGCCCTATGCTCCTCTCCCTTCCCCTCTCCCTCCCTATCCTCCAGTGCCTCCCCCTCCCATCCCTGGAGCATCCATTAATGTGCATGCCAGACTCACCTCTGGGTCCTCCTCTCTGATGAGGTGCAAGGACCCAGTGGCATTTCCCAGAACCCTTTCTTGTGTTCCCCTTAAACATAGGAACACTACTGTGGCTGTCAATCCCTTGCCTTCAAGGATCTTAGTGCCTTTAGCAAATGCTAGAATTTGAGGGGTAAATAGTGTGTTGGATATTGCGCAGGGCATGGAAAGTCCTATTATGATTGCTTCAGCACTAACTTGTGTGGAATATCTTGCATATTATTGCTCCTCCCATCCTTGTGGTCTTACAATCTTACTGCCACCTCTTCCGCAAATTTCCCTGAGCTTCTGGATGGGGAGAGATTAGGCTGGCCTAGTTCCAGGTAGTTGATATAGTCTCTGATGTCCTGGATTATGGTTTGTTGATTTTTTTTTCAGTTTTCCTGCTCCTGCAATACCCTTTACTCCATCCTGATGGGTATTGGATGTCACCCCTGGCCAGAGAAAAAAGCTGTTAAACTAGAGTCTTGTTATAAGAGTATATTCAAAGGTAGATGTAATAAAGGTAGGAAACCACAGTGAGGGAGGGGTCAATCACCCATTTGCAAAATGGTTACTTTTTATCTGCCAGACTATATGCCCTCCCCTTCTGGTGAGATCATAACCCATCAGTTGTAAATGATCAGGAAGGAAAGTCTGTGAACTTAACCAGGTGTCTCATTGCTCATTTGCAGTGCTTGATGGTGGCCTATTTTCTCTGCTGTAACATGGTCCCCTCTCTCCTTGTTTCTGGTACGGCCCTCCTATCACATCCCTCCTGTTCATATCCCTTGCAAATACTATAGGTATTACAGAGATTTATCCTTGAGTGTCTCTAGGTGGGTTTGGTACTAGGAGCCACTTATTAGGAAGTACATACAGCGCTTCATTTTCTGGGTCTGGGATACTTCACTTAATATAATTGTTTCTAATGACATCCATTTCCCAGCAAATTCCAGTAATTCATCATTTTTGATGGCTGAGTAGTACTCCACTGTATAGATGTACCATATTTTCCTTATTCACTTGTCAACTGTTGGACATTTGGGTTGATTCCATGACTTTGCTATTGTAACAGTGCTGCTATGAACATGGTCATACTTGTGCTATCAAGGTGAATTTTTGCTGTATGGGGGGGTTATTCCCAAAAGTGGAATAGCAGGGTCATATGGCATTTCAATCTTTAATTTCTTAAAGAATCTCCAGACAGCTTGCCAGAGTGGCTGTATGAGCCTGCATTCCCACCAGCAATGTAGAAGAGTTCCCTTCTCTCCACATCCTCTCCAGCATTTGGTGTTGTTTGTACTGTGGATTTTTGCCATCCTGACTTGGGTGAGATGATATCTCAGGGGAGTTTTGATTTGCATTTCCCTGATGGCTGAGGATGTGGAGCACTTTTTAAGATGTTTGTTAGACATTTTAATTTCATCCCTGGTAAAGTTTCTTTTAAGTTCCAGGGCCCATTTTGAATTGGGCCATTTGTTTCCTTGGTGTTTAGTTTTCTAAGTTCTTTGTGCACTCTGGATAATAGCGCTCTATCAGACATGTGGTTAGTGAAGATTTTCTCCCATTCTGTGGGTTGCCTTTGTGTTCGTGTTACAATCTCTTTATCTGAACAGAAACTCTTTAATTTCACCAGATCCCATCTGTTGAGAGTTGGTAACAGTGACTGTGCCATTGGATGTCTGTTTAGGAACTTTTGGCCTAGTCCAATCAGCTCGAGGGAGTTCCCTATCCTTTCAAATATGGTTTTTATGATCTCTGGGCTTATATCGAGGTCCTTAATCCATTTGGAATTAATTCTTGTACATGGTGACAAGTACAGGTCCAGTTTCAATCTTCTTCATGTGGAGATCCAGTTTTGCCAGCACCATTTGTTAAAGATATTGTTCTTTTTCCATTGGATTGTTTTGGCCCCTTTGACCAAGACCAAATGGCTGTAGTTGTGTGGGCTTTTATCTGGGTCTTCAACCCTTATCCATTGATCTGTGTGTCTATTTGGGAGCCAGTACCAGGCTGTTTTTATAACTATGGATTTGTAGCATAGACTAAGGTTTGGTATGGTGATACCTCCAGCAGTGTTTTTGTTACTCAGGATTGTCTTTGCTATCCTGGGTCTTTTGTGGCTCCATATGAATTTTGAGATTGTTTGGTCAACCTCTTAAAAGAATTGCTTTGGGATTTTAATTGGTATAGCATTGAATTTGTATATTTCCTTTGGTAGGATGGTCATTTTTATAATGTTGATTCTGCCAATCCAGGAACATGGGAGGTCTTTCTACCTTCTGGTGTCTTAAAGGAAATAACTTCTGTGCTCCACACATATGCTGTAAAATTCTCTCTCTCTCCCTCTCTTTCCTCTCTTTTTCTGTTTCATATATGCAAATGTTAAACAAATGGATATAATAAATAAATGAAACACCAGTTGAAGAATGTAAAAGCTTCACTTATTTGCTGTGAACAGAAAATTATACTTTCACAAATCAAAATTGGAAAAGTATTTGCATTCAAAAATAACAGTGCAAAGTGCATGCTGTCAAATGGAGAGAGCCCTGAGGCACACAAATTACAGATACAATAGATCATCGCTGTTTTTACTTTTATGTCAGAACTAATTGGTAAACACTTCCTGCAAAGTGGCAGACTTTGCATTCAGGATGTGGAGAAATTAGCCTGGGAATTACCTAGAAACTCTCTATTAATTGTCTTCACAGAGCTAAATTTGTTATGTGGTCTTTCTTGAGACAATTGTTACTATCAGGCCTGAACTTTATGTACCCTGCATGCTGTAGAGACAACATGCTAAACCACATATATCCATTGGTCCAACAGTATCAAAACTGCTATGGGCACAATTAATTCTGGATTATTTTCTATATTTGATCAGGTACATTCAATTTTTCTTTTAATTGGTGTAATGTAAGCATCATGGATATCTACTATTACTTAAGATGTAATGACACCTCAATGAAATTAATTTTACATTATTGTAAATTATCACCAACCACTATCTGCATAAACTCCCCCTGTATTATATATGGTGACTTTACAATCATTTTTAAAATTACTTATTGATCACTTGGTTAAAAAAATTACCATTATAAAATGAAATGTGCTGATAATCAGAACTGCCAAAGAACAGATGCAGACACAGTAAACAGAATTATTTTTAGTTTTCTTCCACATTTTATATTTTTCTAATCATACAAGCTTAATAGGTACGTCTGTCCTCTCCCTTCCCCCTCCCCTCCCCAGTGTTCCCCCATTGCACTTTTTCTCCTTCCCCCATTCCTTTCACTATACTTCTTCCCTTCCCCTCTTCTAGTACCTCCCGTTTCCTTCCTCCCACCCCCTGGAGGATCCTTTTAAGTCAATGCCACACCTCCCTCTATGTTCTCCATCCTAGTGAGAGGTGAGGACTCAGTGGCACAGCCTGGAGTCTCTTCTTGGGCTCCTGTTAGTATAGGAAATCTATTATTGTTTAATCCTTTGCCTCTATGGATCCTACTGCCTGGAGCCTTCTCCTCAGTGATCCATGATAAACTTCGGGGGAGGGGGGCGTTGACATGTCAGCTATTGTGCAGGTCAGGCAAAGTCCAATCTGGTGGCTACAGCAATAAATTTTGTGGAGTATCTTGTATATTGTTGGACCTCCCCATCTTTGGGCTCTTATAATCTTACCACACCCTCTTCTGCAAGTTTCCCTGAGCTTTAGAATGGGGAGAGATTAGGCTGGTGCAATGGTTACTCTTAACTATTGCTGTGAGAGAACACTTAAAGTCAGTCAACTTGAGGGAGAAAGGGAAGTTTATTCAGCTTATGGTTCCAGAGGGGAGGCAGTTTCTCATGGCAAAGGCAGCATGGCTGGCTGGCCAAGGCTGGAGGAGGCTAAATCATCGCAGACATCATGGAAGCTAAGAGTTGGAGACTGCTTGTTGCAAAGGCAGACTTCTCCTAGAGGTAGGATGGGACTAATCCACCTCAAGACCCACCCCTGGTAAATACCTTCCTCCAGCAAGGCTCAACCTCTCAAGGTGCCATGACCTTGCCAAACACACGAGACTGTGGGGGACACATTTCAAACTATGACATTCCACTCCTGGCCTTCACAGGCTCATTGCCATCTTATTATTCAAACCATACACAGTCCAACTTTAAAAGTCTTCATGGACTACATCAGTAGTCCCAACATAGTCTAAAAGTCCAAAGTCCAAAGCCTCCAGTAAAATCAAAATACAAGTTACATACTTCCAACATACAATGGTACAGAATAAACATCCTCATTCCAAAAGGAAGTAATGGAGGCATATCCAGGAATGATCGGTCCATAACAATACTGAAAACCAGCAGGACAAACTCCAAATCTTGTAGGTTCAAGTCCAACAGATGAGCTTCTTATTGAAATCATCTCAGTTCCAAAGGGCTTTGATTCCACCCCTACAATGCAGCTGCTCATAGAACATGTTGTTCTCTTGAGTTGACTCCTCCCAGGGTATACAGCTCTCCTTGGCAAGTGTCCCATGTTGTGTCTGGCATCTCTAACATCTATACTTCTCAATGGCAAACCAGGCTTTAACTCCACAGCACAAACTGCCTTTCTTGGGCCTCTGAACTGCAGACTTTCTGCCACATGCTGCCTGGCTACCACCATTTTTCAAAATCTTGGAGGAGGACTCCACCATCTCCTCCCTCTTGCATTCTTGATGCCTGTAAAACCAGAACCGCATGGATGACTTTGCCAAGTCATCCTTGAATCACAGCTGATTCTGCTTCTTTATGCTGACCATGGGGAAAAGCTCTTCCACAGGGACAGTTGTTCCATAGAAGTGGATCCTTGCTTTGGAACTCCACCCTTTAGCTCATTTCTTCTAAAAGGATTTGCGTTCTTATGGGTGGGAGCCTTCTCTGATGATATCGCCCTCAAGCTAGAGCCTCTCCTCTTAACCAAATTGAGAGCAGGCTTTGATTTACAAATGGAGTTAATCTCTTTAACAGCTAATTTGTTCCCTGCTTCTTCCTAGTTCAACTCTTTAAGTTTGGCTTTGTATTCTTCACCATCAGATCTTACAATTTTTGCTTCTTCCACCTGATTGTTTGCTTTTTTTCATAACCCTGAAGACAACTAAAAACTAGCCATATTACATTATCAAGACTACATTGCTTTGAAATTTCCTTCTCCAAGCACTCCAGCTTAACTTCAGGCAAGCTTTCAGGATGAGGGGAAAACTTCACTAAACTCTCGGCCAACACATGGCTCTATGTGTCACTCTTCAAGTTTCAAACACAGTCTCTGTTCCCCTCTGGACCATCACAAGATGGGCTTCCAAGCCTGAGTCTCTCACAGCATTGCTCTCCTCTAAGCTCTCACGAGAAAGGCCTATTTGGCCCCCTCGCGAAGATGCAAAGACTTTTCCAGAACAAAGTCCCAAAGTTCTCCATATTTCTCCCAACAAATAGTTCCAAAGGCACACTAGCCACATCACAACATTGGCCATACTGCTGGATACCAACTTCACTCAGCTTCACAAAAAACTTCACGCTGTGGTACCAGCTGTTCTTAATCTCACAGCAATACTCCACTCCCAGTACAAATTTCTGTAAGAGATTTAACTACTGCTGTGAGAGAACACTCAAAGTCAATCAACTTAAGGAAGAAAGAGATGTTTATTCAGGTTACAGTTCCAGAGGGGAGGCAGTTTTTCATAGGAGAGGTGGCATGCCTGGCTGGCCAAAGCTGGAGGAGGATAAGTCACCGCAGACATCTTGAAAGCTGAGAGCTGCAGACCGCTTGCTGCAAAGGCATTGTCCTCCTGGAGGTAGGGTGGAACTAATCCCCATCAAGGCCAATCCCTTGTGATTGCCTTCCTCCAGCAAGGCTCCACCTCTGAAGGTGCCATGACCTTGCCAAACACATGAGACTGTGGGGGACACATTTCAAATCATGACACAGACTATACCCGAAATCTTTCAAAGCATAACAGCTGGTCTGTTTCCAAGTCAATAATGTAGGGTCTTTGGTGCTCCAAATTATGGTTTCTTTTGTTTTCAGTTTTTCTTTTCCTTCACTTCCCTTGACTTCATCCTGATTGGTATCAAAGGCCCTCTCCTTTTTTTTTTTTTTTAATTCTCTGTATGTCATTGACTTTTATTCTAAATATTTCTTTTTTTGGGGGGTGAGGATTTATTTAGCCTCAAGGTAAAAAGGTAGGGACCCTCACTGAGGGGAAGGCATAGTGGCAAGGAGTGGGGGTGGAAACATGAAGCTACTTACTCATAAATGGCTGACTTTGGAAGCAGAGAAAGGAAATGTATGCTGCTGTTCACCTTGCTTTTTCCATTTTACCTTTTTTTAATTTCTTCCACTCATAGAAAGTTGATAAGTACCCCATTCCCCTCCCTCCCTCCATCCCTCCTTGGACCCCATTGCTCCCTCCCCACCTTTACCCTTTCTTTTCCCCCTCCCTACCTTTCTCACAGTGTCCCCTCCTCTCCAATTCTGGAGCATCCTATAGTGTGCATGTCAAATTTCCCTCTGGGTCCTCCTCTCTGATGAGGTGTATGGACTCAGTGGCATTGCCTAGAGCTCTTTTTATGTGTGTGTGTGTTCCCCTTTAGTATAGGAACACTATTGTGGCTGTTAATCCCTTCCTCTAAGGATCATAGTGCCTATGATCCATGCTAGACTCTGGGGATTCAATGATATGTTGGTCATTGCACAGGTCATGCAAAGTCCTATTATGATTACTTCGGCCCTGACTTGTATGGAGTATCTTACATATCGTTGTTTCTCCCCATCTTTAGGTTCTTACAATCTTACCACCCCCGCTTCTGCAAATTTCCCTGTGCTTTATGATGGGGAGAGATTACGCTGTCCTGGTTCCAGGTGGTTGATGTAGAGTCTCTGATTTTTCTGAATTATGGTTTGTTGATTTTTTTTTTTCAGTTTTGCTGCTCCTGCACCTCCCTTGGCTCCATCCTGATGGGTATTGGATGTCACCCCGTGGCCAGAGATAAAAGGCTGTTAAAATAGAGTCTTATTATAAGAGTAGATTCAAAGGTAGGTGGAATAAGAGTAGGAGGTCATTTGCAGGATGGTTACCTTCTATCTGCCAGACTATATGCCCTCCCTTTCTGGTGAGATTATACCCCATCACATGCAAGTGATCAGTAAGGAAAGTCTGCAAGCTCAACTAGATGTGTCATTACTTAGTTACAGTCCATGATGGTGGCCTATTTTCTCTGCTGTAGCATGATCCCCTATCTCCTATTTTCTGGTGGGGTCCTTCTTCCCTTTCCCTCCCTGCATATAATTTTTACAATTACTGTAGATATAAGAGATTTATCGTTGAGTGTGTCACTAAGTGCATTTGGTACCAGGATCCACCTATTAGAGAGTACATAAGGAGCTTAATTTTCTGTGTCTGGGATACTGGACTCAATAAAATTGTTTCTAATTCCATCCATTTCCTGGCAAATTGCATTAATTCATCATTTTTGATGGCTGAGTAGTATTCCATTGTATAAATGTACCACATTTTCCTTATCCACTCATCAACTGCTGGGCATTTAGGTTGACTCCAAGACTTTGCTATTGTAAACGGTGCTGCTATGAACATGGTCATACTTGTGCTATCACGGTGAATTTTTGCTGTATGGGGGATTATTCCCAAAAGTGGAATAGGAGGGTCATATGGCATTTCAATTTTTAGTTTCTTAAGAATCTCCAGACAGCTCGCCAGAGTGGTTGTATAAGCCTGCATTCCCACCAGCAATGTAGGAGAGTAACCTCTCCACATCCTCTCCAGCATTTGGTGTTGTTTCTATTGTGGATATTTGCCATCCTGACAGGGGTGAGATGATATCGCAGGGAGGTTTTGATTTGCATTTCCTGATGGCTAAGGATGTGGAACATTTTTTAAGATGTTTGTTAGACATTTCAATTTCTTCCCTGGTAAAGTTTCTTTTAAGTTCCTAGGCCCATTTTTTAATTGGCCCATTTGTTTCTTTGGCATTTAGTTTTCTAAGTTCTTTGTCAACTTTGCATAATAGAGCTCTATCAGATATGTGGTTAGTGAAGATTTTCTCCCATTCTGTGGGTTGCCTTTGTGCTCGAGTTACAATCTCTTTATCTGAACAGAAGCTCTTTAATTTTATAAGATCCCATCTATTGAGTGTTGATTGCATTGACTGTGCAAAACCTCTTAGGACAGCTTTCATTGTGTCCTAGAGATTTTGGTAAGTTGTATATTCATTATCGTTCACTTCCAGGAAATCTTGAAATTCCTTTTTAATTTCTTCCTGAATCCAATTCTCATTCAGCATCATAGTTTTATGTTTCCAGGAGTTAGTGTATTTTCTGTTGTTTGTTGTATTGTGCGTGTCAAGCCTTAGGCCATGGTGGTATGATAGGGCACAGGCTAGAATTTCAACTTTCTTGTATATGTGGAAATTCATTTTGTGGTCCAATATGTAATCTATTTTGGAGAAAGTTCCGTGTGCTGCTGAGAAAAATGTGTATTCTTTGGTGCATGGATGAAAAGTTCGATAGAGATCTGTAAGGTCCATTTCAGTAAGGGTTTGATTAAGTTCCAAAGTGTCTCTGTTAAGCTTTTGACCTGTTGATCTATCCCATGTTGAGAGGGCAGTGTTGAAATCCCCAAGAATTATAGTTTGGGGGTTAATTTCTCGCTTTAGACACTGTAGGGTTTTCTTAGTGAATGTGGAGGGGCCCGTATTGGGTGCATATATGTTTGGTATTGTGAAGAATTCCTAGTGAATTGTATCTGTGACTAAAATGTAGTATCCATCTGTGTCTCTTATGATTTTTTTTTTGGTTTGAAGTCCACTTTGTCTGACAGCATAATAGCTACCCTGCCTGTTTCCTCGTTCCATTAGCTTGCAGAATTTTGGACCAGCCTTTCATTTTCAGGATGTGCCTGTCTTTTGTGGTGAGATGAGTTTCCTGAAGGCAGCAGATTGATGGGTTGTGGTTTTTAATCCCAGTTTGTAATCTGTGTCTCTTGATTGGTGAGTTAATACCATTGACATTTAATGTTATAATGGAGAAATTATTTTTAATTCTGGACTTTTTTATGTTTAGTGGATTTTGTAAGCATATTGTTTGACATTTATGGTTTGGGGTTATTATACTTCCCTTCTGTCCTCCTGGATATGTTTGTGTTTTTCTTCAAGTTTGAGTATCATTTCTATCATTTTTTGAAGGCCTGGTTTGGTAAACATGTATCCCTTCAAGTTTTCTTTGTGCTGCAAAACTTTTCTTTCTCCCTCAATCATGACAGATAGTTTTGCCAGGTACATCAGTCTGGGTTGGCATTTTTGCTCGTTTAATACTTGAAGTACGTCTCTCCAAGCTCTTCTTCCTTTTACTGTTTCCATTGAGAAGTCATTTGTTATTTTAATACGTTTACCTTTAAATGTGACTTGCTTTTTTACTCTTTGTCTTGAATGTGGAGTGTTTTGACTATTATTTGCCGTGGTGAGTTTCTATTTTGGTCATATCTGCTTGAGGTGTCGAGTGCCTCTTGTATTTGAATGGGCCTCTCATTCTTTAGTTGAGGGAAGTTTTCATTTATGATAATTTGAAAAATTTCCTCAGGTGTGGTATTTGGGATTCTTGCTCTGGTATTCCATGAATACGCATGTTAGGCTTCTTCAGGCTGTCCCATTGCTCTTTTATATTTCTCTCAAGTATCTTTTTGGCTTTAAAAACCTCTTCCATTGAGTTGGTTAATTCTCCCACTTTGTCTTCAAGATCTGAAATTCTATTTTCTGCTTCATCAGTTCTGCTGATAAGACTCTCTGTTGAGTTTTGGGTTGAAGATAACTTGTCTTTTAGTTCTATTTTAAACTCTGCCTGAGACTCTTTTAACTGCTCTATGTCTATCTTTGTTTCTTGAAATGTTTTTCTCAACTTCTCCAATTGTCTGTTGTGTTCCTGTTCAAAATGGTCGATGCAGTTGTTTAACTCCTCCCGGATTTCCTCTTTCATAGTATTAATCATGGTAATGATCATACTTTGAAAGTCGTTATCTTGGGTCTGGCTTTCTTGCCTATTATCTGTGAATTTGTTCTGGTCGGAATCCATCATTATGGGGTTAATTTTATCCGTGTGAGATTTGTCTTCCTGGGTTTTGTTTCTCATGGATTTGCACTTTGACTTGGGCATTGTTGTTTTGTCTCTTAATACCTTTCAGTTTCTGTGTGTTTTTGACTGAACTGATTTATTTGGTATTACTACTCTCGGGCAGTTACTAGTGCTGTCTTGTACTTGGGTTTGTTTGTCTGCTGTTAGTATTATTTCCTAGATGAGGCTATTAGACTGTTAGTACATCAGTTAAGTCAGGGGGTGAAGATTAGTATGGTAGTGCACTTTTATGATTTAGTAACTTGGTTATATGTGAGCATGAGTGGCATAATCCCTGGAGTTCTGTATATTTTTGGGGTGGCTGTATGGAAAAATTAATCTATAGTGATTAATACTTAAAAGGAGCAGTATGGTAAAAGAAACAGATTTACTTATCTTTGGGCTGGATGTGAAGAATCTCTCCCATGTGATAGGATGATTTTAGAGGTCTTCAAATGTATGGCCTTTGTCCCTTAGAGCTTTGCTTGGGTGTTCTTTGGATTCTGTTGAATTCTGAGTAGCAGCGTGTCCTCCATGGACCATGAGTGAGGGTCCCCGGTGGGTCAGAGGGGTTGAGGTGCTCATGGTGATGGCAGAACTCTTTACCTGGGACCTGTGACTTGGCTTAGCGGCCCACCCAGGCTCCAGGGATGGAGGAACCAGAGCAAGTCCTGTTCTGTTTGGGGGGCAAGCTGGTGGTAGGCAGCCCAGGTGTTGTCCGGGCTGGCTGGTGGCAGGAGCTGAGACAGGGGGCAACCTGGGGGCTGCGTAACTCACCTGGGATGGAGGACTGACTGACTGGGAGCGAGTCTCGTCTAGGTGGGCAGGCGGGCGAAACAACACCTCCTCTATTCTTTCTACACTATTCTTTTTGAGCTCATTATTTGAGTCTGGCTAGAAAGTCCCAAATTTTTGGATCTTGGGAAGGACACTTCATCAGAGAACAAAGCCTTCCAATTCAGAGAATAATTAGAATGACAGCATCTTAATTTCATTGTAATATCTCCCTTACACAGGCACCTTCATTTTTGGAAGAGAATAAGTTCTGCCTCATTTTCATGTCTTATTGTTCCAACAAAGAGCCTGGAATTGGTACCACAGCCTGCATATTTATTACCTCATACTTTATAACCACTATCAGGGTTTGAAATATATTATTCTGTGCATTCCAGTCTCCATTCTATTCAGCATATATGTCTTTTCTCATTAAGAAGACCACATTGAATCAAGTGCCATAACAATGATCATAAGGAAAGAGATGGATACAGGTTGGGGAGAATTTCCCTCTGTGATACTCTGGTGTTTATGTCTCACTATTCACAGTGATCATCAAGCAGCTTTTCCTATAGAAAGGAGTCACAGCCTTACCTATCACATCCTGAAATGATGTCATGCCAGTATTTTACATTTAGATACTCCACCCTCACAAAGATTAGTTTTCAGGCTGGAGAGGTGGTTTAGGGGTTAAGCCTGTGCCTTGCAGGCAGAAGGTCCTGAGTTCAGATCTTAGACCCCACGTGTAGATACTGGGCCAAGAGTGGGCAGCCTGCATTTCTGGTCCTCATAGGGCGGAGCCTGTGTACCTTGGGGCAGAGTAAAGAAGGAGGAGGTGGAGGTGGTCCATGGTGGTTCCCAAAATCGCCTGTGGTTCCACCCACACATGCATACACACACACACACACACACACACACACACATACATGCAGAATTGAGTAAACAATAAATAATAAAAAAATTAAAAAAACCCAAAGATTAGTTTCAAATTTATGTCTCAGCACCCATTGCAGAGATAATACACCTGACCCTCCAGGTCACTTTAAATTTTTTCAATCCCTCTGTGTGTGTGTGTTTGTGTGTGTGTGTGTGTTTGTGTGTGTATGAATTGTGTTGCTTGTGTTTTCACAAAGAAGCATGAACAAACTTCTACTTAGAGCCAACAGAGCATTGCTGAAAAAATGAAATATCATTTACATGTAAAACTAGGTTGCAGAAAAATGAGCTTATTCATAAGAACTTTGATGCTGTTAATGCAATGTCAATGAATCTCACATCATCTTGCTTCAACCACCAAAATTCCTTTGTAAATATTTTTTCCTTTCCAAACTACATATTATTCAAAACAAAACAAATGTATCATGTGCCATACAGTGAAAAAGGGATTTTTCTTTATCTAGGATAATAAATTATGAATTCTCCATGAATGGAAGTATAACATATTTTTCTAGCAAACTTTCTTTTGGATTTCTTTGTGATCTATACAAAAGCCCGAGTTTATTAGATTTTCATTGATATGAGAGATTTATACAGCATTACCTCTCAGGCCAATAATGTAAGATTCAGAAATGTTTATTTCTCATCATGCTGCAGACTGCTTGTCTGAACATGTCCTGGGAATAAGAAAAATCTTATTTCCCTATCTCTACCCCTATGAATCTGAGATCATGCCCACAAGCTGTGACCTGATCTCCAAGTCCTGTTTAAGCTTTCTATTTAAAGTAAAGTGTCAGGGAGTAATACGTGGGAGACTTCACTATTCTTGAGGCAATAGGCTGTGATCTTTCCCCCTATCTACTTGACCTTCATTGATAATATCTAGTTTCTTATATGCTCTACTCCATCTCTATCACCTGCATTTCTCTCCCTCAGGAAGTATCTCTAAGAGTATATTTTGCTTCACCTGATTTTTATTGATATTGACTAAGAAAAAAAGAATGATAATTAGTAATGTTATAACATTTGCCAAATTTTTCATATCCCTACAATGACTATAAGGTCTCTGAGTTTATTATGAAATAAAGATAGAGATTAAAGCCAATAAAGTATAATAATAATGTGATGTTTTAAGTGTTAGGTAGGACTTAACAGTGGAAATGTTTCTGTCTGTTATCATGTGCGAGCAACCTTTCATAGGCTTGCCTCATCACCTAGGAAAGATCTTTCTGCTGTAGATTCTTCTCAAGGCGTTTTGGATATCTTTGTTTCTGAGGCTGTAAATGAAGGGATTCAGCATAGGGGTGACCACAGCATAAATGACTGTGGCCACCATTACTTTTCTAGGAGACCCTGATTCAGCTGCTCCAAGATTATTCCATAGAATAAGCAAACAACTGTCAGGTGAGAGCCACAGGTGGAAAAGGCTTTATACCTTCCTCCCATCGATGAGATTTTCATAATGTTAGATTCAAATTTATAGTAAGAGAAAAGAATTGCTGAGACAAGGAGAAACCCAAAGACAGAACCCATAATAGATAAGAAAATATTGGTGGAGTAAGAATCAGAGCAGACAAGGTTAATAACATGAGAGGGATCACAGAAAAAGTTGGAGATTTCTTCATCTTTAACATTAGTAAATTGTAAAACAAACAAATTGTTAACCTGGGAGTCAACAATGCTTAGAAAAAAGACACTAAAATTAAGACAGCACATCAGTGAGGGTTCATTATGACAGAGTAATGTAGAGGGTGACAGATGGCAATAAATCTGTCATAGGCCATTACAGTCAGGAGCATATCATCCATGCATGCAAAAAAGAGATTGACAGACATCTGTGCAAAGCATCCCACATAGGATATACCTCTGTCATCAGTTTGGACATTCACAGTAATCTTTGGGACTGTGGTGTAGATGAAGCAAATATCAGCCAAACACAGATTGCAGAGAAAGAAATATATGGGGGTATGGAGGTGAGAGTCAGATATGATGAGCAGGATGATAAGCAGGTTCTCAAGCACAGTGACCATGTAAATGGACAGGAACAGTCCAAAGAAGATTAAACGAAGATCTGGATCTTCTGAGATTTGCATGAGAAAGAATTCTGATATTAGTGTCAGATTTTCATCTTGTATTTGCCTTGGACACCTAGTCACACAGGAGAAGTAAATGACGGACAAAATGGTATAAATAAACATTCACTCTGTTTATGGTTCTATGTTTTCCATGAATTTCTATGTAGATTTTTTAAAGTAAAGCCCAGGCTCTCCTTTAACTCATTGTGTCATTGTATTCAACTATTCATGATTAAACCACTCAGTCTCACGAATTTTGAAATTACATAGTAATTCCCCATCAGACCATATGCAAATTCCTGGATTTCTTACAGCAAATTGTGTGTGATTATCTCTCTTTGCAATCTTTTACTTCAGAAATATGACAATTACAGTTACAGTAAAGAGCCATTTTAGAGATCAAATATACAAACAAACATGTATATTTTCTATTCTTTCAGGAAACAAATAAATTGGCTTGGGAATGCTGAGATAGGTAATGTTTAAAGGTGCCTGTTAACCCAACATTCATCTCCAGTGACCTCATGATGCATGATAGAGTGAGAGAACTGATCTCCCTCACACTTACACTGTGATTTTCTCTCTCTCTGTCTTCTCTCTCTCATTCTCCTTTCTCTTACATAGAATATTTTAAAATGCAAATAAGCTTGTATCTCTGTAGCAGTTTGCCTTCAGTTTTGCAGATATATTTATAATCAAATGCCATAAGGGGAAATCAAGAGAGTTCATTCTTTCCTACAATTTTATGGTCACATTTCTCAGTCCATCTTGACAGGACCATATCCATATATCTGAGGGAACAACAATCCTTACTTGCTAGACCAGCATTCCTATCCAAGTATACCAAAGAATGCAAAATCCCTGAATCACTTGACTCTATTTTATCTACCTATCCAATGAATAGTCCTGTGTGCACTGAAAACTTACTATTAGCTCAACTACTAGTTATTTGAATTCATGCTCAAAGCACTACCCTTTAACTGTCAAGTTGACCTTTGTATATAACTCTGACAAGTTCGATAATATTTTGTGTAAAAGAAACTAAGAATCAGCAAAATTTTCATCATGATATTATAAACATATCAATGGAAATTCCAATGGCTTGGAGTTTATATGAACATATTTAGAACTTAATATATTGCATAATGCTAATTTAAACATAGTTATTTATAAACAAAAATCATTGTGGCATATCAGATGTCATCTTAGAATTTCAGCTTTCTTAGATTTTCAGAATTCTGGTTATAACAGTTTCTTGAATGTCTAAGGATTATTGTTTAAAAATTGTTCATTTCATCATCCATTTATTGGATGATTTGCTTACTTTTGGTATGTGCAGCATTTTTTAATTCTTTGAATATTTCAGTTATTTACACTCCATCTGACTTATAATTTGTTCTCCCATTCTGAATGCTATTTCTTCATACGGTCACAATGGTACAATTAATAAAGAAAACAATCACTAATGTAGACTAGACAGACATAGTTAGAAGAATTTCATTTCACAATGTTCTACTATACTTGTAATCAATGTAGTGATCATGCAAAAATTAAAGTAGAAATACCCTATGCTCCATCAATATCATTTTTAGATATATTTTTGAAGAGCTGTAAAGCTACCTACCCCAGAGTTACCCGTAAATCCATGTTAACTGCAGTGCTATTTACAGTTTCCCAGTTGTCTGTCAAAACACAAATAGAAAAAGAAAATTTTCTATGCATGCACTAGGAATATGTATGGAGCAATAAAAGAATATTTTAATCTTATCATCCGTTTGAAATTAGATGTAAATGGTGATCATAATATTAAGGCAAAAAACAGATACCAAGAGACTGACACACATGTTTCTCTCAATTATGTTTCAAAAACTTCTTTATAGAAATGTAAATATGTATAAGTATGTATCATCTATGTATCCCTATATCACTTATATATAATTTATCTATATAATCTATTTATCTATTACATATCTATCTATAATTTATATATCATCTAACCATCCAGTATTTATATTTTCATACATGTATTATCTATTAATAATCTATCATGCCTCTATATATCTATCAATACTTAATTTATATGTTATATGTTTATGTATCTTCCTATCATCTTACTTTCTGCTACATATCTACTTATGCATCTATCTGTGCATCTTCATATCTACATCTGAATATCAATTGTCTTTTCAGAAAGTAGAAATGTTTATTATAGCAATAAAAAACCACTCAGAATTCTCCTCTATTCATAATTTATGACTACATACAGACATAAAATGCAAAGATAGGCTCATTGTTTCATGCTGAATGACCTACCATAAGTTACAACAATAATATTGTCTGCTTTGGTTTTCTGTGAAATAATAATAATATGGGCACTTATGATGAAATGATAGAAAGGAGGATACACATATTTCATCGCATGAAATTTAGCATTCCTCAAAAGACAACTCACAGTTTTGCTTATTGTCATCCTTAACATGTTTGAATTTCCAGGATAACCTCTTGATGATGCTTAGAAAATATTCTATGGGAACCCATTTTTTTCTTCTGAGCAAAGTAAATTTTTGAGATACATTATTACCCACATACACTAAGATGAGAACAATAACTTTGCATACCCATGAATGATTTTATTTTGTGTTTCTACACTAACAGCTGTTAACAAATGTTGGGCTAACGGTGTTTACATGAAACCTCCCACAAAGATAGGTTAATTCTACACTTACTGGATTATGCTGCTTTTCTGCTGATCATGACTAAAAGATGAAGGTCTGAAGACATTCCCAACACTTGCGAATAAAAGGAGTTCAGAAAAGAGCATCAGCATTGGAATGAATACAATATTAGGTGTTCTTCCTAATACAATCGGAGAAAAGACACAATTAGGGAACTAACTATACTGCAAATAGCAAACTCAAAGGATAGAAAAAAACTGACTATGTAAGGATACAAGATATGTCCTAATGCATGGCCTTGGAGGTTCAATGCACAGAGTTCACAATTAGCCAAATTGGTCCAAAACTAGTCAATTCTCTAAGGATGTCTTCATGTGTACTAAGGGAGAAGGAGAAGAAAATCCAACATTCAAAACAGCATTAGGATTCCTTTTCAGAAAATAATACTTTATCTGAAGTTGTGGTTGATTTTCTATATTTGAACAGATTCCTTTCATTTCTATTTCATCTTTAATTGGAATCATATAAACATCACAGATATCTGGAGTAACTATGCATCTCAGTAAAATAATCTGTTTAATGTCAAAAAATTAATATCATCTATAATCATCATTAATCCTTCATGTGACAACTGGTAACTTTACAAACCTTTTCAAAATTTGGAAATGTTCTCTTTTCAAACCATTACCATTACATCATCAACTATATTAACAAACAAATAAATAAAACTACAGATAAAGTGATGTGATTGACAGAATTTTTAGGGGTCTATATATAGAAAGTTATTACGTTTCTCAACTGCATCCTCAAAATGTCTTTTTATTTACTGAGAAACAAAAGAAAAACGAATGTCCAGAAAAGTTGACCCTCAAAGCACGTAACCCTCATGAAGTTGGTAGGTAATATTTCCTCTTGATAATTTCATATCAACGGTCAGTTTCTTATCAGCGATGTTTTCTTGAAGAACTTACCCAAGACAGGCCTACTGTTCACCTTATTTGTACACAATGCAAGATATTACATGTAGTTTTTAAATTGCCCTAGATTAAATGTGGATCTCAGTCTCTCTGGGAATTACACAAAAACTCTGAATATGCTTTATCTACCACATCAACTCATAGAGGGAAATAATTTATTTGACAGTTATTTCATGGGATGATTCTTATCAAGTTTCTGGTCTCTATCATACAATTACAAAGTTACAAATAGTTCAGTAAATGGTATATGTTTGATTTCCCATGACAGACATAACATAATCTTTCTCTCATGTATCCATAAGAAATGTCAGAAAATAAAATAGGCACACACAGTCACAAACCACTATCCTTTTGTGTGTTATCTTTGCTTTGTTTCTCCAGCTTTGTGACTGTGAATATTTTATTTTCTGACATTTCTTATGGATGCATGAATGGAAACAAATAATGTGTCAAATAAGAATGAATATTACACAAAATAAAGACAGAGAAAGAAAGAGAATACTAAGAAAACTTGTGATACATATAGTTATTAGTACCTGGTTCACTGAGATGGATTGAAATGTCTTTGGAGAGGAAAACAAGGACTAGTAGTTGGAAACAATAACATGATCCAGTGACTACTGGATGTGGCTCACTAATCTACTCACTTGATATTAATGCTTGGTGCCCACAGAGAACCGACTTCTAAAACATGTCCCTTGACTTTCACAGGAACATGTTATATAGATGTGCATACTCTCTCTCTCTCTCTCTCTCTCTCTCTCTCTCTCTCTCTCTCTCTTTCTCTCTCTCTCTCTTTCCTTCTGTTTCTCCCTGCTCTTTCTCCACTTTTCTGTCTCTAGTGACCAGCACAAACACCCAGCTTCTGTTTCCAATCATGCCTTCTGCTATGTGATTCTTACCATAATGTCCTATTTATACTGTGGAACTGTAAACAAAATGAATTCCCCATTCTTCCTCAAGTTGAGTCAGAGTACTGTCTCACAGAAACAAGAAAATGTAACAACAGTAAGCACACATGCCCAGATCTTTGCACAGTATACACGACAATGTAACCATAGTCTGCTTATGTTTGACCTCATGCTAACTATGTCATCATCATTGTTTTTGTCCAGGAATTCTTTCCAGTATTGCTTTGCATTCATGAAGCAAACTATAATACTAAAAGGGGCATAATACACATGGCCTTATAGAGGGAGATGGATATTCAAGGATTTCAGCCTGCAATGCTTATAATTGGATATGTCACTGTTCCTGGTGCTAGTCATAGAGTTTACAATACTTACCCTTCCCTACCACATCATGCAATACAACCGTGCCAGTGCTTTATCTTCAGATGTTCCATGTGCAAATGGATAATGCTTAGCAACAGATCTCCTCACCCATGGCGAGGAACATGCACCTGGGCATCCTAGTCACTATTGGTTCTATCAGTCCCTGTGTGTCATCACCATTACTGCCTGTCTTTTCCCAACGAACTATTAACAAATATTTATGAAAAAAGACATTGTAAAGTGATCAAGTCCACCCAAGACTAGTTTGAAAATTACTTTATTTGTGAAAGCCCTAAAGGTACAAAATGCAATATACTGTGGAATTTGCATCACCATAATTAATCTCCTATTATTTTCTTCTTCCCAAATGATATCATTAAAAAGACAAGCTTAACTATTTTTCCAATGCCTATGTTGTCTACTATGCCCCTGCATATGTTATTATAAAACAAAATGAAAAATTATAACCATTAACTTGTAGAAATAATTTGATGACTTAAGAAGGATGATTACACAATTTGGATATTCTTTTTTTTTTTTTTTTGTCTTTTGCAGCTTGCATCAAGCTCTGGATAATAGTCCTCTACTGTAGATTCTCCTTAGGGCACTTATAATCTCCTTGTTCCTCAGGCTGTAAATGAAGGGATTCAGCATAGGGGTGACAACAGCATAAATGACTGTGGCTACTAGTATCCTTGCAGGGAACTCTGAATTAGATGATCCAAGATACACGCCAATGATTGTTATATAAAATAAGCAAACAACTGTCAAGTGAGATCCACAAGTGGAAAAGGCTTTAGACCTCCCTCCTGTTGATGACATTTTCATGATGTTGGATACAATTTTATAGTAAGAGAAAAGAATTGCTGTCACAGGGATAAATCCATACACAGTCCCAATAACATATAAAACAACATTGCTTGAGAAAGAGTCAGAGCAAACAAGATTAACGAGATGAGAGGGATCACAGAAGAAATTGGAGATTTCTATATCTTTAACATGAGTAAATTGTAAGACAAACAAATTGTTTGCCTGGGAATCCACAAGGCTGAGTAACAAAGCCCCCAAAATTAAGGAAGCACAGAGTCGAGGGTTCATGATGACAGAATAGTGCAGAGGATGACAGATTGCCACAAACCTGTCATAGGCCATCACAGTAAGGAGCATGTCATCCATACATGCAAAGAAGAGATTGATAGACATCTGTATCAGGCAGCCCACATAGGAAATGGCTCTGTTATTTGTTTGGATATTTATGATCATCATTGGAACTGTGGTGGAGATGAAGAAGATGTCAATCAAGGACAGATTACAGAGAAAGAAGTACATGGGAATGTGGAGGTGAGAGTCAAAGATGATAAGTAAGATGGTGATCAGGTTCCCAAGCACAGTGGCCAGGTACATGAAGATAAACAGTCCATATAAGATTGTTTGAAGGTCTGGGTTTTCTGATATTTGCATGAGATAGAATTCAGAAATAAATGTTAAATTTTGATCCTGTATTTTTCTTGGACACCTGTACACAAAGAAAAAAATGATGATGCCAAATTAGTACAAAATAAGTGTCAATCTGCATATGTTTTTATACCTTGCATGAAGTTTAGAGGACTTTACAAACAACATTAAGTTGACCTTACACCCATGGTCATACTTCTTCCAGTTGCTAAGACTAGATTTTTGTGCCACTGTCAAGTATTAATGATTAACATACTCAGAATTTTAAGCTATTAACGATAGGCAGTATTTATCCCTTGTAGCATATAAATTCTTCCATTTTATTGCCGTGGTTTCTGTGCTGCTTATTTCTTCTTCAAACCACATGTTTTACTGATATGACATTTCAGGCATAGAAATCAGAACAATTTTCAAGGTCTAATTTATTCCCACAGATATAGGTCATCTATTCATTTCAGAAAAGTATGAAATAAAAAGCAACACTTGGGACTGGTAAGATGAGTAGTAGAAAAAGGTTCCTAGTCTTCCCATGGTTATCTAGCAAGAAAATGGACTTTCAAAATCTGTCCTTTGAACTCCAAGCATGTGCTTTACTGTGGCTTGCATTTGTCCTTTCTCTCTGTCTCTCTCTGTTTCTGATGCCCTGTCTTTCTCCCTCCATATGTAGAATATTTTAAGATATAAATATGCTTGCAATTCAGTAGTAAGAGTCATTTTCAGTAAAACAACCTAAGAATCACTGAGATTTGCTTTAGGTTATCCTATCATATCAGTACAAATGTCCATAATTTGGTATTCATACATATTACTATTAGATTTACTTTGGTCATTTACAATAAAAAATATTTGTTACATTTCACAGTTTTATATATCATCTTGTAATTTGAACAGTTAGGTTTTCAGATTTCAAGGATACATGGATATACTTGTACTATGTTCATTTGGATTTGTTTGTTTTTAAAAAATAATTTAGTGAATTAATAGATGTTTTAATAGATGTGACTGACTTGATCAGGTGAAATATAATCATAATGCTATTTTAATTTTCATGTGCTTGATAGATAATTTTGTTCATTTTTGTTTAATGATGGTTTCTAATTCATGATTTGATGATTGTCTGTTCATTATTCCCTTTATTGACCAAATTGCTTGATTTTTTGATGTTAGATAATTGTTTATTTCTTTGTATAGTGTGGGTATTAATTGTCTGTCTTATGTAAAGGTAGCAAAGAATTGCTCTCACTCAGTATGCGTCTTCATATTGTCACAATGACTATCACTGAAAAGGCAAGCAATCACTAATGGACAAGAATGTATGTAAAATGACATTTATACAATTCTATTGTGAAATCTAGTTAGTTCAGCTACATTGGAAAACAACATAGAGATTCTTCACAAACAAAAGTAGAACTACCATGTTACCCAGGCCCATATTTTTGTGTACATTCTTGAAAAGGTATAAAACAACATACCATAGAGCTACTTTCACATCCATTGTTACTAGTAGCCAAGGCATAGATTCAGACTAATTACCTGTGAATAAACAAATAGATAATAAAGATTTTGTATATTTATATAAGGGAGTTATACTGAGCACTAAGGAAGATTAGAATTTTAATATTTGTTGGAAAATAGTTGCAAATTATCATCATAAAATTTAGCCAAGTGGTAAAACATTTAAAAAATGATATATGTTTCCCAATTATGTTCCTAAGAATTCTTTAAAGATACACAGATCTAGGTGTATAACAATCATCTATCTCATTGCAATTTATCAGTCTATAAATGAATTTATCCTTTATCTATCATCTTTCTACTTAATTATCTAACATCTGTCTATAATCTATGTACCATCTATCTGTAATTTATGTACCATCAATCCATTTATCATTTATATATCACATATGTATTACATATTTATCATGAATCTACCTACCACGTGTCTATCACTAATACATTACCTATCATCTATTTATCATCTATACATTTCTCATTTAACTTCTATAATCTACCCATATTTTATATTTCATTTATCATAACTCTAACTGAAATCCTATCTATCTTCACAGAAAAATGAAAGATCAAGTTCTATGATCAGGGAAATAATGAGTCAGATATTTTCCTTTCATCATACATTGTGATGATAGATACACAGAAAAATACAAATACTGTATCACTGTTTGTGCTCAGTGGCCCACAATGAGTTACAAAATTATATTGTACACTTTGCATATGAGATAATAATAATGTGGACACTTAAAATCAGATGACATTAACATTTCATATATTTTGATCACTATCTTCCTCATCAAAATCCACTTCAATCCTCTTATAGGATATAGAAATTATACTTTAGGTACATGTCTGTTTTGAGCACAAACCTTCAAAACCACTATAAAATATTATTGCACACATAAAGGAAGAATAAATATATATTCAATTCACGGTTTCCATAACTAATGAGTGATGTTATTTGTATTAATACACATATGTATAATCAAATGATGAAACAACAATACTTGATTTGACCTTTCACAAGCTTGGGGTTCTTCCATACTTACTGTATTATGCTGTTTCTTTGCTGTAAACTGCAACTCTGACAACATTCCCAGACCTTAGAAACCAAAAGAAAAACAAAGAACTCAGATTAGACCATCACTCTCCAAATATGTACACTTTCAGAAGGATTTCCTAGTGAATACAACCAAAACAGAATAACAGATATGGAACTAATAATTATAGTGGATGCATCATACTCAAAGAAGTAAAAATAGCTGATTATGTAATGATTCAAATGAATATATGAACCAATCTATGACCTTGGAAGCTCAATGCACAGAGATCACTATTAAACAAATTGGTCCAAATTAGCCCATTCCCTAAGGACACCTTCAAGTTTACTGAGGGAGAAGAATGATCAATGCCAAGAAATGTTTTTGGAATCGTATATTCACGAAACAGTTTTTGTGTGAAATTTTATTTCATTTTTCACATCGAATGAGACTCATTCATTTATCACTGACCATTTAATTACTTTCACAAAAACATCACAGACACCTAAAATTAGAATTCTACTAACTACACAAATCATTGAAATCAATTATATATTGTCCTTAAATTATCACCAGCCATCATTAACATGAAGTCCACATTTACAATTGCAACTTTCTTATCATTGTAATTTTATTATTTATATTTATTGTAAACAACCTCCATTCTAGTATGAACTTTATCAATAAACAAAAAGCACTAAACTGCCGAATGACAGATATAAGATACAAGATTTATAGAGGTATATATAAAATGTTATTATTTTTGCAGACTATATTGAAAAGATTTTCTTCTATGATCCTAAATTTAATGGATTTAATAAGTGATAATTCCTTTTAGCAATTATAGGTCAGTGATAAGATTCTCATCGTCAGCATTTTTTGTAAATACCTAAAATTTGCATAAAGTTCACATCATTTGTGCACAAGAGAGTGCATGTTGACTCAAAAGTATCCTAATTTATATAAAATTGTGGAATTCATTCTCTATGAATCACATAGAAACACTTAACATGGTCAAGTTATTTAATACCTATCATCTCATGGAGTGAAATCATTTATTTGACAATTATTTTACAGAACACTCATTAACAAGGTTTTGTGCCTTTTTTGTTTATAAATTTTATTTTTTACCTAGCTATATAAGCTCAATGTGTAGGTATCCTCGCCCCCCATCTCTTTTTCCCTTCCCCTCCCCTTTTCTAACCCCCTATTCTATTCTCTATCCTACATCTCCTTTTCCCCTCTTACCCTTCCCCTTTTGGTGTTTCCCTCCTCCTTCCCACCCTCTACAGTTCCGACATTAGTGGGCAGCCCAAGAAGGGGCCCCAAGGTATGTTATACCTTTATATATCACACAAAAACAACTTCTTCAAAGAGCAAGCACAAAGTACATATTTGATTTGTAATTACTGATTTAATAATTTTGCTACTAATTATCCTCCAATCTTACAGCAAAGATTTGTCTTTGTGGCCAATATTCTGTATTTTTAATATGCACCATGGAAAATATTATCAAGGTACATATAATAATGATTTTAATTTAATTCAATTAAAATTCAATATAACACAGAGAACATTGCTTGTCTTATCATGGTAGAAATGATTATGCTCTGAGATGGAAGAAATCAAATGAATATCTTAATTTTTTGCAAATTTCTCCTTTTTACTACTTAATGGATGTCATTTTCTGTTGCTTTACTACTGAAGGAAAGGTGTCATATAACGACCATGGATACCAAATATTATGTCCTACAGTATGCATGTACTTCATTGAAATCAATTACTCATTGCTGCCAAATTACACCAAACATCACTGCCATAAGATATCTGCTAAAAATGGTGACGCTATAATTATTTAAAAAATTTTATTGATCTCTCTTTAGAGATAATTGTTATTGTAACATGATATCTATTGATAAATAAGAGGCATAAAATTGTCAAAGTATAGACACAGAAGATCCGGATTTTTCATGGGATCTATAGAGTGCTGTTGCTTTTTCCAAACTTTATCCACAAAGTATCATTATATTTATTGAGGGAAAGTTACAGGAGAAAGTGAATATTGAGAAGTGACTTGCATCAAAGCACCTAAAGTTTTTTTTATTATTTATTTCTTCCACTCATACAAAGTTGATAAGTTGTAGGGGTTGCTAGGCCCAGAAGCCTGAGCTCTGGATGATACATTAGCAACTGAACAGGCCATTGAGTGACTCCTCCCTTGGGTGGTTGAGTTTGCCTCTTGTCTGCAAGACAATGATAGGCTAAATTCCCTCCTTGGAAATTGAGAAAACTCTTGGGTCATTTGGAACACTTTTGTTTCTCTAAGAAACTTGTTGGGCTGTTCCTCCCCCAACAGTTCTGTCCTGCTTACCTGTGAGATGTTAATGCACAGACCAGGTAACTGTTTTGAGGCATACATTGTCCATTCTAGCAACAAGGTGACATGCCTGTTTAGCATACCTGGCGACATCATGTCTTGTCCCACAGCAGCTAGATGTCACTCCTGACTTCTCTTTATTAACTAGAATGCATATGTTTTACATAATCCTGCAAAGAATTTGGTTCTGCTCCTCTTTGATGTTTTCCTGAATTTGGCCCTGTTTCTTGATTATAAAACCCCTGTGCTTTTACAATAAAGTTGGCTTGGACGATAAGGGACATCCAAGACCCCCTCTGACCTAAGCCTGAAACTTTTAATTCCTACCACTCCCACTTCAGATTTCCACCTTTGTAGGTTCGGGTTCATGCTGGTTCGTGGGCTGGGACAATAAGTACCACATTCCACTCCCTCCCTCCACCCCGCTTTGGATCCCCTTTCTCGCTTCCCCCTTTTTCCTTTCCTTTCCCCCCTCCTTCCCTTTCTCCCAGTGCTCCCTCCCCCACCCCATTCCTGGAGCATCCTTTAGTGTACATGTCAAACTTCCCTCTGGGTCCTCTTCTCTGATGAGGTGTAAGGACTCAGTGGCATTCCCTAGAAATCTTTCTTGAAAGCACTTAAAGTTCACGAATTTTTAGCTAATATTTCCAGTCAACAATTTAACATCATTGATAATTTTGTATTGTAATGTAATGCTACATAGATGTACTTTAGGTTCACCTGATTTGTATATAAGAAAATATAGCACTCTGGCTGAATGCACAAGCAAAAATAAACTTGTGGAATTTAATTTCTCTGAAAATCAGATTGAGCTCCTTATAATGGTTTAAATAATCAAGAGCCTTGTCTGAGGGAAGAAAATCAGTCATTTGACAGTTATTTCATGAGTTTTTTTGCCTCTCTATATATCACACAACTTTCACAAATCATTTGTCATTGTGGCTGATTGTCTATGTTTTTAATACCATGGACTATATCTCTATCTAATAATAACCTTTGAGAGGTAACTCAATAAAAATTCCATTATGCACCATAAGTAATAATAATTTTCTTTTTTTATGACTGATGTTTTATTGGATTGTTTACGGTGAAACCAGGGTACTCGGCTACTGCTGTGGTGCTAAGATTTGGGTAGTCCCTATTGCTCCAAGCAAGTCAAAAGCCATTGTCTTGACTTCCTGTGCAGTTAGTGGCCAGGCAAATCAGGGACACACATAGATAGATACAAAAACCACTCTGGTCACTGTAACAAAAAACAAAAACAAAATGACTTTCAAAGACTTTGGTTTAGTTTTTCATCATTGCTTAGTTTTGTGTATTTTAGAAAGTTAAGAAAGTTAAAAATTGCAACATTTGTTGTGTATTTTTTAATATATTTTGGTAATTTTATTTTATTTTTTATTTCTTCCACTCATACAAAGTTGGTAAGTATCCTATTCTCCTCCCTCCCTCCACCCCTCCCTGGATCCCCTTGCTCCCTCTCCACATTTTCCCTTTCCTTTCCCCCCTTCCTCCCTTTCTTCCAGTGTCCCCCCCCCATTCCTGGAGCATCCTATAGTGTGCATGTCAAACTTCCCTCTGGGTCCTCCTTTCTGAAGAGGTTAAGGACACAGCGGCATTGCCTAGGACTTTTTTTTTTTTTTTTTTTTTTTTGCGCTCCCCTTTAGAATAGGAACACTATTGTGGCTGTTAATCCCTTGCTTATAATGATCCTAGTGCCTGTGATTGATGCTAGACTCTGGGGTTTCAATGATATGTTGGTCATTGCACAGGTCATGCAAAGTCCTATTATGATTATTTCGGCCCTAACTTGTATGGAGTATCTTGCATATCATTACTCCTCCCCATTTTTAGGCTCTTACAATCTTACCGTCCCCTCTTCTGCAAAATTCCCTGAGCTTTGCAATGGGGATAGATTAGGCTGGCCTGATTCCATATGGATGATGTAGAGTCTCTGATTTTCTGAATTATGGTTTCTTGATTTTTTTTAAATTTTTTCTGCTCCTGCACAGCCTTTGGCTCCATCCTGATGGGTATTGGATGTCAAACTCTGGCCAGAGATAAAAGGCTGTTGAAATAGGATCCTATTATAAGAGCAGAATCAAAGGTAGATGGAATAGAAGTAGGAGATCATTTGCAGGATGGTTACCTTCTATCTGCCAGACTCTATGCCCTCCCTTTCTGGTAAGATCAGATGTAAGTGATCAGTAAGGAAAATCTGCAAGCCCAACCAGATGTCTCATTACTTAGCTACAGACCATGATGGTGACCTATTTTCTCTGTCCTAGCATGATCCCCTATCTCCTTGTTTCTGGAGGGGTCCTTCTTCCCCTTCCCTCCATGATTATAATCTTTGCAATTACTGTAGGTATTACAGAGATTTATCTTTGAGTGTGTCACTAAGTGGGTTTGGTACCAGGATCCACCTATTAGGGAGTATATATGGTGCTTAATTTTCTGTGTCTGGGATACTTCACTCAAAGTAATTTTTTCTAATTCTGTCCATTTCCTGGCAAATCTCATTAATTCATCATTTTGGATGGCTGAGTAATATTCCATTGTATAAATGTGCCACATTTTCCTTATCTACTCATCAACTGTTGGGCATTTCTGTTGATTCCAAGACTTTGCTATTGTAAACAGTGCGCTATGAACATGGTGTCGCTTGTACTATCCAGGTGAATTTTTGCTGTATGGTGAATTATTCCCAAAAGTGGAATAGCAGGGTCATATGGCATTTCAATCTTTAACTTTTTTAAGAATCACCAGATGGCTTGCCAGAGTTGTTGTATAGGCCTGAATTCCCACCAGCAATGTAGAAGAGTTCCCTTTTCTCCACATCCTCTCCAGCATTTGGTGTTGTTTGTATTGTGGACTTTGCCATCCTGACCAGATAAGATGATATCTCAAGGAGGTTTTGATTTGCATTTTCCTATGGCAGGGATGCAGAGCATTTTTTAAGACGTTTATTGCACCTTTCAATTTCTTCCCTGGTAAAGTTTCTTGTCAGTTCCAATGCCCATTTTTTAAGTGAATCACTTGTTTTCTTGGTATTTAGTTTTCTAAGTTCTTTGTGCACTCTATATAATAAAGCTCTATCAGATATATGGTTAGTGAAGATTTTCTCCCATTCTGTGGGTTGCCTTTGTGCTCGAGTTACAATCTCTTCATCTAAACAGAAGCTCTTTAATCTCATAAGATCCCATTTGTTGAGTGATGTTTGTATTGACTGTGCAATTGGATTTCCGACTCGGAACTGTTGGCCTGGTCCAATCAGCTTGAGGGATTTCCCTATCCTTTCAAGTAAAGTTTTTATAGTCTCTGGCCTTATATTGAGGTAATTGATTCATTTGTGATTAAGTCATATACATGGTGACAAATATGGGTACACTTTTAATCTTCTGCATGTGGACATCCAGTTTTGCCAGCACCATTTGTTGAAGATCCTGTTTTGTTCCATTGGATTTTTGGGCCCCTTTGTCAAAGATAAAATGGCTGTAGTTGTGTGAGCTTATATCTGGGTCTTCAACCCTTATCCATTGATGTGTATGTTCTATTTTGGAGTCAGTATCAGGCTGTTTTTATAACTATGGATTTGTAGTATAGACTAAGGTTTAGTATGGTGATTCCTTCAGCAGTGTTTTTGTTACTCAGGATTGTCTTTGCAATCCTGGGTCTTTTGTGCCTCCATATGAATTCTGAGATTGTTTGATCAACCTCTTGAAAGAATTGCTTTGGGATTTTATTTGGCATAGCATTGAAACTGTATATTGCCTTTGGTAGGATGGTCAGTTTTATGATATTGATTCTGCCAATCCGGGAACATGGGAGGTCTTTCTACCTTCTGGTGTCTTCTGCAATTTCTTTCTTTAGGGTTTTAAAGTTTTCATTGTAAAGGTCTCTTACTCCCTTGGTTATGTTTATAACAGGGTATTTCATTTTTTTTCGGGGCTATAGTAATTGGGATTGATTCTCTCAGGGCTTTTTCACTTCTTTCATTCTGGGCATATAGGAAGGCCACTGACTTTTGTACATTTATTTTGTATCCTACCACGCTGCTGAACTCCTGTATTAGTTCAGAAGTTTCCTGGTGGAGATTTTAGGATGGCTTAAGTAAATGATCATGTCATTTACAAATAGAGATAACTTGACTTCTTCCTTGCCGATTTGAATCCTTTTTATGTCCCTTTCTTGTCCTATGGCTTCAGCTAAGACTTCAAGTACAATATTGAATAGAAGTGGTAAGAGTGGACAATCTTGTCCTGTTCCTGATCAAAGTGGGAATGCTTCAAGTTTTTCCCCATTGAGTATAATACTTCCTGGTGGCTTGTTTTATACAGGTTTTATTATATTGATAAAGGTTCCTTCCATTCCAACCTTCTCTAGGGTTTTGATCAAAAAAGACTCTTAGATCTTGTCAAAAGCTTTTTCTGCATCTATCAAGAGTATCATGTGGTTTTGAATTATGGACTGGCTTATATGGTGAATTACATTTATTGATTTATGTTTGTTGAACCAAACTTATGTGCCTGGGATAAAGCTTTCTTGATCCACATGAATGATCTTTTTGATATTTTTTTAATCCAATTTGTTAAGACTTTGTTGAGAATCTTTGCATCTGTGTTTATCAATGACATTGGCCTACAATTTTCCTTTTTAAGAATATCTTTATTAGCTTTTGGGATTAAGACGAGTTCAGCTTCACAGAAAGAATTTGGTAGTGTTCCTTCCTTTGCTATTTGATGGAACAGTTTAAGGAGTATTGGTGTTATTAGCTCCTTAAATGTCTGTTAGAACTCTGTGCTGATTTCATCTCATCCAGGACATTTTTTGGTTGGAAGATTCGAGACTACTTCCTCCATTTCCTCATATGTTATAGGACTATTTAAATAATTTACAACTTCCTGATTCAGTTTAGGCAAGTTGTGTTTACTTAGGAATTCACCATTTCTTTTGTTTCGTTAAATTTCACAGAGTATAAATTTTTGAAATATGATGTGATAATACTCCAAATTTCTTGGGTATCCGTACTGATAACTCCATTTTCATTTCTAATTTTGTTAATTTAGTTTTGCTCTATCTTGCTTTTGGCTAATTTAGTTAGGGGTGTATCAATCTTACTGATTTTTTCAAAAAAAGCAGCTTTTTTAATGGTTCATTCTCTGTATCATTTTCCTAATCTCAATTTCAGATATTTCTCCCTTTATTTTGCTAATCTCCTCTCTTCTACTCCTTTTGGGATCAGGTTGCTCTAGTGTCTCTAAAGCTTTAAGCTGCATTCTTGTTTATTTGTGATGATTCCATTTTTTTGATGTAGGCATTAAGAGTTGTGAACTTACCTCTTAGGACAGCTTTCATTGTTTCCCAAAGATTTTGATAAGTTGTGTTTTCATTATCATTTGCTTCCAGGAAATATTGAATTTCCTTTTAAATTTTTTCCTGAATCCAATTCTCATTCAGCATCATAGTGTTAAGTTTCGAGGAGTTAGAGTATTTTCTCTTATTTATTTTGTTGTGGTGTCAAGCTTTAGACCATGGTGGTCTGATAGGGTACAGGCTAGAATTTCAATTTTCCTGTATATGTCAATATTCGTTTTGTGCCCAAATATGTGATCGATTTTGGAGAAAGTTCTGTGTGCTGCTGAGAAAAATGTGTATTCTTTGGTGCGTGGATGAAAAGTTCAATAGAGATCTGTAAGGCCCATTTCTTTAAGGGTTTGATTAAGTTCCAATGTCTCTGTTAAGCTTTTGACCTGTTGATCTATCCCATGTTGAGAAGGCAGTGTTGAAATCCCCAAGAATTATCATTTTGGAGTTGATTTCTCCCTTTAGATGCTGTAGGGTTCAGTTAATGAATGTGAAGGGGCCCATATTAGGTGCATATGTGTTCAGTATTGTGAAGTCTTCCTAGTGAATTGTGCCTGTAACTAAAATGTAGTATCCATCTGTGTTTCTTATGTTTTTTTGCTTTGAAGTCCACTTTGTCTGATAGTATAATGGCTACCCCTGTCTGGTTCCTGGTTCAATTAGCTTACAGAATGTTGGACCAGCCTTTTATTTTTAGGATGTGCCTATCTTTTGTGGTGAGATGAGTTTCCTGTAGGTAGCAGATTGATGGGTTGTGTTTTTTAATCCAAGTTTGTATTCTGTGTCTCTCTTTTTTTTTTTTTAAATGAACAGGCATCAAAGATTTTATTTAACTAATTAAATGAATTGCCTGTGAAAGTCAAAACAGCAAGTTTGAGAGAGAGACAGAGAAATCAAAGAATTTACATGGCTTGAAGTGATAGTGTGAATATTTTGCAAATGGGAAAAAAAATCCATTTTCCATAGTACAGAGGGAAAGGTCATCTTTCTGCCAGAAGTTCTTTGAGTTTCTATAATAAACAGGAAATATTAAATGACAAATTGCATTCTTGTCAGTCTTTATAGGGCTATAAATTAGTCTACTCAGACACAAAGTTGCATGTTGTTATAAAGTCTAGCAATGTTCACAGACTCCAGCATTCCACTGAAAGAATCCTACTAATTACTTTTGCTTATTTCAAAGTCTTGAATTTTTCTTTACAGCATCATGTGCAGTGTAGCTCAGGGGTAGAATGTTTCACTGTCATGCCCAAGCCCTGCATTTGATTTCTAGGACCTAACTGGTCCCAATCCCCCACAATATTATGCATGCACAGACAAGAGTACAGGTTGGGATCTGGTAGATTTCTCTTTCACTCCTATTAGAAAGATTGGGCACTTGGTGGTAAATGAGATCACTGAATTGTTTGAAATAATTGTGGTATTTTTTCATCTTTTCATTTGAGACTTTAAGTAACTTAAGTTACTTAAAGTTTCTTTGAGTTTTGCATGTTAACACTGTGAGACTGTTTTCTACAAACTATGCCAAAATTCCAGTTGCTACTTTTGAAAAAAATGCTTATTTTCTTTGCTCCTTTATAGTCAATAGAACTATAATCTCCAGTTCCTAAAATTTTTATGCTGAATACAAACACATTCCTTTAACTATTGTCTTGTCAGTTTATTCTTTGTTCAAAGCCAATGCACTGTTTTAAAAGGCTTTTATTATTTTATTTCTCTTTCATCTTAACTAAAGTCTTTCTTATGATATCTTAAAGTCAGTTATTCCTCAGTTTGATTTCTGAAAGACTAAGATTTCAGTTATTTTCATTTTTTTTCCTTTGTACTCTTCTTTTTCTTTCAGCACCAAGAAATGTTTTTTTTTATTTCCCTCTTTCTCAGTATCCATGCAATGAAGAACCGTTCATTATTCATTTCCCCAAACCTGAGACAAAGGGGTTCTTGTTCTACAACCCAGACTAGACTCAAACTTGGGATTCTTTTAAAAAGGAAAACAAGGTTAGAGTATGAGGTCTAGAAGGTCTTGTGCAAAACTCTAAAATTAACATACAAACAAATAAGTTGGCAAAGAGAAAGGCTGGAAACAACCCCCAATTCAGGCCAAGTAGAATCAATTTGAAGAGACATGTTAATATCAAGAATGTGGTGGTGAATTTCAACTGTCAGTTTGATAGATGTACTCAGAGCATACCAGTAGAGTATTGTATTGGTTAGGTATATTGAGGTGCAAAGACCCAATGACTATTGGTGGTGCCAGTTTTTAGGTTTGGTCGTACACCATACAAATAAGGGAGGAAGCTTCTTGGTTGCAGATGCAATGTGACCAGCTGCCTTCAACTTCTGCACCGATTTTTCTGCCATAATGCACTGAAATTTCAACTGTGAGCCACAGGGAACTTCCTTAAGTTGCTTTGGTCAGAGCATTTTATTGGAGCAACTGATAGTGTTGTGAAAGTTCTTCTCAGCACATCCATTCTCTTTTGCCTGGGCAGTAAATAGGAGAATAGTTCTCATTCATTTGCTTTGATACTGCCTTTAAATGTTTGAATCAAACTTCTGTAACTTTTACCTCCTATTCCATTTCTCTCAAATTTTTCTTTTCATTTAAACACTTATTGTCAGTTACTAGAAGTAGTAGCTTCTAAATAATCTTATTTACCATGTTCTCCTTTTTTTTTATTTTAGCTCATACAAACTTATTAGGTACACCAGTTCCCTCCCTCCCTCCTCCTCCCCCCGTACCCCCTGCTCCCCCTCCCCACCCTTCTCCCTCCCCATCCCCCAGTGCCTCCCACCCCAATTCCCAGAGAGTCCTTTCTTGTGCATGTCTGATTTTCCTCTGGGCCCTCCTCTCCGATGACGTACAAGGACCCAGTGGCCTTTCCCGAACCCTTTCCCGTGTTCCCCTTAGGTATAGGAACACTGCTGTGGCTGCCAATCCTTTGCCTCCAAGGATCTTGGTGCCTTTAGCAGATGCTAGACTTTGTGAGGTCAACAGTGTGTTGGACAATGCGCAGGGCATGCAAAGTCCAATTATGATTGCTTTAGCCCTAACTAGTATACAGTATCTTACATATCATTGCTCCTCCCATCCTTATGCTCTTACACTCTTACCGCCCCCTCTTCCGCAAATTTCCTTGAGCTTCAAGATGGGGAGAGACTAAGCTGGCCTAGTTCTAGGTGGTTGATATAGAGTCTCTGAAGTTCTGGATTGTGGTTTGTTGATTTTCTTTTGCAGTTTTGCTGCTCCTGCAATGCCCTTCACTCCATCCTGGTGGGCATTGTATGTTACCCCCTGGCCAGAGACAAAAAGCTGTTAGAGTCTTGTGATAAAAGCACATTCAAAGGTAGATGTAATAAAAGTGGGAAACCACAGTGAGGGAGGGGTCTATCACCCATTTGCAAAATTGTTACTTTTTATCTGCCAGACTATATGCTCTCCTCTTCTGGTGAGATCACTCCCCCTCAGTAGTAAATGATCAGGAACAAAAGTCTGTGAACTTAATCAGATGTCTCATTACTTATTTGGATCCTTGGTGGAGGCCTATTTTCCCTGCTGTAACATGGTCCATTCTCTCCTTCTTTCTGGTGTGGCCCTCCTACCCCATCCCTCCTGTTCATAATCCTTGGAATTACTGTCTCTAGGTGGGCTGGGTGGGGTTGGTACTAGGAGCCACCTATTAGGGAGTACATACGGTGCTTAATTTTCTGGGTCTGGGATACTTCACTTAATATAATTGTTTCTAATGACATCCATTTCCTGGCAAATTCCAGTAATTCATCATTTCTGATGGCTGAGTAGTACTCCATTGTATAGATGTACCACAGTTTCCTTATCCACTCGTCAACTGTTGGACATTTGGGATGATTCCATGACTTTGCTGTTGTAAACAGTGCTGCTATGAACATGGTCATGCTTGTGCTATCGAGGTGAACCTCTGCTGTATGGGGGGTTATTCCCAAAAGTGGAATAGCAGGGTCATATGGCATTTCAATCTTTAATTTCTTTAAGAATCTCCAGACGGCTCGCCAGAGTGGCTGAATGAGCCTGCATTCCCACCAGCAATGTAGGAGAGTTCCCCTCTCTCCACATCCTTTCCAGCATTTGTCGTTGTTAGTATTGTGGATTTTTGCCATCCTGACCAGGGTGAGATGATATCTCAGGGAAGTTTTGATTTGCATTTCCCTGATGGCTAAAGAAGTGGAGCATTTTTTAAGATATTTGTTAGACATTTTAATTTCATCCCTGGTAAAGTTTCTTTTAAGTTCCAGGGCCCATTTTTTAATTGGGCCATTGGTTTCCTTGGTGTTTAGTTTTCTAAGTTCTTTGTGCACTCTGGACAATAGAGCTCTATCAGATATGTGGTTAGTGAAGATTTTCTCCCATTCTGTGGGTTGCCTTTGAGCTCATGTTACAATCTCTTTATCTGAACAGAAGCTCTTTAATTTCACAAGATCCCAACTGTTGAGAGTTGGTAGCAGTGACTGTTCCATTGGATGTCTGTTTAGGAACTGTTGGCCTAGCCCAATCAGCTCGAGGGAGTTCCCTATCCTTTCAACTATGGTTTTTATAGTCTCTGGCCTGATATCAAGGTCCTTGATCCATTTGGAATTAAGTCTTGTACATGGTGACAAGTACGGGTCCAGCTTTAATCTTCTGCGTGTGGAGATCCAGTTTTGCCAGCACCATTTGTTGAAGATGCTGTTCTTTTTCCATTGGATTCTTTGGGCCCCTTTGTCAAAGACCAAATGGCTGTAACTTTGTGGGCTTATATCTGGGTCTTCAATCCTTATCCATTGATCTGTGTGTCTATTTTGGAGCCAGTACCAGGCTGTCTTTACAACTATGGATTTGTAGTATAGACTAAGGTTTGGTATGGTTATACCTCCAGCTGTGTTTTTGTTACTCAGGATTGTTTTTGCTATCCTGGGTCTTTTGTGCCTCCATATGAACTTTGAGATTGGTCAACTTCTTTGAAGAATTGCTTTGGGACTTTGATTGGTATAGCATTGAATCTGTATATTGCCTTGGGTAGGATGGTCATTTTTACGATGTTGATTCTGCCAATCCAGGAAGAAGGGAGGTCTTTCCACCTTCTGGTGTCTTCTGCTATTTCTTTCTTTAGGGTTTTAAAGTTTTCATTGTAAAGATCTTTTACTTCCTTAATTAGGTTTATACCAAGGTATTTCATTTTTTTAGGGTTTTTCACTTCTTTCATTCTGGGCATATAGGAAGGCCTCTGAATTTTGCACATTTATTTTGCATCCAGCCACCCTGCTGAACTTCTCAATTAGTTCCAGGAGCTTCCTGGTGGAGTTTTTGAGATCACTCAGGTATAAGATCATGTTATCTGCAAATAGGGATAGCTTGACTTCTTCCTTGCCGATTTGAATCCCTTTTATGTCTCTTTCTTGTCTTATGGCTTCAGCTAAGACTTCAAGTACAATATTGAATAGAAGTGGTGAGAGTGAACAGCCTTGTCTAGTTCCTGATCGAAGTGGGAATGCTTCCAATTGTTCCCCATTGAGCATAATCCTTGCTGTGGGCTTGTTTTATATAGCTTTTATTATATTGATAAAGGTTCCTTCCATTCCTACTGTCTCTAGCGTTTTGATCATAAAAGGCTGTTGGATCTTGTCAATGGCTTTTTCTGCATCTATCGAGAGTGTCATGTGGTCTTGGTCTTTTGACTGGTTTACATGATGAATTACATTTATTGATTTTCGTATGTTGAACCAACCTTGTGTGCCGGGGATGAAGCCTACTTGGTCCCCGTGAATGATCTTTTTGATATGTTTTTGAATCCGATTTGCTAAGACTTTGTTGAGAATCTTTGCGTCTGTGTTCATCAGAGAGATCGGCCTGTAGTTTTCTTTTTTAAGTGAGTCTTTAATAGGTTTTGGGATTAAAACGATATTAGCTTCATAGAAGGAATTTGGTAGTGTTCCTTCCTTTGCTATTTGATGGAACAGTTTAAGGATTATTGGTATTATTACCTCCTTAAATGTCTGGTAGAACTCTGTGCTGAAACCATCTGGTCCAGGACATTTTTTGGTGGGAAGATTCAAGATTACTTCCTCAATTTCCTTATATGTTATAGGACTATTTAAATAATTCACACCTTCCTGATTCAATTTAGGTACGTTGTGTTTACTTAGAAATTCATCCATCTCTTTTGTGTTGTCAAACTTCACAGAGTATAAGTTTTTGAAATATGATGTTATAATTCTCTGGATTTCTTGGGTATCAGTAGTGATAACTCCATGTTCATTTCTGATTTTGTTAATTTGGGTTTTTTTTCCTGCTTTTGGTTATTTTAGCTAGGGGTGTATCAATGTTATTGATTTTTTCAAAGAACCAGCTTTTCAACTGGTTGATTTTCTCTATCGTTTTCTTAATCTCAATTTCAGATATTTCTCCCCTTATTTTGCTAATCTCCTCTCTTCTACTACTTTTGGGATCAGATTCTTCTAGTTTCTCTAAAGCTTTAAGCTGCATTGTTAAGTTGTTTATTTCTGATGTTTCCATTTTTTTGATGTATGCATTAAGAGCTATGAACTTACCTCTTAGAACAGCTTTCATTGTGTCCCAGAGATTTTGGTAAGTTGTATTTTCATTATCATTTGCCTTCAGGAAATCTTGAATTTCCTTTTTAATTTCTTCCTGAATCCAGTTCTCATTCAGCATCATATTGTTAAGTTTCCAGGAGTTAGTGTATATTCTGTTGTTTATTGTGTTGCAGATGTCAAGCTTTAGATCATGGTGATCTGACAGAGTACAGGCTAGAATTTCATCTTTCTATATATGTGAAGATTCGTTTTGTGGCCCAATATGTGGTCTATTTTGGAGAAAGTTCCGTGTGCTGCTGAGAAAAATGTGTATTTTTTGTTGCGTGGTTGAAAAGTTCTATAGAGATCTGTAAGGTCCATTTCTTTCAGGGTTTGATTAAGTTCAAAACTGTCTCTGTTAAGCTTTTTACCTGTTGATGTATCCCATGTTGAGAGGGCGGCATTGATATCCCCAAGAATTATAGTTTGTGGGTTTATTTCTTCCTTTAGATGCTGTAGGGTTTTCTTAATGAATGTGGATGGGCCTGTATTAGGTGCATATATGATCAGTATTTTGAAGTCTTCCTGGTGAATTGTATCTGTGACAAAAATGTAGTATCCATCTGTGTCTCTTATTTTTTTTGGTTTGACGTCCATTTTGTCTGATAGCATAATGGCTATTCCTGCTTATTTCCTGGTTCCATTACCCTGCAGAATTTTGGACCAGTCTTTTATTTTTAGGATGTGCCTATCTTTTGTGGTGAGATGAGTTTCCTGCAGGCAGGAAATTGATGGGTTGTGATTTTTAATCCAAGTTTGTAATCTGTGTCTCTTATCAGTCAGTTAATACCATTGACATTTATTGTTATAATGGAGAAATTATTTTTAATTCTGGACATTTTTTATGTTTAGTGGCTTTTGTAAGTGTATTATTTGGCTCTTAGATTTTGGTGGTATTATCTTTCCCTTCTGTCGCCCTGGATATACTTGTTTTTTTTTCTTCAAGCTTAAGTATCATTCTAACATTTTTTGAAGGCCTGGTTCGGTAGACATGTTAGCCTTCAAGTTGTCTTTGGGCTGGAAAATTTTTCTTTCTCCCTCAATCATGATGGATAGATTTGCAGGGTATTATATCAGCCTGGGTTGACATTTTTGCTTATTCAATACTTGAGGTATGTCTTTCCCCCTCTTCTTGCTTTCACTGTTTCCATTGAGAAGTCATTTTTTTATTTTAATAGGTTTACCTTTAAAAGTGACTTGCTTTTTTTTCCCTTGAAGGTCTCAGCACCATTTCTTTGTCTTGAATGTGGAGTGTTTTAACTATTATTTGCCATGGCGAGTTTCTATTTTGGTAGTATCTGTTTGGGGTGTGGAGTGCCTCTTGTATATGGATGGACCTCTCTTTTTTTAGATGACGAAAGTTTTCCTTGATGATAGTTTGAAAAATTTCTTCAGATGTGGTATTTTGGGATTCTTTCTCTTGTATTCCATGAATATGCATGTTAGGTTTCTTCAGGGTGTCTGATATCTCCTGAATATTTCTCTCAATATCTTTTTGGCTTTAACAACCTCTTCCATTAAGCTGGTTAATACTCCCACTTTGTCTTCAAGATCTAAAATTCTGTTTTCTGCTTCGTTTGTGTTGCTGATAAGACTGTCTGTTGAGTTCTGGGTTGAAGGTAACTTGTCTTTTAGTTCAGTTTTAAACTGTGCTTGAGTCTGTTTTAATTGCTCTATGCCTGTTTTTGTTTCTTGAACTGTTTTTCTAAACTCCTCCAAGTGCCTGTTGTGTTCCCCTTCAAAGTGGTTGATGCGTTATTTAACATCTCCTGGATTTCCTCTTTCATATTATTGATCATGGTAATGATCATGCTTTGAAAGTCATTATCTTGGGTCAGGCTTTCTTGGCTATTTTCTGTGGATTTGTTCTGGTTGGAGTCTATAATTATGCGTTTAATTCTTTCAGTGGGAGATTTGTTTTCTTGGTTTTGTTTCTCATGGATTTATACTTTGACTTGAGCATTGTCGTTTTATCTCTTAAGACCTTCTTTCAACTTCTGCGTCTTTTTGACTGAACTGAATTATTTGTATCACTACTCTTGGGAAGTTATTACTAGTGTTTGCCTTGGTGTGGGTCACTCTTGTTATTTCCTAGATGAGGCTTTTTGACAGTTAGTACGGGGGGTGTTTAGGGGGTGAATATTAGTATGGTACTTCACTTTCAGGATTTAGTTCTTTGGTGATATATGAGAGTGAGTGGTGTAGTCCCTGAAGTTGTACATGTTTTGGCGGTGGCTATATGGAAAAGCTATTCTACAGTAACTAATAATTGAAAGTAACAGGATGGTAAAAATGGGGGTTTACTTATCTTTGCATTGTATGCAAAGAATGTCTCCAATGTGATAGGATGAATTTAGCAGATTTCAGAAGTGTGGCTTTTACTTTGCATGCCCTGAGCAAAGTCCCACACACTACTGACCCCACAAAGTCTAGCATTTGCTAAAGGCACCAAGATCCTTGGAGGCAAGGAATTGACAGCAATAGTAGTGTTCCTATGCTTAAGGGGAACACAGGAAAGGGTTCAGGGAAATGCCACTGGGTCCTTGTATGTCATCAGAGAGGAGGGCCCAGAGGAGAGTCTAGCATGCACATTAAAGGATTCTCCGGGGTTTGGGAGGGGAGGTACTGGGGAATGGGGAGAGAGGGGTGAAGGGAGGGAGAGCAGGGGGGTCGGGGGGAGGAGGAGGGAGAGAGGGAACTGGTGTACCTATTAAGTTTGTATGAGCGGAAATAATAATAAAAAATGTTAAAAAAAAAGAAGTGTGGCCTTTGTACCCTAGATCTTTGCTTGGGTGTTCTTTGGACTGTTCTGATGAGCATTGTGTCTTTGCTGGACTGTGCGACCCAGGCAGGTGGGGAATGGGCACTAGAAATGAGACAGGGCACTAGAAATGAGAAAAGGGACTAGAAATAAGAAAATATGGGGGTCTAGTAGTAAGAATGAAAAATAACACAAATTCATTGTGTGTAAGTATTAAATGTCAAAGGATAAAAAATATAATCAAAATACAAGAAATGATAAAAACAGCAGATTAATTGCTAAGAACGGAAATTAAAGAAATCATTAGTACAGACAAAAGTTCTTTAAAAATAGGAGTGGTTTAAAATGTAGTCTGTATATTTCTTTTTTCTTCTTCAACCTACAACGTTGGAATGTCCTTAGAGAATTAGTCGACCAATATAAGCCAGTTATTCTAATTATGAGCTTAGTGAATCGAGATACCAGTGTCATGAAATAGTCACCAAAAAACCTGCTCTACTCCAGGTGCTTTATGATTCTAGGAAGTTTTGTTTTCTACAAATATTTCCTCTTTCATGGTCCTCTTTTAAAGGAAGCTCCTATCTGCTCCTGCATTCATGCCACTTCTGAGAATAGAGTCAGATGTCTCATTGCTGAACAACATGGGGTAGAATTTTCTCCTACCTTTTTTCTTATTACCCAGAAGAGAAGCATTGCATCCAAGTAAGTTCAGACTGAACTGCAAATGCAGGAAGGGCATGCAGAGGCATTTTTCCTTCCATAGAAGTACATATATGACAGTTTGGCTGAGTCATTGTTTAATATTCTAGGTTCCATGTGATCCAAAAATAACCTGATTCAAAATTTCCTTCCATCTCCCTTGTTTTTACTTCCCATAGGTAGCCAAACCAAAATAAAAGCAAATGTGTCCTCATAAACTGTTTTAGAACCACTGAGCAAGAAGCATGAAGATGAGGATTTTAAGGTGGACTATATCCTTTCCAGACATGATGAACTACATCTGAGAGCTTCCTAATTTCCAGACAATGAGCAAAATGCCTTGTGTAGCTGCATATTCTCACATTTCAGTCACATAAAATGGTTCAATTTAATAGAATATTCAGGAAAAGAAGAGTTACCTTTCTAATAAATCCATCTGAAGTGTTTCATGGGAATGAATGAATGTTTATGATCAGTCTGGAAAAAGACCCACACCATCACACCAGAAGGGACCTGGAAGGCTTTCTGTTTCATGTGGGGAGCAGCTGCAAAGTGGAAGATAAAGTCATATCATATAACACATTTGCATATACTACCATACTGGACTGAAGATGTGGCCTTAGGCAAACCCAGCCTGTCTCAAAACCAGAGCATGGACATGACTAGGGGAATTTCATGTCTGCCTCATTTTCCAATTAAGTTTGGTTTTTCACCTCCCTTCAAACTGTATTGACTGCTGCATAGAAATTCACAACCTCCTTTTTCCCAAGACTTAAAACATGCTGATGTAGAATTTTAAATTTTGTTTGTCTATAAAAATAAACACACTTGAGACAAACAGCTACTACTAGCTTCCATTCCAACTACAAATCCTCTCAACCCCATTTTTTCTGAGTCTGTCTTTCTCTGTGTCTACATTTTTGCATTGATTCAGTTGAGCAACACCATGGGGGGTACAGAATCTTCACAATCTAGTGGTCATTTCTTTCTTCATGTCCCAAGGAAGAGACTTCTTTCCATCCACACTCCACCTTTAGGAGTCCCTGGCAGATGAAAGAATGGGACAGCAGGAAGAATCAGTGCACTGCTTTAGGAAAAGATTCATAAGTCAGAGGCGAAGAAGCAAGAAGCAGTTTGCACCTGACAAATCAAACAGGTTGGACTTAGTCTATTAATGATACTTTCTGCAGCATTCAGGATCCTTTATCATGCTTGAAATGACATGCACATAACTTGATATTTCTAATAAGGAAAATTGGCAGAGTTTACAAATGTATCTACCTTGTATCTGCTAGTTAATACTTCCTGATCTCTTCATAAATTGCATATTTTTCTTTTTTTTACATTTTTATTATTATTTCCGCTCATAAAAACTTAATAGGTGGACCAGTTCCCTCCCCCCTCCTCCTCCCCCTGAACCCCCTGCTCCCCTTCCCTCCCTCTCTCCCCATCTCCCAGTGCCTCCCCCCCAATTCCCAGAGAGTCCTTTATTGTGTATGCCTAACTCTCCTCTTGGTCCTCCTCTCTGATGATGTACAAGGACCCAGTGGCATTTCCTGGCATTTCCCTGAACCCTTTCTCGTGTTCCCCTTAAGCATAGGAACACTACTGGGGCTGTCAATCCCTTGTCTCCAAGGATCTTGGTGCCTTTAGCAGATGCTAGACTTTGTGAGGTCAATAGTGTGTTGGACATTGCGCAGGGCATGCAAAGTCCTATTATGATTGCTTCAGCCCTAACTAGTATACAGTATCTTACATATCATTGCTCCTCCCATCCTTTTGCTCTTACAATCTTACCGCCCCCTCTTCCGCAAATGTCCCTGAGCTTCAGGATGGGAGGAGATTAGGCTGGCTTAGTTCTATGTGGTTGATATAGAGTCTCTAAAGTTCTGGATTGTGGTTTGTTGATTTTCTTTTGCAGTTTTGCTGCTCCTGCAATGCCCTTCACTCCATCCTGATGGGCACTGTATGTCACCCCCTGGTCAGAGACAAAAAACTGTTAAACTGGAGTCTTGTTATAATAGCACATTCAAGGATAGATGTAATAAAAGCAGGAAACCTCGGTGAGGGAGAGGTCAGTCACCCATTTGCAAATGATCACCTTTCATCTGCCAGACTATATGCCCTCCCCTTCTGGTGAGATCATACCCCCTCAGTTGTACATGATCAGGAACTAACGTCTGTGAACTTAACCAGGTGTCACATTACTTACTTGCATTCTTTGGAGGCCGATTTTCTCTGCTGTAACATGTTACCCTCTATCCTTGTGTCTGGTGTGGCCCTCCAACCCCATCCCTCCTGTTCACAATCCTTGCAATTACTACATTATATTGGTTTACCTTTGAGTGTCTCAGGGTGGGCTGGGTGAGTTTGGTACTAGGAGCCACCTATTAGGGAGTACATACGGCGTTTACCTTTCTGGGTTTGGGATACTTCACTTAATATAATTGTTTCTAATGACATCCATTTCCCAGCAAATTCCAGTAATTCATCATTTTTGATGGCTGAGTAGTACTCCATTGTATAGATGTACCACAGTTTCCTTATCCACTCATCAACTGTTGGACATTTAGGTTGATTCCATGACTTTGCTATTATAAACAGTGCTGCTATGAACATGGTCATGTTTGTGCTATCGAGGCGAACCTCTGCTGCATGGGGGGTTATTCCAAAAAGTGGAATAGCAGGGTCATATGGAATTTCAATCTTTAATTTGTTTAAGAATCTCCAGACGGCTCGCCAGAGTGGCTGTATGAGCCTGCATTCCCACCAGCAATGTAGCAGAGTTCCCCTCTCTCCACATCCTCTCCAGCACTTGTCGTTGTTTGTATTGTGGATTTTTGCCATCCTGACCGGGGTGAGATGATATCTCAGGGAGGGTTTGATTTGCATTTCCCTGATGGCTGAAGAAGTGGAGCATTTTTTAAGATATTTGTTAGACATTTTAATTTCATCTCTGGTAAAATTTCTTTTAAGTTCCAGGGCCCATTTTTTAATTGGGCCATTGGTTTCCTTGGAGTTTAGTTTTCTAAGTTCTTTGTGCACTCTGGACAGTAGAGCTCTATCAGATATGTGGTTAGTGAAGATTTTCTCCCATTCTGTGGGTTGCCTTTGGGCTCGTGTTACAATCTCTTTATCTGAACAGGAGCTCTTTAATTTCACAAGATCCCAACTGTTGAGAGTTGGTAGCAGTGACTGTGCCATTGGATGTCTGTTTAGGAAATGTTGACCTAGTCCAATCTGCTCAAGGGAGTTCCCTATCCTTTCAAATATGATTTTTATAGTCTCTAGCCTGATATCAAGGTCCTTGATCCATTTGGAATTAAGTCTTGTACATGGTGACAAGTACGGTTCCAGCTTTAATCTTCTGCATGTGGAGATGCAGTTTTGCCAGCACCATTTGTTGAAGATGCTGTTCTTTTTCCATTGGATTCTTTGGGCCCCTTTGTCAAAGATCAAAGGGCTGTATTTTTGTGGGCTTATATCTGGGTTTTCAACCATTATCCATTGATCTGTGTGTATATTTTGGATCCAGTACCAGGCTGTTTTTTATAACTATGGATTTGTAGTATAGACTAAGATTTGGTATGGTAATACCTCCAGCAGTGTTTTTGTTACTCAGGATTGTCTTTGCTGTCCTGGGTATTTTGTGCCTCCACATGAATTTTGAGATTATTTGGTCAACTTCTTTAAAGAATTGCTTTGGGATTTTAATTGGTATAGCATTCAATTTGTATATTGCCTTTGGTAGGATGGCAACTTTTTTACAATGTTGATTCTGCCGATCCAGGGACATGGGAGGTCTTTCCACCTTCTGGTGTCTTCTGCAATTTCTTTCTTCAGGGTTTTAAAGTTTTCATTGTAAAGGTCTTTTACCTCCCTGGTTAGGTTTATACTAAGGTATTTCATTTTTTTAGGGGTTACAGTAAATGGGATTGTTTCTCTCAAGGCTTTTTCACTTCTTTCATTCTGGGCATATAGGAAGGCCTCTGAGTTTTGCACAGTTATTTTGTATCCTAAGACCCTGCTGAACTTGTCAATTAGTTCCAGGAGCTTCCTGGTGGAGTTTTTGGGATCCCTCAGGTATAAGATCATGTCATCTGCAAATAGGAATAGCTTGACTTCTTCCTTGCCGATTTGAATCCCTTTTATGTCTCTTTCTTGTCTTATGGCTTCAGCTAAGACTTCAAGTACAATATTGAATAGAAGTGGTGAGAGTGAACAGCCTTGTCTAGTTCCTGATCGAAGTGGGAATGCTTCCAATTGTTCCCCATTGAGCATAATCCTTGCTGTGGGCTTATTGTATACAGTTTTTATTATATTGATAAAGGTTCCTTCCATTCCTACTGTCTCTAGTGTTTTGATCATAAAAGGCTGTTGGAATTTGTCAATGGCTTTTTCTGCATCTATCGAGAGTGTCATGTGGTCTTGGTCTTTGGACTGGTTTACATGATGAATTACATTTATTGATTTTCGTATGTTGAACCAACCTTGTGTGCCGGGGATGAAGCCTACTTGGTCCCCGTGAATGATCTTTTTGATATGTTTTTGAATCCGATTTGCTAAGACTTTGTTGAGAATCTTTGCGTCTGTGTTCATCAGAGAGATCGGCCTGTAGTTTTCTTTTTTAAGTGAGTCTTTATTAGGTTTTGGGATTAAAACGATATTAGCTTCATAGAAGGAATTTGGTAGTGTTCCTTCCTTTGCTATTTGATGGTACAGTTTAAAGAGTATTGGTGTTATTAACTCCCTAAATGTGTGGTAGAATTCTGTGCTGAATCCATGTGGTCCAGGACATTTTTTGGTGGGAAGATTTGAGATTACTTCTTCAATTTCCTTATATGTTATAGGGCTATTTATGTAATTCACAACTTCCTTATTCAATTTAAGTATGTTGTGTTTACTTAGAAATTCATCCATCTCTTTTGTGTTGTCAAACATCACAGAGTATAAGTTTTTGAAATATGATGTTATAATTCTCTGGATTTCTTGGGTATCAGTAGTGATAACTCCATGTTCATTTCTAATTTTGTTAATTTGGGTTTTCTCTCTCTTGCTTTTGGGTAATTTATCTAGGGGTGTATCAATGTTATTGATTTTTTCAAAGAATCAGGTTTTTGACTGGTTGATCTTTTTTTTATCATTTTCTTAGTCTTGATTTTAGATATTTCTCCCCTTATTTTGCTAATCTCCTCTCTTCTACTACTTTTGGGATCAGATTGCTCAAGTTTCTCTAAAGCCTTAAGCTGCATCCTTAAGTTATTTATTCCTGATGTTTCCATTTTTTTGATGTAGGCACTAAGAGCTATGAACTTACCTCTTAGAACAGCTTTCATTGTGTCCCAGAGATTTTGGGAAGTTGTATTTTCATTATCGTTCACTTTCAGGAAATCTTGAATTTCCTTTTTAATTTCTTCCTGAATCCAGTTCTCATTCAGCATCATATTGTTAAGTTTCCAGGAGTTAGTGTATTTTCTTGTTTGGTGTGTTGTGGATGTCCAGCTTTAGGCCGTGGTGGTCTTATAGGGCACAGGTTAGAATTTCAACATTTTTGTATATGTGTAGATTCGTTTTGTGGCCCAATATGTGATCTATTTTGGAAAAAGTTCCGTGTGCTGCTGAGAAAAATGTGTATTCTTTTGTGCGTGGGTGAAAAGTTCGATAGAGATCTGTAAGGTCCATTTCTTTAAGGGTTTGATTAAGTTCCAAAGTGTCTCTGATAAGCTTTTGACCTGTTGATCTATCCCATGTTGAGAGGGCGGTGTTGAAATCCCCAAGAATTATCGTTTGGGGGTTGATTTCTTGCTTTAGGCGCTATAGGGTTTTCTTAATGAATGTGCACCCATATTGGGTGCATATATGTTCAATATTGTGAAGTCTTCCTGGTGAATTGTACCTGTGACTAAAATGTAGTATTCATCTGTGTCTCTTATGATTTTCTTTGGCTTGAAGTCCACTTTGTCTGAAAGCATAATTGCTACTCCTGCCTGTTTCCTGGTTCCATTAGCTTGCAAGATTTTGGACCAGCCTTTCATTCTTAGGATTTGTCTGTCTTTTGTGGTGAGATGAATTTCCTGAAGGCAGCAGATTGTCGGATTGTGGTTTTTAATCCAAATTTGTAATCTGTGTCTCTTAATTGGCGAGTTAATAACATTGACATTTAATGTTATAACGGAAAAATTATTTTTAATTCTGGACATTTTTTATGTTTAGTAGACTTTGTAAGCATGTTGTTTCATATTTATGTTTTGGTGGTATTATACTTCCCTTCTGTCCTCCTGGTTATGCTTGTTCTTTTCTTCAAGCTTGAGTATCTTTTCTAGGATTTTTTGAAGGCCTGGTTTGGTAGACATGTATCCCTTCAAGTTGTCTTTGTGCTGGAAAACTTTTCTTTCTCCCTCAATCATGACAAATAGTTTTGCTCGGTATATCAGTCTGGGTTGGCATTTTTGCTCATTTAATACTTGAAGTATGTCTCTCCAAGCTCTTCTTCCTTTTACTGTTTCCATTGAGTAGTCATTTGTTATTCTAATAGGTTTACCTTTAAAAGTGACTTGTTTTTTTTCTCTTGAAGCTCTCAGCACCTTTTCTTTGTCTTGAATGTGGAGTGTTTTGACTATTATTTGCTGTGGCGATTTTCTATTTTGGTCATATCTGTTTGGAGTGCGAAATGCCTCTTGTATTTGGATAGGCCTCTCATTCTTTAGTTGTGGGAAGTTTTCATTTATGATGAATTGAAATATTTCCTCCGGTGTGGTATTTTGGGATTCTTGTTCTGGTATTCCATGAATGCGCATGTTAGGCTTCTTCAGGGTGTCCCATATCTCTTGAATGTTCCTCTCCAGTATCTTTTTGGCTTTAACAATCTCTTCCATTGAGCTGGTTAATTCTCCCACTTTGTCTTCAAGATCTGAAATTCTATTTTCTGTCTCATTTGTTCAGCTGATAAGACTCTCTGTTGAGTTTTGGGTTGAAGATAACTTGTCTTTAGTTCAATTTTAAACTCTGCCTGAGACTGTTTTAATTGCTCTATACCTATTTTTGTTTCTTGAACTGATTTTCTCAACTCCTCCAAGTGCCTGTTGTGTTCCTGTTCAAAGTGGTATATACGGTTGTTTAACTCTTCTCGGATTTCCTCTTTCATAGTATTAATCATGGTAATGATCATACTCTGAAAGTCGTTATGTTGGTTCTGGCTTTCATGGCTATTTTCTGTGGATTTGTTCTGGTCGGAATCCCTCATTATGGGATTGATTCTTTTGGCAGGAGATTGGTCTTCCTGGGTTTTGTTTCTCGTGGATCTGCACTTTGACTTGTACATTGTTGTTTTGTTTTTTAGGACCTTTCAGTTTCTGTGTGTTTTTCACTGAATCGACGTAGTTGGTATTGTTACACTTGCCAGTTATTACTAGTGCTTGCCTTGGATTGGGTAAGTTTGTGTATTGTTACATTATATCCTAGATGAGGCTACTAGGCCATTAGTAAGTCAGTTAAGTCCAGTTATGTTAGGGGGGGGAAGGGGTGGGGGTGGGATGAATATTATTTTGGTAGTGCACTTTTACGATTTAGTATCTTGGTGAAATGTGGGGGTGAGTGGTGTACTCCCTAGAGTTGTATGTTGTGGGGTGGCTGTATAAGAAAGTTGATCTACAGCATTGATAGTTTAAAGGATCAGTAAAGTGAAAAGAAAAAGTTTACTTATGTTTGGGTTGGATGAGAAGAATCTCGCCCACGTGATATACTGATTGTAGTGGAGTCCAGATGTATGGCCTGTGTTCCCTTTGTTCCTTAGAATTTTGCTTGAGTTTCCTTTGGGCTCTATTGAATTCTGAGTAGCAGTGTGTCTTCCGTGGACCACGTGCATAGGTCCCCGGTGGCCCAGAGAGGCAGAGGGTCTGATGATGATGGCAGAATTCTTCAATTTGGGCAGCTGGTGGGGCGGAGCTGCACTGAGGGGGCTGGGGTTGTCCGGGCCCTGGCGCAGGCCAAGCTGCAGTCGGCCTGGGTGCTCACCGCCAGAACGCGTGGAGCTCCGGGGTGGTAGGGCAGGGCTGGGTTCTCTCTCTCACTCACCTTGGGCAGCTGGCGGGGGCGGGGCGGGCGGCGCGGCGCAGAGGGGGCCTGGGGTCGTTCGGGCCGCGGCGCAGGCCAAGCCGGAGTCGTCCTGGGTGCTCGCCACTGGGACACGTGGGGCTCCAGGGTGGTAGGGCAGGGCTGGGCTCAAATTGCATATTTTTCTGAGGAGGAACATAAACATTGATTTAACCACACTTTTATAATCTGACTACTATGTATGCATTAAAGCAGATGCTTAGTGTCTTTGGGACTCAGCATTATCTTTAGAAGTGATTTCTTTTTGAAAAATTTCTATGAGTAAGGACTAATGAGATAATGGGGTACCAAAGGGTTTGTTTGATATGAGAGTATATTTAAAAATTTAAAAAATGTTTAGATATTTTGAATAATGATAATCTATCTCATTAGAATATTCAGAGACCTAAGCCATCATCCCACAATTTTGTCAGTTTTTAATTAAACCTTTTTATTATATGTGTGCCCTAGTGCATTTAATGTGTGATTCTTTTTTTTTTTTTTAAAAAAAGACACATTTATTCAGTGTCATGATCAGACTATTACATATAGCAATCAAAAGCATGGGTGAAAAAATGATTTACATTAAAACCCTTTGTTGGAATGCTTTACACTTTCCACAGAACAGAAACTAAAATAACCTGTTATACAATTAGTCACAAATACAGTCCTCGAGTTTTTTGCCCATACACATGAGTATTGTCTAAAACATGTCTTCTTTGTAGCACTTAGGCCCTGCCACCACTGTGCTTGGCTGAGTTCACAAATCTGTTGTAACCTGTAGCTTCCCTGTCACTTCTCTGGCTCTCCTCTCCTGCTAAGCTTTGTTTCCTGTCATCAAATTAAAGCCTTCTGCCACTGCCATAGCTACTACTGCTGCTGGAACCACCATAGCCACCTTGATTTCGTGGTTTGGAGAAATATTGGTCTCCACCTCCATAGGGGCTAGAGCTCCTTCCTCCAAAGTTCCCCCCTTCATAGGTCCAAAATTTGAAGACTGATTGTTGTAATTGCCAAAGTAGTTGTAGCTTCCACCACCTCCAAAATTGTTTCCATCATTACCAAATCCATTATAGCCATCCCCACTGCCACCGTATCCACTACCACCATGGCTGCCACCAAAGCCACCACGACCACTGAAGTTTCCTCCTCGGCCAAAATTGTCATTGCCATCGAAACCACCTCCACGACCACCACCAAAGTTTCCAGAACCACTTCGACCTCTCTGGCTAGATGAAGCACTAGCCATCTCTTGTTTCAAAAGGGTTTTTCTTACTTCACAGTTGTGGCCATTCACAGTATGGTATTTCTGAATGACAATCTTATCCAGGAGTCATGGTCCATGAAGGTAACAAAAGCAAAGCCTCTCTTCTTTCCACTGCCTTGATCTGTCATGATTTCAATCACTTCGATTTTCCCATACTGCTCAAAATAATCTTGTAGGTGATGTTCTTCGGTGTCTTCTTTAATGCCACCAACAAAGATCTTTTTCACAGTTAAGTGGGTGCCTGGTCTTTGAGAATCTTCTCTGGATACAGCTCTCTTTGGTTCCACAACTCTTCCATCCACCTTGTGTGGTCTTGCATTCATGGCTGCATCCACTTCCTCCACGGTGGCGTATGTAACAAACCCGAAGCCTCTGGAACGCTTGGTGTTTGGATCTCTCATGACCACACAGTCGGTGAGCGTTCCCCATTGCTCAAAATGGCTCTTCAGACTCTCATCGGTCGTTTCGAAGCTCAGTCCTCCGATGAAGAGTTTCCGAAGCTGTTCCAGCTCCTTGGAAGACTCTGACTTCGACATGGCGGCGGGGAGATGAGAGCCTTCCACGATGCTTCCTTGGCCGCGTCTGCAGGCAGAAAGGAGTAGCCAACGAACGTCTCCACCTAATGTATGATTCTTATGACGTTATAATATGTTTGACAAAATCATCATTAGTGGTTATGTGAAAATGGAGTGTATACATTTGTTAGTTTGTAACTAGTGAATGTAAGTGATCTAGATTTAATGTCGTGGTGATTTCTTGTCTTGCATTTTAAGGTTTTTTTGCAGATTTATCTGTGGAAGTGGAGACAAAATAAAAAAAATGGATATGTGCGCACGTGTGTGTGTGTGTGTGTGTTTGTCATAGAGACATGCTCTACAATGACATAACTGTATATACATCAATCATGGAATACAAATTTATTAGTAAGAAAAGGTGAGTCATAGGGAAGGGGAGGAAGAAGAAAAAGGTTAGGCATTTTTTATATCCAATATAGTATCTCACACATTTCCTGTTTCATTTAAAACACTACTTATATTTTTTCTTCCTCTACAATGATATGAATCTTACATTGACAAAAGTAAATCACCACCCATTCAGTGTAAAGTGTGGGAAAAACTTACATTTTCTGACTTCCTTCTCTAGTTATATGACAGGTTTGTCTACTGTGTAGGAGATAAGTGGAGATATTATCCTCTATATATAATGAAATTTTTTGATGGCATGATAAAGAAATTATTACTCACTTATCTGAGGTGGCATTTTGAATCTGTTTCTCAAGAAGTGGTAGATGGTAATGGTTTATTATTTCTCTTAGAAATAATTCAATAAAGGAAATAATGAGAAGCATCTCTAAACAACCATGATGATTAAGGTATCATAAAATTATTTTCCCATGATATACATATATATGTATATATATATATTCATTTTTGTGACCTAGACCATGTTGTAAATTCATTACAAGATGGTCATAATAATTAACTTAATTGCATTAGATTTTACAATTCATGAGTAACTTCTATAAAGAAGATAACTTGAGTGTGTGTGGGGGTGGGAGTTGGAGCCACTAATCAGAACACAAAAATGCATCATTTGATGAACTTGCTAAAGATAAAAAAGAAACTCTCTACAAGTTATTTGGCTTGGCACAGTTATGGAATGTTTAAAGTATGTAAATTAGAAGTTAGCTGTTTTGAGTTGTGGACATCTGAACTCAACACGCATGTAAAGTAGTGATCTTATGCTTAAGGGGAACAAGAGAAAGGGCTTATGGAAATGCCACTGGGTCCTTATATGTCATCGGAGAGGAGGACCCAGTGGAGAGTTAGGCGTACACAATAAAGGACTCTCTGGGAATTGGGGGGGAGGCACTGGGGGAAGGGGAGGGGGAGGAGGGGGGAGGGAGGGAACTGGTAAAAAATTTTAAAATGTATAATTAAATTTTTAATATAAAAAAGTGCTGCATCCCATTAGTTTGCTTCACTTTTGTTCATTGAAATTTCTTTTAAAAAAGGCTTTGTAGGAATACTGAAACACACAATCAAACAGCTGTCTCTGAATTTAACTTCATGGAACTGTCAGAGGATCCAGAAGTACAGCTTGTTCTCTTTGCACTCTTCCTCTCTATGTACCTGGATGCTGTACTTGGGAACCTGCTGATCTTCCTGGCTGTTTAGACTCTCACTTCCATACTCCCATGTATTTCTTCCGGTCCAACTTGTCTTTTGCTGAAATTGGTTTTATTTCTTCTACAGTACCAAGTTGATTGTGAACATCCAAACTCATAGCAGAGTCATTTCCTACATAGGCTGCTTGATGCAGATGTCTTTTATTATCATTTTTTGATGCATGGATAACCTGCTTCTGACTGTGATGGCTTATGACAGGTTTGTGGCTATCTGTCACCCCTTCTACTACTCACTTATCATGAATCCTCAACTGTGCATTTTGCTAGTTTTAGTCTCAATTTTTACGAGTCTTTTGGACTCCTTGTTCAAAATTTGATCGCCTTGCAAATTACCTGTTTCAAGGATATTGAAATTAAGAACTTTTTTGCCTTCCTTCTGATCTCTTTTGTCTGTCCTGTTCTGAAACATTGTCTCAACATATAGTCACATATTTTGGGTTTTTCCCTGTATCTGGTATCCTTTGGTCCTACTACAGAATTATTTCCTCCATTCTGAAAATGTCATCATCAGGTGGGAGATAAAAAGCCTTCTCTACCTGTGGCTCCCACTTGTCAATTGTTTGCTTATTTTATAGGACAGGACTTGGATATATCTTAGTTCATCTGTGTCACATTCTCCCAGAAAGAGCACAGTGGCTTCATTGATGTACAGTGTGGTCACTCCCATGATGAACCCCTTCATCTACAGCCTAAGGAATAGAGATTTTAGTAACACCTTGAAGAAGTTTTGTAGTTGGAAATTCTAATCTCAGTCTAGTTATATCCACTTACACTATAATCTGGAAAGTGAAATATATAGAAAAGTGAATAAGTCAGCTATGATTGTATTGATTTCAACCCTTTGACCATAGTATGGTAGTTGGTAGGATTGGAGATGAACAATCATCAGTTTTCAAAAACATGGGCACTTAATTTCAATTCAGAATGGGGAGATCTTCTGGAGTTGGATGATAAGACAGTTTTCGAAAGATCAATATAACTTGCAATGGTGCTATTATTGTTATTATACATATTTCCTATGTCGTTTTCACCATAATAAATTCTGCAAATAAAGGATGTTTTCTTGTGTTTGCTATCACTAGATTATAATTAATAGTTCTCAGATTGGGGTAAAATGCATCAGATGTAATTATGAACTTTGTTAATTAAGCATTCTTCCTCAGACAGCAGCCAACAATTAGATTTTTTAAACATTTTTTATTATTATTTCTGTTCATACAAACTTAGTAGGTACACTGGTTCCCTCCCTCCCTCCTCTTTCCCCTGAACCCCCTGCTCCCCCTACCCTCACCCCTCTCTCTCCATCCCCCAGTGCCTCTCCCCCCAATCCCCGGAGAATCCTTTAATGTGCATGCCAGTCTCTCCTCTGGGCTCTCCTCTCCGATGACGTACAAGGACCCAGTGGCATTTCCCTGAATCCTTTCCCATGTTTCCCTTAAGCATAGGAACACTACTGTGGCTTTCAATCCCTTACCTCCAAGGATCTTGGTGCCTTTAGCAAATGCTACACTTTGCAGGGTCAATAGTGTGTGGGACATTGCGGCAGGCATGAAAAGTCCAATTATGATTGCTTCAGCCCTAACTTCTGTGGAGTTTCTTGCATATCATTGTTCCTCCTATCCTTGTGCTCTTACAATCTTACCGCTCCGTCTTCCGCAAATTTCCCTGAGCTTCAGGATGGGGAGAGATTAGGCTGGCCTAGTTCCAGGTGGTTGATATAGAGTCTCTGATTTGTTGATTTTCTTTTGCAGTTTTGCTGCTCCTGCAATGCCCTTCACTCCATCCTGATGGGTATTGTATGTCACTCCCTGACCAGAGACAAAAAGCTGTTAAACTAGAGTCTTGTTATAAGAGCCCATTCAAAGGTAGATGTAATAAAAGTAGGAAACCACAGTGAGGGAGGGGTCAATCACCCATTTGCAAATTGGTTATTTTTTATCTGCCAGACTATATGCCCTCCCCTTCTGGTGAGATCATACCCCCTCAGTTATAAATGATCAGGAACGAAAGTCTGTGACCTTAACCAGATGTCTCATTACTTACTTGCAGTCCTTGATGGAGGCCTATTTTCTCTGTTGTAACATGGTCCCCTCTCTCCTAGTTTCTGGTGTGGCCCTCCTACCCTCCTGTTCATAACCCTTGCAATTACTGTAGATATTACAGAGATTTATCTTTGAGTGTCTCTAGGTGGGCTGGGTGGGTTTGGTACTAGGAGCCACCTATTAGGGAGTACATACGGCACTTAATTTCCTGGGTTTGGGATACTTCACTTAATATAATTGTTTCTAATGACATCCATTTCCCAGCAAATTCCAGTAATTCATCATTTTTGATGACTGAGTAGTACTCCACAACAATTAGATTTTTTACCCACCCCTTAGTTTTGATATATCATGTCCAGTTGAAATATATCAGCATGTTATTAGCTAATGGTGGTCTATGTCAAAAAGTTCACTTGTGGGGATAGAAACTGAATCTTTATGCAGCTTAATTAAGTGAGATATATGGAGCCCATGGCATTTATTATAGCACAATAGGGAAACAGCATGATAAGGTGGGAGAGGGAGAAAGGAGAAAGGAAGGTATCTTGGAACCACTGTTGACAAAGTGGAGGTTCTATTTGACTGCTGTGAGACAACATTCAACTTTAAGCAACTTAAGGAAGAAAAGAAAATTTATTTGGCATATTGGGTGCAGAGGACAAATATAGCCCATTAGGGTAGGAATCATATATTAGATGACATAAATGGAAGCAGAGATGAGATGCAGGTGCCTCACAAAGGCAGGGAAAACAAGAGTAATTTGAGGAAATAGGGTTTGGCTATCAAACTTTAATACCTGTGATATGTCTTCCTCTATCAAGACTCCATATCCTAATGATGCTACCATATTCTCAGGCATTAACCTCCACTGAAGATTAAGCACATGAACTTTGGGGGTTAATTCACATTAAAATTATGATATCCACATGAAAGAAAGCAGAAGAATTTATTTACTGATGGAGGAGGACATGAATATCCACTTTGATCCCTGCAGACAAAAAGGTTCACGTAATGTGATGCCACAAGGTTTCTCAAAGTTGCATGCACACCTTGTCTTCTCTCCTGCATTGCTTTTAAATCACATACACATCTATCTTTTCTTTCATTACAGAAGTTGTATGACTATAAAGAGCTCTAGCACTTGAAAACAATTTTGGTGGCTTGAGGAGGCAACATTTATATTTCTGTACATTGCTCATCATTCATCTCACAATGATTTCCAATGATAATCTATGACACTGCTATAATTATTTTCATTAAAAATAAATGCAGTACTTATTGCAGCATAGAATTTTTTCTAATAAAAATTTAGTGGGGTGGCCTAAAAATAGGTAACTTGATGTGTCACAGATACCCACAAGAGTAGAAAAGCCATAGTGAAACCCCCTGAGGTCCACAGAGGCATACAAGTGGAAGAAGGGCGGGAGTGGAAAGGAATGTTGAAAAAGAAGAAGGGATAGCAAAAGGAAGGAGAGACATTAGGATGAATATTCAATATGTTTGTAAAAATAGAAAAAAAATAAAAATGGGGAAAAAACGAATGAGTAAAAGCCCTCTATTGTATTTTTAATGGGCATCTCTCTTCCAGAATGCTATGGCATTTCCTAATAAAATACATTTTCTCTTCAAAAAATTTAGAATAAGACATATTGAAATTTTGGTGAGTGATTTCTGACAGGAAAAGCCAGTCCTATTTTGGAAAATACCTGTTTCATTCCATTTTCTTTACCTTCTGCATTTCCATTGAATAAAACGCACAAATAAAGATAGAGTGATTTGTAAAGTTTCAAAAAGGAATTCAGATGACTGATACATGACCAAAATATTAATTTACTGATTTCCATCCCAGATATATTATCTCCTGTACTTGTAAATCAAAATGATCCAAATGTAAGATAACTGGTTATTTTGTAATGATTATAGCAGGACATGATCAAGGATATTTTTGAACATATATCTTAGGAGTAAGGTGATGTGTTTAATGAGAACTGGTTGTTAATTGGTACAAATATTTTGATAATGTCATAATGGAACACATTATTATGTATAATAAATTCATGTTAATAAAATATCTCAAAATTTATATTATTATGAATATATTCAAACAATTGCTGCTGACATAAAACCAAGGAAACATAGCATGAATATTTTATGTATACATTCTAGAATATGGGATTTTAGGCAAGCTACAATAATTGTCATCATAGCATGCTAATGAACTGTTCTTTTCATCCTACATGTAATTTTATATATCAGTGAAAACATTTGGTAGTGTTGTAAGGATTTTATAAGCAGAATTATGATAATCTAGATCACATGTAATGTGAAACAATGTGCAATATTTGTCTTTGTGATTGCAGGCTCTTTTAAAATATTATCTCTGTTTTCATTCATTCTGCAAACATCTTGATTTCAATTTTCTATAGCTGAGTTACAATCCATTGATTACATGGAACATTTATATTTTATTTTTCTAGTTTTACTAGCGTATTGACTACTCAGTTCCTGCTTCCCTCCACCCTCCTCCCTCCCATCCATCTTCCTTAACTTCATGAATCCATCCACTCTCTCCCACCCCCCTGCCTGTCTCATTTGATGGACCCCAGCGTTCACTCTAATTTATCTACTCGTGTGGGGCTTCAAGCCTCTTGGGGCATAAGAATATATGGATCTTTTGTGACATTTTTCCAGACACCACATAATCACTTGTCCAACCCAGTAAGGAATATGATGAGCATATGAAATGGGAGGACATACACCCTAGGGGAAGTACAGGTTATGACGGCTTAGTTCTAAAAGTACTTTTAAAGTACTGCCATAGAATTGAGGCTCACACAGCTCTCAATCTAAAAGTTTCCTTCTGCAGTGGAAAGTGTTTATTACAGGGGCTGGAGAGGTGGCTCAGGGGTTAAGCCTCTGCCTTGCAAGGGGAAGGTCCTGAGTTCGGATCCTAGACCCCACATATAGATGCTGGGTGGAAGCTGGGGCGGCCTGCGTTTCTGGTCCAGGTTGGGCGAAGCCTGTGAATCCCAGGGCAGAGTAAACAAGGAGGAGGTGGAGGCGTCCATGTTGAGTCCCGAATTCGCCCGTGGTTCTACACACACACACACACACACACACACACACATGCACACGCACAATTGAATAAATAAAAACTTTAAAAAAAAAAAGAAAGTGTTTATTACAGAGAAACACAGCTGACCAAGCTGCATAAAATACACAAATGCTGGCTGCTGATCTTTAAACAGGACATCTAAGCCACATCATGGGGAGTAATAAAGACTGGTAGATGTTAAAGGAGGGTTAAATTCACTGTGTGTGTAAGAATTAATCAAAGAACAAATTCAATAGAATTTCACAAAATTAACAAAGTTAAAAATGCTGATGACAAAAAAAGGACAAGAAGCATGTCATTAACAAAACCTTGAGGGATCAAAAGTGTTAGATCTGAGTCTTGTGTCCTTTGTAATATGTATGATTACTTCTGTTCAAAGTTTTCATAGTATCAGACATTGCATAATTATTGTTTGAGAAGTGACCAGAAACATTGCTATAATCTGTAATATTGCTCCACAGGAAAAAGGTAAGGGATTATAGAATCAGGCCGTCTTATTTCAGGGTGATTTCCAGAAGAATTCTGGCATGCTGCTTCTCTGAAAATAGTTGAAATGGCTTAATTTTCTTTCCATCTGAGACATTTTCCCCACAAATTTCATAATTTATCTAGATTACAATTAAATGTATTCCAATGTAAGCAACACATGGCGAGGTTTATAAAAGCAGCAGCCTTATTCACAATACCCATTGTTTGCATTAGCTGTATTTCTTATGACTGTTTGCATTAGCTGTATTTCTTATGACTGTTTGCATTAGCTGTATTTCTTATGACTGTTATAAAAATAACAGACAAAAAACTAAGAAAGTAAAGGTTTTCTCCTATTTTGGTTGACAATTTGAGATCATAGTCCATTATGGTGGTGAATACATGAGAACAAGTGTTGGAGACAATTGATCATATAGCATCTTCATTAAGGAGAGAGAGAGAGAGACAGAAAGAGAGACAGAGACAGAGATAGAGATAGAGACAGAGAGAGACAGAGGCAGAGAAACATATTTTTAATATTCCTTATGCTTTAAATGCTAGGAACTTTGAAGATCACTGATGTCCATGGACAAAACTGTCTTAAATAAATTTATAGTAGATTTTAGAAATATGCATCTAAGTTAATGCATGTGAACTGCAAAAACATAAAAGAAAATTAATGAATAACCAGAAAATACAAATGTTACTGCTCAGAAATTTGCACTCTGGGGCTGTAGTCATGGCTCAGGGGTTAAGATTTTGCTTTAAAAGGTAAAGGACCTAACTTCAAATCCCATGATTCCACAAAAAATACCAGGTAGAAATGGTGGTGACCTGCCCTTCTGGCCCTGAAAAACAAAGTTTGAGAAAACCCAGAAAAAAAAATGAGGAGGTAGAGCAATTCAGAATGATTTATATGTCATTTCTCCCAGGAAAAATGTCACACAACAATAATTTTGTGAGGTAATGTTTTTCAAAACATAAATAACATGTAAGTATCCCATAGCTATAGTATATCAAATGCATCTTAGCAGCAGGAAATGACTTCATGTTAAAAATTATATGTGATCTGTCATTGTCAATTGAAATAGTTTTAAAATATATGGAATGGATCTAAGTTTTCTGAAATCATGAAGTTTGATATATTTTGCATATCATTTTTCCTGTGAACAGGATATTGTTGTTATCTTGGACTCCCCTATCCAAATAAAAAAAAAATGGTAACTTAAGCAGAACAATACAGTAGATATCTTTTAATGCTACCCTGAGAGGAGTTGGAATCTGTTCTATAATACTTTAATTCTTTGTGTCTAGGAGATAGACTTATTTAAACGTATGAAGCTCTTGAAACACGATTCCTGTATCATCCTCTGCCAGAATAATCAAACATTAAACAACACATCAGGGAGATGAATCTCTGAGGCTAGCATATCTATAGGTCCTACAAAAAGTTTCAATGATGCAGCTTGCAAAAGTCATCACCCATATTGTGGTGGTTTCTTCTGTGATGTAGCTCTCTCTCCTCAATCATCTCTGCTCTGTGATTAATTTTCACCCACACTTATATAATTAGCCCAGATAATTTCTTCAGCATTTTTTTTTGGCATCGTGGTGACTTTTTACTGTCACAGTATCCCTGTCGAATGAGTAGAGGTTTCAAAGTTGTCTCCCTGAAAAACTACCATACGATAAAATTATAAAATAAATAACCAGAAAAGAAACCAAAGGAGACAGAAAATTTACTGAATGTTTTCAACAATGTCTTATTTGTAACCTCAGGAAGAATGAATTGTTTGAAGAGCAGGAGAAAACAGAATGATATTTAATGAGGAGCTCTGAGAATTCAAACCTGCAGAGTACAGCATTTACTGAAACTTCCAGTGTCTTTCACTTGCATTTCTTTTAGCACAGTATCTGGGAACCTTATGTATGATGTCTAGGAATATATCATAAACAGATAAGACTTCAGTGACTCCTACAAAAACAGTCAGTGTGCACATGGAGTGATGTTAGAGAAAAAAGGAAGACAAACGGTATATAGGTAATGGGATTTATTCTTGAATAGAATGACAAATTTCAAAATTTCTTTATTCCATTAAGGTAAAGTCTCTGTACTTTGAAGACATGTTATGTTTCCTTTGAGATCTTTCTCTCCCAGCAGATTATGATATCTTCTTAAACTCCTTGATATTTAGACAATATTTCTATTGAGATGTTTGTATTGATATTCTGTATCATTTTTCCAGTTATCCCTGTGAATTCAGTCTCTGCAGACTTTTCCCATTCAATTGTTTATTTTTCCACCCATAAGCATTGATAATGTATATATCTTGGCTACTTTGCTCCAAATATCTAACCTTTGGTTATATTCCTTGTGTTTTTATCATATTGGACTTTGTCTTGTCTTTTATTGGTTGTGGTTATAATAATCTGAAGGTTCTCAAGATAGCTAATATAATGTGATTATTTCTAAAATTCTATATTTATTTCATTTTCATTTTAGCAATCAATTTTCACTTTCATTTTTTTCCATTGTAACCACTGAACATGAGGATTTGTACATATATCAAAAGTACTTTTTCAGTAAGTTTTATTTTCAGCCCATGGATCCATTCATATATTCGGAAAAGTATTTCAGAAGTTTGCTTCTAGAAAGATTGTTGATTAGGCATTCTTAAAAAGAATACATGGGAATCTTCATTAGCTATAAGTATTCTCTGAGCATTTGTAAGGTAGTAGTTTTATTTATGAGGATTTATAATAATCCATGCTCACTATCAGAATTTGAGGAATTTGCAAAATGATCATGGCAGATAGATTTTTGGAGGTTTTAACAAAATAATTTCATCACATGGTACATATATAATTCAGGAAAAGTCATGAAAATCATGAGTTTGAGGTTAGCATAGAGTGTATAGTTTCACCCTGCAATATTCAGAATCTTACATTTATGAAGTATTATAATAATGTCACAAGGAATCTGTTCATTTAATGCCATTCTTCAATGTTGGCATGCCTGAATGCTTATTGATTCTTGCTGCATAGTTAGGGTACTAGGTAGATGAGCATGTTTATAAAAACTTGGCAAGGTTACAAAGGTTTTGTCATTAAACCCACTATTTCAAACATCTGAATTAAAAATCCTATCTTTCAATCAATACCAAACACTATTTTTATATTCAGTATATCATGCAGGAGTTTTTTTTTGGGGGGGGTCTTGGAATGTGGCCAAACCTGGTCTGCAATACATGGTTCACTAGCTTCATCTTTTGGTGTACTGAGAATGTATCATTATTATAAAGAGACAAGTATTAATATAGAGGCATATTTAATTGTTATTATTAAGGTATAAGAGCCACCAAAGGCTAATGAAGAAAGCTGTAATTATGTTATGAAAGATCAAATGAAAAACAGGGACTGTTTGAACTAAAATCCTATTTCATTCATGCTAGAGTATTGCTGTAATGAATTAAAGTGGGAGTATAAGGATAAGAGTCACTACTGTTCATAACTTTTTAAGAGACTAGTTTATACTTGAAAAGAGAAATGGGTTGCTACTTATTTGACTTCTCAGGCATTATCAGGAACCTAGTGAAAGCTAAGGATTTCTTCTCAAGGAGGATATTATAAAATGATAATTGATATTCAAATCGACAATTATTTATTTTCTTTATGTCTTCTCTTTCCTCAAGGAAAACCTGTGCACATGGGAATTTACAACTGCACAGGTGTGTCTCAGTTCCTCCTTCTGGGACTATCAGATGATCCTGAGTTACAACCAATCCTTTTTGGATTGTTCCTGTGCATGTACCTCATCACAGTGCTTGGGAACCTGCTCATCATCCTGGCTGTCAGCTCTGACTCCCACCTCCACACCCCCATGTACTTCTTCCTCTGCAACCTGTCCTTTGTGGACATCTGTTTCATCTCTACCACAATCCCAAAGATGTTATACATCTCCAGACACAAAGCAGAGACATCTCCTATGCACACTGCCTCACTCAGGTGCATTTTTCATTGTTTTTATAGGACTGGATAACTTCCTCCTGACGATAATGGCCTATGATCGCTTTGTGGCCATCTGCACCCACTGAATTATTTAGTCATCATGAATCCTTATGTCTGTGGTTTCTTGGTTCTGGTGTCTTGGATCATCATGTTTGTGGCCTCCCTAATTCATACCTTACTGTTGAAGCAATTGTCCTTCCCTATAGAAACAGAAATTCCACATTTTTTTCTGTGAACTGGACCAGCTTCTCAAGGTAGCCAACTCTGACACTTTATTCAATAACATCTTTGTTTATGTGGCCACTGCTCTGCTGGGTGTGGTTCCTGTCATTGGAATACTGTTTTCTTACTCCAAGATAGTCTCTGCTTTAATGAACATGTCCTCTGCTGTAAGCAGATATAAAGCCTTTTCCACATGTGGGTCTCACCTGTGTGTGGTCTCCTTGTGTGCTGGAGCAGGAATCGGTGTTTACCTTGGTTCTGCTGTGAACCATTCTTCCCAGGGAAGCACAATTCCCTCTTTGATGTACACAGTAGTCATCCCCATGTTGAACCCACTCATCTACAGCCTAAGGAACAAGGATGTGAAATGGGCCCTGGGAAAGTTTCTGAGAAGAGCAACTCCTTGTGTTTGATGCACAACTGATTTCCAAACTTTTTCTATATAAATTGATCCTTAACTGGGAATTTCAAAATCCTTAAAAAATTTTTTTCCTAAAATACGTAACAAACAAGGCATTACATGTATTGTTTTTATTATCATTTCTCCCTTACAAAATAGTTCTTTATTAATTTTTTTAAAGTTTTCAAATACACTGAGTACTTACACATGCTTCTCTCCATCCATCTTCCCATCCATTTTCCTCCCTTCCCTTCATCAATTCATCCCTTTCCCTCCCACACTCCTACCTGTCTCATTCCATGGACCCCAGGGTTACCTATAGCTTGTCTACTCCTGTGGAGGTTCAAGCCTCTGTGACATACCAAATTGCCTGTCTTCAGGTCATCCCACTAATAGAGACTACATTTCCCTTCACTCATCCAGCTTTAGTCCCTAAGGTTTCCACTGTATGTTCTTATCTCTCTTGAGCTCTTCAATAGTCTATGGAGCACGTTGTTTGCCAGTTGTTGTGCAGGTCTCACTGTGTAGTCAGGATACAGCCACAATGCGACTGGGCCTGACCTGACCTGCACAGTGGTTGACATGTGAACCCCCTAAAGTCTAGCAGGGATCAAAGGAAAGAAGGTTTCACTCAATAGAATCCTTAAAGTCAAGGGGTTAAAACAGTGTCAGAGTTGGGCACAGGTGTCAATTTGACAATTGAGGGTTTGAGCTCTGGGCACATTTGTAGAGAATTAGTGGTTGAGGTAGGCCCAGAGAAGATCTGCAGGAGACTGTCTAGCTGATGGGAAGCCCCATCCCATGGTATAAGGCCCTGGAATAAAATACAGAAAGCTGGTTGAGAGAGCAGGCATCCTGGTATATACTTGGCTAGACATGCTGGTCTGGCAAGTAAGGATTGTCCCTCTCTCAGGCATTACATAGAAATGGTGTGGTCAGTTCCCTCAGCCATGTGTTGGCATGAGCTTTCCTGTCAAGCTGGATTGAGAACTGTAACCAGGAATCATAAACCTCTTGTTTCCTTAAGCTGTTTGATGGTCATTTATCAGCAACCATGCAGGTGAACTTCAACAAACAGTCATAATAGAGTTTCCATGCTAGCAGGCAGCCCAAGAAGGGGTTTCAAGGTATGCCACTGAATCCTGAACCCTCACTAGTGTAGACGACTCAGAGGGATATTCAGTGCTCACGTAAACAGATGCTCTAGAGGATGGGAGGGAGAAAGCAGGGAGCACCAAGAGAGAAGGAGTAAAGGAAAAGGGGTGAGAAGGAGGGGGGGAGAGTGGGAAAGGGGTGAGAATGTATTGGGGAACAACAGAGGGGAAGGGAAGGAGGAGGGAGAAGGAAGGGAGTGCCTATTGGGCTTGTGCAAATAAACAAAAAATGTCATTAAAAAAGAAATGGTCATCTGAAACAAATTATATCTTGTCAAATTATGTGTATTTTACACTGTTGACTTCTTGAATTCTTGGGAAATTAAGTCATGCAAAAGCCAAATGAAGAGATGTTTCATATAGTTTTTTTTTCTAAATAGTGCATGTGGGAGTTGAATGCAGTTGTCAACTTGAATACATCTAGAATCTCGTGTTTGACAGTTCCTGGTATGTCCGCAGAGGATAATCTTGGTTGCATTCTTTGATGTTAGAAATTGCACTTTCTGCGGCTTGCACTTCTCTCTGGACCAGGAATCTTCTCTGCAAAAATGAAAAAAAGTCTACTGATTGCTAGGACCCATTGCTTTCTGCTTCTTGACAGTGGATGCAATGTGATGGGCTGCTTCAAGCCCCTCATGTCTTGATGTCATTCTTTCAACTTAGATTCAAACTAAAACCTTTTTCCCTTAAATTACTTATGCCAGTTTATTTTTTACAACAAAGGGAATAAAATAAATGCAAAATGATACACAATTAGCTATGTAAATAGACAGTTTGAAGGCCTAAGCCAGTGAATTCAAAGGGCTAAACATGTAGCTTACATTACCTTTTCCTTTTTGAGTATTTATAGTACATGTTTATTGTACATCATGCTGTATTCCTAAGTGACATTTTCACATAGGTATATACCTCATGTTTAACAGGTTCGCCCTGGTAGTCCAATTCTTATTTTTTAAACTTATACTTCTCATGGTTTCCCTTGGATCTCCTAGAAGGTTTAACATGTCCTAAAAGCAAGTGTGGAATTATATATCTATTAAAATCTTGGAAGAACATATGAGAAAATAATATATTTTTCTTCCTGAGTCTCGATTAATTTATGTGATTATATCCAGTCCTGCTCTTCTTTCTGCAAATGATGTGATTTCATTGTTATTAATTGCTGAAAAAATTCTATTACATATATGCAATCTTCTTCATTCACTCCTCTGCTCTGTGATATTTAGGTAGTTTCTATAACTTAGCTTTTGGTAAATAGGGGTGCAGAAAACATTAACATACAACATTAAAATATAGTATTTTCATATGGTTATGAATATAATTGATAGCAAATATCATAAATAAATAATAATTAAATATGTTTTGCTGCTATAATGGACTCAAAATAGTAGTTCTGCTGGTGCATCTCAAAATAGTTATCTTTAAAATAATAAAGCAATGTGAAAAATTGGTATCAACAGATAATTTTCAAAATCTCTAAGATATTTACCAAAGCTATATTTTCCATAATTTTATGACAAAATACCATGAAGAGTTTCAAATACATGCATTAAATTTAATTTTATCTATGATTTTTTGTATTTGGAATATTTTCACTTGCCATATTTTTCATCAAGAACTTCAGCTATGTAGTATGCAACTACCTCAGTTATGTGGACTGTGGTCATGCCAGATTGATCCTCTTCATTTACAGTTTGAATGACAGGGTCATTAAAGGTATCCTGGGGAGACTCCAGAGCAGAGACGTATCTCAGTCTCTGGGCCAGTCATTTCATTTGTGAGTTCCCTCTATCACCAATATTAAGCATCTAGTTGCATTAACCTTCTTTGTAAGTATTTTTTATATATTTTGATTAATTCAATTACTTATATTTCATAGCAGACTAATAAGAATCCCATGAGTGTAAGAGATAGACGTATATATAAAATGCATATAATGTTTTAGTTTTATATTAAAAGGTTCGAGATTTATGATATTAATCCATACACACCAATGCCAGTTCACTTGATGTTTCTCCACTATATACTTAAAAAGCTTATGCTGATCATTTTTATTACTTTTTTCTTTTAATCAACAATGAAAATAAAATTCACTCATTTCTTGATAAAGGAAATGCATGAAAGTCATGAATATTAAGTACATCTTGCTCCTCATTAACAGAGACTCTGAAAGTCTTTATGACTCTTGATATTCTACAATGCCTATTGTCCCCAAAGTATGTTATATGAATTTAAAACAGTGATTATTATTTTATAACATATGAATGTTATTTAAATTAAAAATTTATGGTCCACATTAAAGATTTATTGAGAGAGATACCCATTCATTCACTGCCTAATGTTTATCAACACTGTCCAGATGAACATTGGTTACAGTTACTACTGGGTAGCTGTGATCAAATATTCTGGTGAGTTAAGGGAGCAAGGATTCATTATTTGACCTACAAATTCAAAGTACTTAATCCATTTTGATTGTAAATATATAGTGGTAAATTAGCCAGTCAGGAGGCGAGATCACATTATAGCAACCATCAAGATACATAGAGGGAAAGAGGGAGAGAGAGAGAGAGAGAGAGAGAGAGAGAGAGAGAGAGAGAGAGAGAGAGAGATGTGGGAGGACTGGATATTGGTCATCCACACTTAAGGCCTGTTCCTAGTGATAAACTTTCTTCAGAAAGGTTACAACTTCTAAATTTTTTAAATCTTCCTAAGGATGAACAAAGTATCATGAGAATTTGGAAAATATAAAACAAGACAACATGTGCAGAGTCATGTGAGTTCCAGAATATATTCCATACCTGAATTTCACAGAGGATTTTTAACCTGGTCATAACAAAATATCTCTAAATAAATATGCATGAGGAAAAGACACAGGTAAGGAGCCCATTTTATTACAGACATCAAAATAAAGACCTAGAGATACAGGTAGACTATATGTTATTGTATCGCCCAGGAGCATCAATTCACAAAGCTCCCAAGTACCCAAATTGTTCTATACTATACCAATCTCTAAGATTTCCTAATACAACAGAGGCAGAAGAAAAGGTGAAAATGAGTGTGGACCAATGTTTCCCACACTCATTCAGGAAATAATTGATAAGTTGCCTTGATTAATTTTATTCCTGCAGTTCTTAAAAGAACATTGCATCTTTTACTTTCATTTCACTTATTTATATATGCATCACAAAAACTAGCCATTTTAACCATGGTAAGCACACATCACAGCATCATGACTTACATTCATTCGCATCTTTGTAAAATGATTACCATCTTCCACATCTATGTTGATAAATAGTGTCTTTTCATCATGGCAAAGCTGTTGCACCCATAAACTCTTGGAAGCATTAAGAACCACCACAGGAACAAAAATAACCACTTGTCAACATTTCATCATGGGAAGGGGCAGATCTCATGAAGAATTACCCCTTCCCAAGGGTCTGCAAAGGATTAACATTCACTATGGGAAGTGGATTTATTTTATTCCATTTTGCATCCATTGCTGTATTATTTGTGCTCCACTAAGTGCATAAACACATGCTAACTCAGGCAACACTTATGAAACTCAGTGAGCCACCTATAGACAAGATATGAAAGTAGAAGGGTGACAAGTTGTTATCAAGTCTTCTAATAGGACAAGGAAGAGGGATAGAGTTTGGATAATATGGACTGGAAATGGCTAAAATTCATATATATATATATATATCTCAAACTTCCAAAGAATTTAAAAAAAACTCATTTTACAAATTGTAACTTTATAAGCATTTCACCAATCTCCTATATTTATCCCTTAGCAATGGGAAATGGAGGACATAAAACTACGGACACATTATGGGACAAAATGCAGATTTATAGGGGTGGATGTCAACTTCTATCTTTTTTATTCAAAGTACATGCCCAAAGGATATCATGGGTGCTACATTTAGATTGTATTACAGTGAAATTTGATCTAGGTACTTTTTTAATGTAAGAATTTGTGGGGGCACTAAGGTGTACTAATAGAGGACCAATGGTGACTTCAGGAATCATCCTGGATTACTCTTCCTCCTTCATTCTTTGCTCTTAAGTTTCCCGGGTTGTGTCCTCCAGGATCAAAAGTACAGGCTGCCACCATTTCTCCTTACCATTTTTATGTGGGATCTAGGGATCAGAACTCAGGTATTTTTGCTTGAAGGGAAATGGCCTAATCTTGCTCCACCAGTCCACCATATCAAGTGGTCACTCTTAATGTCTCTGTCTCTCAGGATGCACACAAAGGAGCTCACAATAAGCATTAATGCTCTCTGTGTTACTGATCTCACTGCACTGGTTTTCTACTAGTGTGGTAAAGCTGAACAAGATGCTTGCCACAGACTGTTCCATAAGGCCATCAGTTAACAGTGTGAAATCACAGGTGAAGAAGGCTCTGTCATTGTCTCTAGGGATTGAATCTCCAAATGGAGTGAAAAATTTTAAAGAAGAAATTATCCCTTATTTAAGAAAAAAATACTTGATAACATTCCCAAGCTAGAAATTGAAAGATTTGAGAAGGATGGGTGTTGCTAGCACTTTATGCATTCTTATAATTGATAAACAATCAAACTGTGTATCTAACAGTAAGTAAAAAAATGCTGAAGAGGTAGAATTCTACTGAGCACATTTCTGGTTTTTGGATATTCCAAACTCTCAAAAAATGCCCATTAAGCTCTAATTGCAACATTCTAAGACCTAGCCAGAAAGTAAAGTTTTCCATGTTTGTTCCATAAAATAATTTAAAAAATCTGTGAATCGCATTATCATATATCTTATAGCAAAGGCACACTTCTTTCTTCCAATTTTCTGTAGATACTTTTTTCTATGCTCTGACAAAATTCTTGGCAAAAGCAATTTATTGTAGGAAGTACTTATTTCAGGTCAAAATTTCATGAGATAGCTCATTAAAAAGTCAACATATGTTATTATAGTTTCATAATTGTTGTTATAATAAACAGCCCACCAAAAGTTTTTTGGAATAGGAGCTTTCCCCACTGAACTTTATCACTTCTCCAAGTAGTTGGGATTTTTTAATTTTCCGAACTACTTCATATATTTAATCACTCAACTGAAATTGAAAATGACTTGAGTTTCCAATATAAATATGTACAGTAAGACAATTACTTAACTATGATTTACTGTTTGCTTTTTATAAAATGTGTTTTATTTCTTGACAATTTTGTATGAGTTAAATGAATTCATATTATTTTAAACTCTTATTTCCTGATTCCATCCCCTTCTTTTTCTTAACTACAAAAACCTTCTTCTGACCAACAGTCTCCATCTTTCTTTCATGTCTTCCATTGTATGTGGATCACTGTTCTGATTGCTTTGAAATAACATAAAGATCAAGTTAATCTTGTAACTCAAGATAGACTACACAAATCATTCGGAGCAAAATACCTCAAAACAGAACATTGAAGGCTAAGTTAATAGTATCTCATGATGTCAGAACTACTGTTCTGATTTTCATGCCACCTTCAGAAACATTTTGAATGCTTTTGGTACAATTTAGTGAGCTGAGGAAGAGTTGTCTGCAGCACATAGAACCATGTGGGAAAAATAAAAACTTTTGATTCATATTTCCAGACACATATCACAACCACATTATCATGGGTTATGATTGACAGGTGAAGATCTGATAACTGTGTATTGTTTTGTGTGCAATGAACAGTCATCAAAATCACTAGTATAGTATCAGAAAATTACTGATGTAAGAACCAGGGAGGAGAAGATGTTGAAGTTGGTACTGTTATACAGAAAGGCTGTATAGTAAGGTTAATCATGTATTGTACATGAAAGCTCAATGCAGAGGTCATAAATACATTTCCAACATTATCATAAGATCGAAGGTTGCCTGACATCAATGGGGAAGTAGAGAAAGAGGAAAAGAAACATCCAAAGAATTCCCTTAATTCTCTAAATACAAAGAGAAGAATGCATGTTTCTTTTGTTTTATTATCTTCTGAAGTTCATTTGAGTTTTTCTATTCATCCATATTATCATAAAACAAATATATATATATATATATATATTTCATAACGGTCAGATGCAATAGTCAATAACATTAATTGCATTCATACTGTAGTACATCCATAAACAATATAGATTTCTCCAAATCATCATCTTCTCAAACTAAAACTCATTGCCATTAAAAATAAACATCAGCTTTTCTTCCTCCCACTTGTCTGCCTGACTTTGCTCCCAGTCCTCCATCCCAGGTGAGTTCGCCCAGTCCCCCAGGTGGCCCTGTGTCCCAGTGACACCCAGGCTGCTTCCAGTTTTGCCTGGGCCATGCCCTGGGCCCCATCCCCTTTCTTCCTCCCGCCCGCCTGTACCCTAGACCGGACAGAACTTGCTCACATTCCTCCATCCCTGGAGCTTGGGTGGGCCACTAAGCCAAGTCCCAGGTGCTAGGTGAAGAACTCTGCCATCACCATCTGCCCCTCTGTCCCTCCAGCCCACCATGGACCAACGTACGTGGTCCACGGAAGACACACTGCTACTCAGAATTCAACAGAGTCCAAAGAAAATTCAAGCAAAGGTCTAAAGGTCAAAGGCCATACATCTGAAGACCTCTAAAATCATCCTATCACATGGGAGAGATTCTTCACATGCAGCCCAAAGATAAGTAAACCTCCTTTTTTTCACCTTACTATTCCTTTCTAGTATTAATCATTGTATATTAACTTTTCCATACAACCCCCCCAAAACATATACAACTTCAGGGAGTACACCACTCACCCTCACATATCACCAAGATACTAAATCGCAAAAGTGCACTAGCATACTAATATTCACCCCCTGTCTACTTAACCTGACTTAACTGATGTACTAACAGCATAATAGCCTCATCTAGGAAATAACAATAACAAAAGACAAACATACACAACTCCAAGGAAAGCACTAGTAATAACTACCCAAGTGTAGTAATACCAAATAAATCAGTTCAGTCAAAAACACACAGAAACTGAAAGAATCTAAAAGACAAAACGAAAATGCCCAAGTCAAAGTGCAGATCCATGAGAAACAAAACCCAAGAAGACCAATCTCCCACCAAAAGAATTAACCCAATAATGATGGATTCCAACCAGAACAAATACACAGAAAATAGCCAAGAAAGCCAGACCCAAGATAACGACTTTCAAAGGACAATGATTATCATGATTAATACTATGAAAGAGGAAATCCAAGAGGAGTTAAACAACCACATCAACCACTTTGAACAGGAACACAACAGACACTTGGAGGAGTTGAGAAAAACAGTTCAAGAAACAAAAATAGGCATAGAGCAGGTAAAACAGTCTCAGGCAGTTTAAAATCAAACTAAAAGACAAGTTATCTTCAACCCAAAACTCAACAGAGAGTCTTATCAGCAGAACTAACAGAAGAAAATAGAATTTCAGATCTTGAAGACAAAGTTGAAGAATTAACCAGCTCAATGGAAGAGATTGTTAAAGCCAGAAAGATACTTGAGAGGAACATTCAAGAGATATGGGACACCCTGAAGAAGTATAACATGTGCATTTATGGAATACCAGAGCAAGAATCCCAAAATACCACATCTGAGGAAATTTTTCAAATTATCATAAATGAAAACTTCCCTCAACTGAAGAATGAGAGGCCCTTCCAAATAAAAGAGGCATTTCGCACTCCAAACAGATATGACCGGAATAGAAACTTGCCAGGGCAAATAATAGTCAAAACACTCCACATTCAAGATAAAGAAAAGGTGCTGAGAGCTTCAAGTGAAAAAAAGCATGTCACTTTTCAGAGGCCTCATAATCTCTTTAGGCATCAGTGAACCAAGCTTGGTGTGATGCAAAAGACTGGAACTCACATGTTTTTTGTTTCCCAAGTTGTTATAGATTCTAGGCACTGATAAATTCTCCCTAATTATGACTCAGGGAAGGAACATGTATGTTAAATGCTTCTCAAATTAGTTCCCATTGAAACCCATGCATTGGCAAATCACACATATCAAAATACCCAGAAAATCCAATGATGTTGAAAACTCTGAAAGATTACTGGGATCAACATTATCTTCTAAGTGTGAAATATCAGCTTTAATTCAGTTGTCAGATATCTAGTTTCAGCCATTTCACTGTGTCTAGATGCAAATATTTAAAATCAAGAGACTTTAAAGCCATGTTTCAGAGTCATATTTGACTACATCTGAATTTTATTTTTAAAGGGAAGCATTATTCTTTATTGTTATCTTTTCTGAGAAAACTTAAATTGAATTCTACTATGATGATCAATTTCCTGTTGCTAATGTCTCTAACCTGATTCAGTAATTTTTATAAAGAATGTGAGTAATGCAGAAATAATGAAACAGTCCCAAGGTTTTACTTAAACTCACTTTATTTTTTAAAACATTCTGCATTTTTAAAAATCTTTTCATACTTTTGTCTGTGGCTGTGTACCTGTGTGTATGAAAGAGGAATATGTGTGATAATGGAGATACAAAGGTGACTCTGGGAACCACTCTGGATTTTGATGCCTTCTCTTTGCTTTGCTTTGGAGTGTCATAGGCAAGCTCTGCCATTTCTGCCTAGAATCTTTAATTTGCCATATAAGATCTGAACTCAGGACCTTCTGTGTTGAGATAGACGCTTCAGCACCCAAGAATTTTTGATATCTCAACTATTGTAAAAATGTTGCTAAAAGTAGATAGGCTACAAAAGGGAATATCAGAAAATATAACATGCAACTAACAATTCTATCATATGGGAATCTGAGAAGTTATAAAACTACTGCTCTTGATATTAGACAAGCTCCTGTTCACATGTTTGCTCTCAGTCCTTGGGAACCTGCTCATCATTCTGCTTGAAAGCTCCAACTCCCAACTCAACACTCAGGAAATTCTTCCTCTGAAATTTTGTTTTTCATTGACAGCTGCTACATTATCATCATCTCGAAGATAATATAGACATATAAACTCATTACAAAGCATCATACTCACTGACAACATACTTTACAAAAAAAGCAACAATAATAAAATAAATTTAATCTGGCTATGATCATGCATATAAATGGAAAATACTATAAAAGTGCAAATAGATGCACTGTGAGTTCATTGCCAGAGTTCATTGTGAGTTCGTTACACATACCCTCAATTTGTGGTTCAATCTATCATTCTAACACTTAGGAGACAGAGGCAGAAGGAATGTCAAGAGTTAAAGATCAACTTGTGCTATACAGAAAATCACTTATTTGAAAATGACACGTGTCATTGATTGACATGTCAATGATCCCCCATAGAGTATCGAGAATCACAGGGGAGATGGTTTCAGGCAGTAGTGATATGGGAACAGTCTTTCCTCTGTTCACATCTCCCATCTTGGTTGCCAAATGATGTGGGAACAATCTTTCTTCTGTTTGTCAAAAATCCCTTCATGGTTACCAAATGTTACAGGATCCCTCTTCTGTGGCCAAATGTTACCTGAACGACTGTCCCAGTGTTATAGGTTTCTTCTGCTCAAGAATCAAAGATTGATACCAAAATACATGTAGAGGATTAAGGTAAGAGTTTATTAGAGGACAGAAAGGCTGGAACTCATGGACTCCAGACATGGAGTGCCATGAGGAGCTAAGGTGCCCCATAGAACTCAGGGAGCTAGAAACAGACTCAAGGCAGTTACCATGAGGGACAAGCACCCTGGAGAACTCAAGGACCCCAGGCATGGAATCCATGGCAAAGAACATGGATTCCAGACAAGGAACAAACTCATAGCACTCCAAGTGCCATGAAAGACTATGGCACCAGATAATTCATGGACTCCAGGCACGGAATCCATGAGGGGCAAGGAATAAGAAACAGACTCATGGCACTAGAGTTCCATGAGGGGCAAGCTCCAAAAATAGCTGCCAGGGTCAGGCATATTTATATACCTAGGAAAGCCTGGGGAAACTGGATTTTTCTCATTGGTTTGCTCCCATTGTGGCCAAACCCATTTGCTCTTGGACCAGGTGGGACTAAAGATCAAGTTGTTTGTTGGATATGTAGCTCATCTTCATAATCCTTCAGTAGGGAGGAAATTGGCCATCTTATCTCTGGGAGGAATGTAGTCAGTTCCTCAGCAGGAGTGTTCCTTCAGGGTGAACCCAGCAGTGGAGGATGACCTTCAGGAATTTCAAAGACCTTAGAGACCCATTTCAGCATAGATGCTCTAATCCTATCTTAGTAGGATCGCTACAGGCAAGGGGTTGGAGAGGTATAAGGGAGTTCCCATATTAGTGGGCAGCCCCAAGGTCTGTCACAGAGTCCTGATCCCACAGTAGGCACTTCAGAGATAATTTGTATAAGATGATGGACAGGAAGGTAAGGGAACACCTAGGTACAAAACACCACGTAGATAAAGAGGGAGGAAGGGTAGGGGGTAGAAAAGTAGGAAAGGGGGAAGAGAGGGGATGTAGAGAATAAAAAGGGGAAGGAAGGAAAGAAGTGAAGAAGGAAGAGGTGAAAAAAGGAGGAGGGAGGAGGATACCTACTCATTAAGCTTGTGTAACTACCTAAAAATAATAAAATAATAAAAAATAAAAGAAATGTCAAAAACACTGAAAAAAAAAGAAAGTGACATATCCTCTCCAAAAAGCAAATTGAAATTTACATATTTAAAAATTATCTTTGAACTCAAATTGTTTTAGTAATTTCAAGTTTTTTGTTATTATGTTTCTTACTAAATCATTAATTGTGATTGTTAGGGAAGAAATGAATGAGGATTCTTTAATATTTAATAATGCTATAATAATTAAGTGAAAATACTGCCTACTATGTTGGAAGATTTGCATAGTTATATGGTTCTTATAACCAGGAGCTATGATTTCATTAAATTTTTGGACAGTGTTACAATCCTTTAATATTTCTGTCTTTGTATTTTATAAGATACTCTACAATGTTACATGTCTACCCATGGTTTATATATTTTAATTTCTATACAACTTTTTGAAAATTGTCTTCCTATTATAAATCTTTCTAAATAACAAAGTTTTGAAAAAAGTTTCAGATTTACAGAGGAATTTCTAATGATGGTAGTTGGTGAAAATTACACAACAATGTGAATTCATTGCACTGAGAGATATACTTACTAGGAGTAAGACAGGTTTTGAAGATACATGAATAAAATGGGAAAGACAAGTGTGGTGGTCTAGAAAAAGGAAGACCCCATTCTCTGTGTGTTATGATGAAACTGTGTGCAGCGTGCTGTAGAAAATATGTTGTGGAAAAATTCTGACCTTAGACCAATCACTCCATTGGCTTCTATAAACTGCTTAAACATGAAGATAGCCACTGCTTAAGACAGTCAAAACTTACTCTTATAATATGCTAACCACTTGGTTCATAATTACAGCTTTGGGTCAGCAGAACCACCATTCAAGGTTTCCACCCCTGCTCTCACCCTATCCAAATTCTAGCTACAAACATTATCTGAAACTGCCAATTTGAGTCACTAATTGGGCATGTACCAACTTGAATCACTACCTAGACACCAAGTACCAAACTTAGAAACTGCTATAACAATTGGCCCCTGCCCTTACTTGGAGCTCCATCTTGAGGTCCTGAACATTGATGGAGTCTTAGAGTCCTAAGGCTCCATCTAAGGTACCAAATTTAGGTAGAGTCCTGAGGCTTCAGTTCTTTTTGACCCTCTTTTAGTAAACATCCTTTCAGTCACGCTCACTGTTTGTGCCTCATTTGGTGGACTTTCAGACCCCATAACATTCTGGTGCATTGGCAGGCAAAGTCGCCAGTTGAGGCCAGATATTTTTCATGAAAGTGAGAAAAAGGCTTCTCCCTATAGTCTTGAGAAGCCAAGAAGGCAAGGGAATATATTTTCCCTATAATCTGGTTTTCTGGAGCTTTACTGGAAAGGAAGAATTTGGGTCTCTGGATATGGTTTGTGCACACTTCCAGAGTCAGAGGACTTTGGGGATGCCCAAAAGTTCCTTTTAATCTGTTCGCGATTGCAGGAGATCAGGTAATTTCAGTTTCTCCTGTGGAAAGTTGCGATTACATTTCAAATGCCACAATGCGAAGGTTTCATTTTGTGTATCTGTCTGTCTCTGCTCTGTGTTTGTTTTGTATGTGGACTTATATTCTGGGAGATGGGCCAAACTGTTGCAGGAACTGTCTTTTCTGTTTATCAAATATCCCTTCTGGGTCACCAAATGTTACAATGTCCCTGTTCAGTTGCCTAAAGTGTTGCAGGAGTGTGTTCTGGAGTCCAAGATTGAAACCAAAAACAGAGGATTTAGGTAGAGTTTATTAGCAGATTTAGGTAGAGTTTATTAGCAGAGAAAAAGGCTGGAACTCATGGACTCCAGATGTGGAGCGCCATGAGGGCCTAGGGCGCCCGGGAGAACTCATGGACTCCAGGCATGGAACCCAGAGAAGCGAGCAGGAAACAAACTCACGTGCCATGAAGAGAAAGCACCTTGGAAAACTCATGGAATCCTTGAGTAGCAACTAGATGAAAAAGGAACTTATGGCACTTCAAGTACTATGAGGGGCAGGTGCCAAAGATGACTGCTAGGGTCAGGCATATTTGTACACCTAGGCAAGCCTGGGTTACTGGCTTTTTCTCATTGGTTATCTGCCATTGGGGCCCAACCCAGTTGCTCTTGAGCCTGAATATAGTTAGAGATCAAGAAGTTTGTTGGATATGGAGAGCTCATCTCCTTAATTCTTTCATAGGGATGTTGGCCATCTTATCTCTGGGAGTACTGGAGTCATTTCCTCAGCAAGGATGTTCCTTCAGGGTGATCTCAGCAGTGGGGCATAGCCTTCAGGAATTTTAAAGACCTTCAAGACCTTTACAGACCCATCCCAACATAGCTTTTCTAATCCTGTCTTAAATCTAAGTCTGCCCAGACCCCTCTTCAACTTGATAAGTCTCACTTTTCAGATTTTCAAGAAGAGAGCCAAAGATGTGGCTGGTGAAGTCTCCCCAGGATAGTTTGACATCTTCTGCAGTCTAGACTGGCCCACACAAGGAACTAACTGGCCTCTTGTGGGCTCTTTCTCTCTTCCCCTCATTAACTCTTTATAGGCTGCAGTCTTCAGCAAGCACTGAGTTGTCGGCCCTGACTAGGTCATGGAAATGATTTCTGAGAAATTCATTGGAATTTCTTCATTCTCATGGCATGTATGAGTTCCTTTTCTTGGAGACAAATCTACTTCCTAATTCCATGTTCCCATGTGTACTCCTGTGTTCTACTACAACCTTGCAGCTTAATTCAGATATAATGATTTATAAATATTTCTATTGCCATGTGCTTATTTATAGATGCTATTTTATATACTGTGCCTAAACAGTTCTAAGATAATGTCTTGATATTCTTATCACTTCCTTTAAAACACATTTGCTAAGGTATAGCTAATATAAAACAACAGAAACCATCAAGAAAATATATTAAAATGTGTGTTATTTAGAAAATTAAAATCCCCATCTTTAGGCTCTTACAATCTTACCACCCCTCTTCTGCTAATTTCCCTGAGATTTGGGATGGAGAGAGATTAGGCTGGCCTGGTTCCTCGTGAGGAATGTGGGGGTCTCTGATGCTCTGAATTATGGTTTGTTGTTTCTTTATTCCTTTTTTTTCTTCCAGTTTTGCTATTCCTTCACTGCCTTTGGCTCTATCCTAATGGGTATTGGATGTCTCCTTATAGCCAGAGATAAAAGACTGTTAAAATAGAGTCTTATTATAAGAGTATATTCAAAGGTAGATGGAATAAGAGTAGGAGACCGTGATGAGGAGGGTCAGTCTCCCACTTGCAGGATGGTTACCTACTATCTGCCAGACTCTTTGCCCTCCCTGTCTGTGAGACCAAACCCCATCAGTTGCAAGTGACCAGGAAGGAAAGTCTGTGAGCTTAAACAGATGTCCCATTACTTGTCCCAGTTCTTGATGATGGCGTATTTTCTGCGCTGTAGCATGATCTCCTCTCTCCTTGTTTCTGGTGGGGCCCTCCTTCCACTTCCCTCCCATTTCTAATCTTTGCAGTTACTGTAAGTATTACAGAGACTTATCTTTAAGTGTGTCACTAAGTGGGTCTGGTACTAGGATCCACCTATTAGGAAGTATATTCAGTGCTTAATTTTCTGTGTCTGGGATATTTCACTTAATACAATTTTTTCTAATTCCATCGATTTCCAGGCAAATTTCATTAATTCATCTTTTTTGATGGCTGAGTAGTATTCCATTGTATGAATGTACCACATTTTCTTTATCCACTCATCCACTGTTGGGCACTTGGGTTGATTCCATGATGTTGTATTGTAAACAATGTTGCTAGGAACATGATCATGCTTGTGCCATTGAGGTGAATTTTGCTGTATGGGGGATTATTCCCAAAAGTGGAATAGCAGGGTCATATGGCATTTCAATCTTTAACTTCTTTAAGAATCACCAGATGGCTTGCCAGAGTGGTTGTGTATGCCTACATTGTCACCAGCAATGTAGAAGAGTTCCCTTTTCACCACATTCTCTCCAGCATTTGGTGTTGTTTATATTGTGAATTTTGCCATCCTAACCGGGGAAAGATGATATCTCAGGGAGGTTTTGATATGCATTTCCATGATGACTAAGGATGCGGAGCATTTTTTAAGATATTTGTTAGACATTTCAATTTTGTCCCTGGTAAAGTTTTTTTTAAGTTCCGCCACCCATTTTTTAACTGGGCCATTTGTTTTCTTGGTGTTTAGTTTTCTAAGTTCTTTGTGCACTCTGCATAATACAGTTCTATCACATATGTGGTTAGAGAAGATTTTCTCCCATTCTGTAGGTTGCTTTTGTGCTGGAGTTACAATCTTTTTATCTGAACAGAAGCTCTTTAATTTCATAAGATCCCATCTGTTGAGTGAGGTTGTAGTGACTGTGCTATTGGATGTCTGTTAAGGAACTGTTGGAATAGTCCAATCAGCTCAAGAGAGTTCCCTACCCTTTTACCTATGGTTTGTATAGTCTCCGGCCTTATATTGAGGTCCTTGATGCATTTGGAATTAAGTCTTGTACATGATGACAAGTATGGGTCCAGTCTTAATCTTCAGCATGTGGACAACCAGGTGTGCAAGCAACATTTGTTGTAGATACTGTTCTTTTTCCATTGGATTTTGTGGGACCCTTTGTTAAAGAACCAATGGCTACAATTGTGTGGGCTTAAATTTGGGTCTTAACCCTTATCTATTGATCTGTGTGTCTAGTTTGGAGCCTGTACCAGGCTGTTTTTATAACTATGGATATGTAGTATAGATTAAGGTCTGGTGTGGTGATCCTCCAGCAGTATTTTTGGTACTCAGGATTGTTTTTGGTATCCTCGGTCTTTTGTGCCTCCATATGAATTTTGAGATTGTTTGGTCAACTTTTTTAAAGAATTTCTTTAGGATTTTAATTGGTATAGCACTGAATCTGTATATTGCCTTTGGTAGAATACTAACTAATACTAACTAATACTCACTAATAAATAATACTACTTTTTTAGTTCCAAGAGCTTCCTGGTGGAGTTTTTAGGATCACTTAGGTATATGATCATGTCATCTGTAGATAGACATAAGTTGCTTTCTTCCTTGCTGATGTGAATCCCTTTTATCTACCTTTCTTGTCTTATGGCTTCAGCTAAGACTTCAAGTACAATATTGAATAGATGTGGTGAGAGGGGACAGCCTTGTCTAGTTCCTGATCGAAGCGGGGATGCTTCAAGTTTTTCCCCACTGAGTATAATACTCACTGTTGGCTTGTTGTATACAGCTTTTATTGTATTGCTAAAGGTTCCTTCCATACCAACTGTCTCTAGGGTTTTGATCAAAAAAGGCTATTGGATCTTGTCAAAAACTTTTTTTGCATCTGTTGAGAGTATCACGTGGTCTTGAATTTTGGACTGGTTTATATGGTGAATTACATTAATTGATTTGTGTATGTTGAACCAACCTTGTGTGCCTAGGATAAAGCTTACTTGATCACCATGAATGATCTTCTTGATATGTTTTTCGATTTGCAAAGACTTTGTTGCGAATCTTTCCATCTGTGTTCATTAAAAAGATTGTCCTATATTTTCTTTTTTGAGGGTATCTTTATTAGGTTTTGGGATAAAGACGATAATAGCTTCATAGAAAGAATTTGCTAGTGTTCCTAGAATCCATCTGGTCCAGGACAGTTTTTGGTGGGAAAATTCAAGATTACTTCATTGATTTCCTCATATATTATAGGACTATTTAAATAATTCAAAATGTCCTGATTCAATTTAGTTAAGTTGTGCTTACTTAAGAAATCATCCATTTCTCTTGTGTTGTCAAATTTCACAGAGTATAAGTTTTTGAAATATGATGTTATAATACTCTGAATTTCTTGGATATCTGTAGTGATAATTCCATTTTCATTTCTAATTTTGTAAATTTGGGTTTTCTCTCTCTTGCTTATGGTTAATTTAGCTAGGGGTGTATGAATCTTACTGATTTTTTTTCAAAGAACCGCCTTTTCGATTAGTTGATTCTCTGTATCATTTTCCTAATCTCAATTTCCGATATTTTTCGCCTTATTTTGCTAATCTCCTCTTTTCTATTGTTTTTGGGACCAGATTGCTCTAGTGTCTCTAAAGTTTGAACCTGCATTGTTAAGTTATTTAATTGTGATGTTTCCATTTTTTCAATGTAGGCATTAAGAGCTATGAACTTACCTCTTAGGACAGCTTTCATTGTGTCCCAAAGATTTTGATAAGATGTATATTCATTATCATTCACTTTCAGGAAATCTTGAATTTCCTTTTTAATTTCTTCCTGAATCCAATTCTCATTCAGCATCATAGTGTTAAGTTTGCAGGAGTTAATATATTTTCTGTTTGTTTTGTTGTGGATGTCAACCTTCAGACCATGGTGGTCTGATAGGGTACAGGTTAGAATTTCAATTTTCCTGTATATGTGGAGATTTGTTTTGTGGCCCAATATGTGGTCATTTTCGAGAAAGTTCCTTGTGCTGCTGAGAAAAATGTGTATTCTTTGGTGCATGGATGAAAAGTTCAATAGAGATTTGTACGGACCATTTCAGTAAGGGTTTGTTAAGTTCCAAAGTGTCTTTGTTAAGTTTTTGACCTGATGATCTATACTATGTTGAGAGGGTGGTGTTGAAATCCCCAAGAATTATCATTTGGGGGTTGATTTCTCACTTTAGATGCTGTAGGATTTTCTTAATGAATGTGGAAGGGTCCGTATTAGGTGCATATATATTTAGCATTATGAAGTCTTCCTGGTGAATTGTACCTGTGACTAAAATGTACTATCGATCTGTGTGTCTTATAATTTTATTTGGTTTGGTTTTGGCTTTGTCCAATAGCATAATGGCTACCTCTGCTGTTTCCTGGTTCCATTAACTTGCAGAATTTTGGACCAGCTTTTTATTTTTAGGATGTGCCTATCTTTTGTGGTGAGGTGAGTTTCCTGAAAGCAGCAGATTGATTTGTTGTGGTTTTTAATCAAAGTTTGTAATCTTTGTCTCTTGATTGGTGAGTTAATTCCATTGACATTTAAGTTACAATGTACAAATTATTTTTAAATCTGGATATTTTTTATGTTTAGTGGCTTTTGTAAGTGTATTATTTGGCTTATAGGTTTTGGTGGTATTATTCTTCCCTTCTGTCCTCCTGGATATGCTTGTTTTTTTTTTTTTTTCTTGAAGCTTGAGTATCATTTCTAGCCTTTTTTGAAGGCCTGGTTTGGTTGACATGTAAGCCTTCAAGTTGTCTTTGTGCTGGAAAACTTTTCTTTCTCCCTCAAGCATGACAGATAGTTTTGCTGGGTATATCAGCCTGGCTTGACATTTTTGCTCATTCAATTCTGTAAGTATGTCTCTCCAAGCTCTTCTTGCTTTTACTGTTTCCATTGAGAAGTCATTTTTTATTTTGATAGGTTTACCTTTAAAAATGACTTGATTTTTTTTCTCTTAAAGCTCTCAGCACCTTTTCTTTTTCTTGAATGTGGAGTGTTTTGACTATTATTTGCTTTGGGGTGTGGAACCCTCTTGTATTTGGATGGGCCTCTCATTCTTTAGATAAGGAAAGTTTTCCTTGAGGATAATTTGAAAAATTTCCTCAGGTGTTGTATTTTGGGTTTCTTGCTCTGGTATTCCATGAATGTGTATGTTAGGCTTCTTCAGGGTGTCCCATAACTCTTGAATATTCCTCACAAGTGTCTTTTTGGCTTTAACAACCTCTTCCATTGAGCTGGTTAGTACTTTTACTTTGTCTTCAAGATCTGAAATTCTATTTTCTGCTTCATTAGTTCTGCAGATAAGACTGTTGAATTTTGGCTTGGAGATATCTTGTCTTTTAGTTCAATTTTAAACTCTGCCTGAGACTATTTTTAACTTCTCTATGCTTTTTTCTTGTTTCTTGAACTGTTTTTCTCAACTCCTCCAAGTGTCTGTTTTGTTCCTGTTCAAAGTGATTGATGCAGTTATTTAACTCCTTTCAGATTTCCTCTTTCATAATATTGATCATAGTAATGATCATGCTTTGAAAGTCATTATCTTGGGTCAACCTTTCTTGGCTATTTTCTATGAATTTGTTCTGGGTGGACTCTATCATTATGTGGTTAATTCTTTCAGTAGGAGATTTATTTTCTTGGGTTTTGTTTCTCATGGATTTGTACTTTGGCTTGGGCATTGATGTTTTGTCTCTTAAGACCTTTCAGTTTCTTCATGTTTTCGACCAAACTGATTTAGTTGGTATTACTACTCTCGGTAGTTATTAGTAACATTTGCCTTGGAGTTGGGTACATTTCTCTGTTGTTATTGTTATTTCCTAGATGAGGCTTTTTTTTTTATTATTATTATTTATTCAATTGTGCGCATGTGCGTGTGTGTGTGTGTGTGTGTGTGTGCGCGGGCGTGTATGTGTCTGTGTGTGTGTGTAGAACCACGGACGAATCTGCGAACCACCATGGACGCCTCCACCTCCTTCTGCCCCGGGATTCACAGGCTCCGCCCTACCAGGACCAGAAGCGCAGGCCGTCCCCGCTTCCACCTGGCGTCTATACATGGGATCTGGGATCCGAACTCAGGACCTTCCGCCTGCAAGGCGGAGGCTTAACCCCTGAGCCACCTCTCCAGCCCCCTAGATGAGGCTTTTAGACTTTTAGTACATCAATTAAGTCAGGTTTAGAAGACAGGTGGTGAAGATATATATGGTAGTGCACTTTTACGATTTAGTACCTTGATGATATGTGAGCGTGAGTGGTATAGTCCCTGAAGTTGTATATGTTTTTGGGATGGCTATATGGAAAAGTTATTCTATGGTGATTAATAATTGAAAGGAGCAGAGGATGGCAAAAATCCACCATACAAACAACAACAAATGCTGGAGAGGATGTGGAGAGAGGGGAAATCTCCTACATTGGTGGTGGGAATGCAGGCTCATACAGCCACTCTGGCGAGCCATCTGGAGATTTAAAGAAATTAAAGATTGAAATGCCATATGACCCTGCTATTCCACTTTTGGGAATAACCCCCCATATAGCAAAAATTCACCTCAATAGCACAAGCACGACCATGTTGATAGCAGCACTGTTTACAATAGCAAAGTCATGGAGTCAACCCAAATGTCCAACAGTTGACGAGTGGATAAGGAAATGTGGTACATCTATACAATGGAGTACTACTCAGCCATCAAAAATGTTTAAATAATGGAATTTGCCAGGAAATGGATAGGATTAGAAACAATTATATTCAGTGGAGTATCGCAGACACAGAAAATTGATCACCATATGTACTACCTAATAGGTGGCTCCTAGTATGAAACCCACCTAGAGACACTCAAAGATAAAACTCTATAATAGCTACAGTAATTTGCTAACATTATGAACAGGAGGGATGGGGAAAGAGGGCCACACCAGTAACGAGAGGGGGGACCATGTTACAGCAGAGAAAATAGGCCACCATCAAGGACTGCAAGTAAGTAATGAGACATCTGGTTCCTGATTATTTACAACTGATGGGGTATGATCTTACCAGAAGGGGAAGGCATTTGGTCTGGCAGATAGAAAGCAACCATTTTGCAGATGGGTTATGGACGCCTCCCTCACCACAGTTTCCAAATTTTATTACATCTACCTTTGAATATACTCTTATAACGAGACTCTAATTTAACAGATTTTTATCTCTGGCCAGGGGGTGACATCCAATACCCATCAGAATGGAGTGAAGGGCATTGCAGGAGCAGCAAAACGGAAAAAAAATCAACAAACCATAATCCAGAACATCAGAGACTCTATATCAATCACCTGGAACTAGGCCAGCCTAATCTCTTCCCATCCTGAAGCTCAGGGAAATTTGTGGAAGAGGGGGCGGTAAGATTGTAAGAGCACAAGGATGGGAAGAGCAATGATATGCAAGATACTCCACACAAGTTAGGGCCGAAGCAATCATATTTGGACTTTGCATGCAATGTCCAACACACTATTGACTCCACAAAGTCTAGCATTTGCTAAAGGCACTAAGATCCTTGGAGGCAAGGGATTAACAGCCACAGTAGTGTTCCTATGCTTAAGGGGAACACAGGAAAGGGTTCTGGGAAATGCCACTGGGTCCTTTCACCTCATCGGAGAGGAGGACCCAGAGGAAAGTTTGGCATGCACATTAAAGGATGCTCCAGGGATGGGAAGGGGAGGCACTGGGGGATGGGGAGGGAACGGCGAGGGGAGGGGGCACAGGGAGATAGGGGGTTGTAGGGAGGGGGGGACCGCTGTATCTGTTAAGTTTGTATGAGTGGAAAAAAAGAGCAGGATGGTAAAAAAAGGGGTTTACTTTGGGCCGGATGTGAAGAATCTCTTCTATGTGATAGGATGATTTTAGAGGACTTCAGATGTATGGCCTTTGTCCCTTAGAGCTTTGCTTGGGTTTCCTTTGGACTCTGTTGAATTCTGAGGACCAGTGTCTCTTCCCTGGACCACAAGCAAGTATCAGGGGCAGAGGGGCTGTTGGCGATGGCAGAGCAATTCACCTGGTACCTGAGGCATGACCTAGTTGCCCTCCAATGCTTGGGGTAGCCTGGGTGTTGCTCAGGGTGGCTGGTAGGAAGAGCTGGGACTAGTGGGTGACCTGGGGGCTGATGAAACTTACCTGGGAAGGAGGACCTTGAGTGAGGGTCCTGTTCAGGCAGAAATTACAGAGCGGCTGATGGCAATGGCAGAGTGCTTCACCTGGGACCTTGTTTCTTCCATATTATAAAAGAAAAGACATTGAGCCTCAGAAACATACCTGTTAGTAATTTCATATATTCATTCATATTCAAATGTTTTCATATATTATTCAAATGTTAACATATATTCATTCATATATTCAAATGTTTTTCAATTGTCAGTCTTGATTAAACAGAGTTTTGGTTACTCATAAAATCCTAATTCTTATAAGGACAACAGAAAGCTCATTGGCACAGCCAGGAACAGGTACAGTTGTCACTCTTCCTGCCCTAGGGAATGTCTGAGACTAGGGTCTATGGCAGCCTTAATAGGTATGTTCCCAGAGAGTGGGGCTCTGTATGGGGACAGACTTTCAAGGGAAGCTATGGCCTCATCTTGTGGAAGCCTCCTCTGTGGGAACTTGGAACAGACTCATGGCCAGATAGGGAGTTTCTCTAATCTTGGATTTCAAGGTAAAACAGACTCTGAGAAACCAAACTCTGCTCACCTTTCCAAGGAGGCTTCTTGTGAAGGGGGAATAAAAGAACATTTTTAAAATGGAGAAAAATGTTTACAGTCTATATAAATATAGGAATAAATGCCAGAGAGGAGAGACCTACAATACATAGTTCTTAAGAGAATTTTGTCTCGCAATAGAAATGCCTAAAGGCTAAGATAAAACAGGAATTTCAGCCAGCATCCACCTCAGCCAAACCCCCAAACTTGAAATAAACAAAGCCAATATAATTCATATCCAGCATTATAAACTCTAAGGAAGAAGACAGACGAAATACATTTGGGTCAACTCAGGTTCATGTTTCCTTTTTTCTTACATGATTTTGCCTCAGTTACTTAGAGAATTTATCTAAAAATCCAAATAAATTTATTTTTAAAACAAAAAGAAAGGAAAGAATGAGCAAACAAACAAATCACCTTCACATTTGCCTAAGGGGATAAATAGAATACTAACACACATGGCCAAGCAGACCAACCCGAGACCCCTTCCCAACAGGGGAAAAGAGAAAAAAGATGATTTAAATTCTACCATGCCAAGCAAAAAGACTGTTCCAATCACAAAACCTTCCATGTGGCCTATGTCTTGACTGTGAAAATCTCCATTAGAGGAAGAATTGCCCCATAAACCCCAGGGCCCAATGGACAAGCCCTCTGCTGGGGACTAATAAAATGGCCTCATACTCTTAGCTTCCGTCACTTGGGAAAAAGAGTTTGCCACTCATATCCAGGAAAGAAAAGCACAAAATACCAGGTTGAGCATCTTATAAAAACCTTGGGTTTAACGGGTCAAAGTGCAGATCCATGAGAAACAAAACCCAAGAAGACCAATCTCCCACCAAAAGAATTAACCCCTTAATGATGGATTCCAACCAGAACAAATTCACAGAAAACAGCCAAGACAGCCAGACCCAAGACAATGACATTCAAAGTATGATCATTACCATGATTAATACTATGAAAGAGGAAATCCAAGAGGAGTTAAACAACAGAATCAACCACTTTGAACAAGAACACAACAGGCATTTGGAGGAGTTGGGAAAAACAGTTCAAGAAACAAAAATAGGCATAGAGCAGTTAAAACAGACTCAAGCAGAGTTTAAAACTGAACTAAAAGCTCAACAGACAGTCTTATCAGCAGAACTAACAAAGCAGAAAATAGAACTTCAGATCTTGAAGACAAAGTGGGAGAATTAACCAGCTCAATGAAAGAGATTGTAAAAGCCAAAAAGATACTTGAGAGGAACATTCAAGAGATATGGGACACCCTGAAGAAGCCTAACATGCGCATTCATGGAATACCAGAACAAGAATCCCAAAATACCACACCTGAGGAAATTTTTCAAATTATGATAAAAGAAAACTTCCCTCAACTGAAGAATGAGAGGCCCATCCAAATACAAGAGGCATTAAGCACTCCAAACAGATATGACCAAAATAGAAAATCGCCAAGGCAAATAATAGTCAAAACACTCCACATTCAAGATAAAGAAAAGGTGCTGAGAGCTGCAAGAAAAAAAAAAGCAAGTCACTTTTAAAGGCAAAAATATTAAAATAAAAAATGACTTCTCAATGGAAACAGTAAAAGCAAGAAGAGCTTGGAGAGATGTACATCAAGTATTAAATCAGCAAAAATGCCAACCCAGACTGATATACCCCACAAAACTATCTGTCATGATCGAGGAAGAAAGAAAAATTTTCCAGCACAAAGACAACTTGAAGGCATACATGTCTACCAAACCAGGCCTTCAAAAAATGCTAGAAATGATACTCAAGCTTGAAGAAAAGAACAAGTGTATCCAGGAGGACTGAAGGGAAGTATAATACCCCAAAAACATAAATGTCAAACAATAAGCTTACAAAATCCACTAAACATAAAAAATGTCCAGAATTAAAAATAATTTCTCCATTATAACATTAGATGTCAATGGTATTAACTCACCGATTAAGAGACACAGATTACAAACTTGGATTAAAATCACAACCCATCAATCTGCTGCCTTCAAGAAACTCATCTCACCACAAAAGACAGACAAATCCTAAAAATGAGGGGTGGTCCAAAATTCTGCATGCTAATGGAACCAGGAAACAGGCAGGGGTAGCCATTATGCTGATGGACAATGTGGACTTCAAACCCAAAAAAATCATGAGACACAGATGGATACTACATTTTTGTCACAGGTACAATTCACCAGGAAGATTTCACAATACTGAACATATATGGACCCAATACGGGCCCCTCCACATTCATTAAGAAAATCCAACAGCGTCTAAAGCAAGAAACCAACCCCCAAATGATAATTCTTGGGGATTTCAACACCACCCTCTCAACATGGGATAGATCAACAGGTCAAAAGCTTAACAGAGACACCTTGGAACTTAATCAAACACTTAAAGAAATGGACCTTATAGATCTCTATCGAACTTTTCACCCACACACCAAAGCATACACATTTTTCAAAGCAGCACACGGAACTTTCTCCAAAATAGATCACATATTGGGCCACAAAACGAATCTACACATATACAGGAATGTTGAAATGCTAGCCTGCACCTTATCAGACCACCATGGCTTAAAGCTTGAAATCCACAACAAAACAAGCAACAGAAAATACACTAACTACTGGAAACTTAACACTATGATGCTGAATGAGAATTGGATTTAGGAAGAAATTACAAAGGAAATTCAAGATTTCCTTAAAGAGAACAATAATGAAAATACAATTTACCATAATCTCTGGGACACAATGAAAGTTGTCCTAAGAGGTAAGTTCATAGCTCTTAATGCCTACATCAAAAAAACGGAAACATCAGAAATAAATAACAATACAGCTTAAAGCTTTAGAGAAACTAGAGCAATCCTGATCCCAAAAGCAGTAGAAGAGAGGAGATTAGCAAAATAAGGGGAGAAGTATCTGAAATCGAGATTCAGAAAATGATAGAGAAAAATCAACCAAGCAAAAAGGTGTTTTTTGAAAAAATCAATAAGATTGATACACCCTAGCTAAATTAACCAAAAGTAAAAGAGAGAGAAATCCCAAATTAATAAAATTAGAAAGGAAAATGGAGTTATCACTACTGATACACAAGAAATCCAGAGAATTATAACATCATATTTCAAAAACATATACTCTGTGAAATTTGACAACACAAAGAGATGGATGAATTCCTAAGTAAACACAACTTACCTAAATTGATTCAGGAAGTTGTGAATTATTTAAATAGTCCTGTAACATATGAGGAAATTGAGGAAGTAATCTCAAATCTTCCCACCAAAATATGTCCTGGACCAGATGGATTCAGCAGAGTTCTACCAGACATTTAAGGAGTTAATAGCACCAATACTCTTTAAATTGTTCCATCAAATAGCAAAGGAAGGAACACTAACAAATTCCTTCTATGAAGCTAATATTGTTTAATCCCAAAATCTAAAAAAGATTCACTTAAAAAAGAAAACTATAGGCCAATCTCTCTGATGAACACAGATGCAAAGATTCTCAACAAAGTCTTAGCAAGTCAGATTCAAAATCATATGAAAAAGATCATTCACGGCCACCAAGTAGGCTTTATCCCTGGCACACAAGGTTAGTTCAACATATGAAAATCAATAAATGTAATTCATCATATAAACCAGTCCAACTTCCAAGACCACATGATACTCTCAATAGATGGAGAAAAAGCTTTTGTCAAGATTCAGCAGCCTTTTATGATCAAAACTCTAGAGAAGGTTGGAATGGAAGGAACCTTTATCAATATAATAAAAGCTGTTTACAACAAGCCCACAGCAAGAATTATACTCAATGCAGAAAAACATGAAGCATTCCCACTTTGATCAGGAACTAGACAAGGCTGTCCACTCGCACCACTTCTATTCAATATTGTACTTGAAGTCTTAGCTAGAGCCATAAGACAAGAAAGGGACATAAGAGAGATTCAAATTGGCAAGGAAGAAGTCAAGCTATCCATATTTGCAGATGACATGATCTTATACCTGAGTGATCCCAAAAACTCCACCAGGAAGCTCCTGGAACTAATACAGAAGTTCAACAGAGTAGCAGGATACAAAATAAATGTACAAAAATCAGTGGCCTTCCTATATGCCCAGAATGAAAGAAGTGAAAAAGCCTTGAGAGAAACAATCCCATTTACTATAGCCCCTAAAATAATGAAATACCTTGGTATGAACCTAACCAAGGAAGTAAGTGACCTTTACAATGAAAACTTTAAAAGCCTGAAGAAAGAAATTGCAGAAGACACCAGAAGGTGGAAAGACCACTCATGTTCCTGGATTGGCAGAATCAACATCATAAAAGTGACCAACCTACCAAAGGCAATATACAAATTCAATGCTATACCAATTAAAATCCCAAAGCAATTCTTTAAAGAAGTTGAGCAAACAATCTCAAAATTCATATGGAGGCACAAAAGACCCAGGATAGCAAAGACAATCCTGAGTAACAAAAACACTGCTGGAGGTATCACTCTACCAAACCTTAGTCTATACTACAAATCCATAGTTATAAAAGCAGCCTGGTACTGGCTCCAAAATAGACACACAGATCAATTGATAAGGTTTGAAGACCCAGATATAAGCCCACAAATTTCAGTCATTTGGTCTTTGACAAAGGGGCCCAAAAAATCCAATGGAAAAAGAACAGCATCTTCAACAAATGGTGCAGGCAAAACTGGGTCTCCTCATGTAGAAGATTAAAACTGGACCCGTACTTTTCACCATGTACAAGACTTAATTCCAAATTGATGAAGGACCTTGGTGTAAGGCCCGAAACCATAAAAACCATAGTTAAAAGGGTAGGGAAGTTCCTCGAGCTGATTGGACTAGGCCAACAGTTCCTAAACAGACATCCAATGGCATAGTCACTGCTACCAACTCTCAACAGTTGGGATCTTGTGAAATTAAAGAGCTTCTGTTCAGATAAAGAGATTGTAACATGAGCTCAAATGCAACCCACAGAATGGGAGAAAATCATCACTAACCACATATCTAATAGAGCTCTACAGTCCAGAGTGCACAAAGAACTTAGAAAACTAAACACCAAGGAAACCACTTGCCCAATTAAAAAATGGGCCCTGGAACTTAACAGAAACTTTACCAGGGATGAAATTAAAATGTCTAAGAAATATCTTAAAAAATGCTCCACTTTCTTAGCCATCAGGGAAATACAAATGAAAATTTACCTGAGATATCGTCTCACCCTGGTCAAGATGGCAAAAATCCACAATACAAACAACACCAAATGCTGGAGAGGATGTGGAGAGAGGGGAACTCTCCTACATTGCTGGTGGGAATGCAGGCTCATACAACAACTCTGGCGAGCCATCTGGAGATTCTTAAAGAAATTAAAGTTTCAAATGCCATATGACCCTGATGTTCCACTTTTGGGAATAACCCCACATATAGCAGAAGTTCACCTTGATAGCACAAGTATGACCATGTTCACAGCAGCACTGTTTACAATAGCAAAGTCATGGAATCAACCCAAATGTCCAACAGTTGACGAGTGGATAAGGAAAATGTGGTACATCTGTACAATGGTGTACTACTGAGCCATCAAAAATGATGAATTACTGGAATTTGCAGGGAAATGGATTGGATTAGAAACAATTTCATTGAGTGAAGTATCCCAGACACAGAAAATTAAGCCCCGTATGTACTCCCTAATAGGTGGCTCGTAGTACCAAACCCACTTAGAGACACTCAAAGATAAATCTCTGTAATGCCTACAGTAATTGCTAAGATTATGAACAGGAGGGATGGGGAATGAGGGTCACACTAGTAACAAGGAGAGAGGGGACCATGTTACAGCAGAGAAAACTGGCCACCATCAAGGACTGTAAGTAAGTAAGGAGACATCTGGTTAAGTACACAGACTTTCCTTCCTGATCATTTACAACTGATGGAGTGTGATCTTACCAGAAGGGGAGGGCGTATAGTTTGGCAGATAGAAAGAAACCATTTTGCAAATGGGTGATTGACCTCTCCCACACCATGGTTTCCTACTTTTATTACATCTACCTTTGAATATACTCTTATAACAAGACTCTAATTTAACAGGCTTTTATCTCTGGCCAGGGTGTGTTATCCAATACCCATCTGGATGGAGTGAAGGGCATTGCAGGAGCAGCAAAGCTGAAGAAAAAATAATCAACGAACCGTAATCCAGAAAATCAGAGGCTCTGTATCAACCACTTGGAACTCGTCCACCCTAATCTCTCCCCATCCTGAAGCTCAGGGAAATTTACGGAAGAGGGGGCGGTAAGATTGTAAGAGCATAAGGATGGGAGGAGTAACTATATGCAAGAATCTCCTCACCAGCTAGGGCCGAAGCAATTATAATTGGACTTTGCATGCCCTGTGCAATGTCCTACACACTATTGACCCCACAAAGTCTAGCATTTGTTAAAGGCACTAGGATCCTTTGAGGCAAGGGATTGACAGCAACAGTAGTGTTCCTATGCTTAAAGGGAACACAGGAAACGGTTCTGGGAAATGCCCCTGGGGAGGCATCGAATAGGAGGACCCAGAGGAGAGTTTGGCATGTTCATTAAAGGAGGCTTAGGGGATGGGAGGGGGAGGCACTGAGGGATAGGGAGGGAAGTGAGGGTGGAGGGCACAGGGGGGTTGAGGGAGGGGGGGAACAGTATACCTGTTAAGTTTGTATGAGTGGAAATAAAAAAAAATCACACCCACAAAAAAGTAATCACTTGCTATAGGATACTCAAATGAATTCTGATATAATAGCAAAAATGTTCCATGTAATGTATCCTTAATTACCATAAAATACAGTTTTCTATTTTATTAGAAAATAAAACATAAAGAGTTTAAATTATAATTCCAGTCTACTTTATTTTGCATAAGTCAAGTGCACCTTATATAGACTATTCATACAGTGCAAACTGCTTTATGTGCACACAAAATCACATTAAAATTTCATAATCCTATCCCAATTATCTCCTATACTGTTTTCACCAATCCTTGCTTTGTCAGTTCTTTCAAAAGGTTTTCTTACTCCTTTGATGTAGGTTTCATTTTCAGTAGTGTTTTCTATGGACTTTAATTCCTTGGTTGTTGAGTTTTGCTTATTTGTGAATATCATTATGGTCACCTAATCATTGTCTCACATACTGTTTATATGCTTTATTGTTCAATGCAGTAGTCCAATAGTCTATACCACAAAATTTTAGAACAGAATATTACCATTCTATCCTGTCTTATTTCTGTGGATCTAAAATTATCTCAACAACATGTATGTTATTAGGCACAGATATGTGTCTTCAAGATTTCCTTGATTCGTATTCTGCAGGATGGGCTGGTCAGATGGCTCAGTGTTTGAGACTTTGCCTTAAAAGCAGCAGATCCTGAGTTCAGATACCTGGTCCCATGTTAAAATGTAAGATGGAAAAGGCAGTAGCCTACACTTTCAGCTCTGTGGGGCACTGCTTGAAAATCCTGAAGCTGAGCAAAAAGGAAGAAGAGGCAATGGAGGATAACACCCAAAGTCACCCTTGATTCCCTTTAGGCACACCCTGTATCCTCTGATGCACACCCACAACCCCCCCCCCACCGACATGAGCAAAATAAGTAAATAAAATAGTTAATTTAAAAAATTCTGCAGGAGCCTACTAATACTCTTTGGCTCATTATCTGTTCACAGAGTAAGTCATCAGTAATGGAAAATTTTAATAACAGCTAAATTTTAGATAACTCCAAAGCTAATGTTTGAGTATCAATTTTCCTATCAGTGGGTTAATGGAATTTTTCCCATTTTGTATTTTTCTTTTCTCATGTCAATTGCACAATAATATTTGAGTGTGATACTTTTACATTTGCATATTATATTTGATTGTACTTATTTCTGTTCCGTGTGTTACCCTTCCCTTTGCCAAACCCTGTTCTCCTTTCCTCTCCTTCCTTGGTACAATCCCCTGCAAATGGCACACTTTCATTCTTTATAAGGGAGAAAGCATGAATAGGAAAACACAATGTTGTAGAAAGTCACAGTGGTCATGACCAATTTTTGTAATGTTAAAGGATCTACATTCAAGTTTCATAAACATTTTTGTTGTTACCTTTTTATTTGTGTTTTTGCTATCTTCTGTGTTTCAAAAAATACATAGAGTTCTAGAGAGATGGCTTCAGGGTTAAGACTACCTTGAAAGCAGAAGATCCTGAGTTCAAATCACAAGGTCTACATAAAAAATGCCAGCTGGAAAGGCAGGGTTCCCCACTTTTGGCCCTAGTGGATAGATACTGAGAAATCTCAGAGAGAAGCCTAAAGGAGATAAAAACATTCCAGGATGATTCTCAAAGTCACCATCGGTCCTCCACACCACAAAGGTCATACAGTGCCTTCTAATGAACACATGCACACACACAAACACACATGCATGCAAAATAAATAAAATTGATACACCCCTAGCTAAATTAACCAAAAGCAAGAGAGAGAAAACACAAATTAACAAAATTAGTAATGAAAATGGAGTTATCACTACCGATACCCAAGACATTCAGAGTATTATAACATCATATTTCAAAAACTTATACTCTGTGAAATTTGACAACTAAAAAGAAATGGATGAATTCCTAAGTAAGCACAACTTACGGAAATTGAATCCGGAACTTGTGAATTGTTTAAATAGTCCTTTAAAATATGAGGAAATTGATGAAGTAATCTCAAATCTTCCTATCAAAAAAATGTCCTGGACCAAATGGATTCAGCACCGAATTCTACCAGACATTTAAGAAGCTAATAACACCAATACTCCTTTTTTTATTTCTACTCATATAAATTTAACAGGTACACCAGTCCCCTCCCTCCCTCCAACCTCCCACAGCCCTGTGCTCCCCTCCACACCCCCTTCCCTCCCCATCCCCCAGTGCCTCCCCTTCCCATCCCCAGAGCATCCTTTAATGTGCATGCCAGACTCTCCTCTGGGTCCTCCTCTCCGATGAGGTGTAAGGACCCAGTGGCATTTCCCAGAACCTTTTCCTGTGTTCCCCTTAAGCATAGGAACACTACTGTGGCTGTCAATCCCTTGCCTCAAAGGATCTTAGTGCCTTTAGCAAATGCTAGAATTTGAGGGGTCAATAGTGTGTTGGACATTGCGCAGGGCAGGCAAAGTCCAATTATGATTGCTTTGGCCCTAATTTGTGTGGAGTACCTTGCATATCATTGCTCCTCCCATCCTTGTGCTCTTACAATTTTATCGCTCCCTCTTCCGCAAATTTCCCTGAGCTTCAGGATGGGGAGAGATTAGGCTGGCCTAGTTTCAGGTAGTTGATATAGAGTCTCTGATGTTCTGGATTGTGGTTTGTTGATTTTTTTTTCTGTTTTGCTGCTCCTGCAATGCCCTTCACTCCATTCTGATGGGTATTGGATGTCACCCCCTGGCCAGAGATAAAAAGCTGTTAAACTAGAATCTTGTTATAAGAGTATATTCAAAGGTAGATGTAATAAAAGTAGGAAACCATAGTGAGGGAGGGGTCAATAACCCATTTACAAAATGGTTACTTCCTATCTGCCAGACTATATGCCCTCCCCTTCTGGTGAGATCATACCACATCAGTTGTAAATGATCAGGAATGAAAGTCTGTGAACTTAACCAGATGTCTCATTACTCATTTGCAGTCCTTGATGGAGGCCTATTTTCTCTGCTGTAACATGGTCCCCTCTCTCCTTGTTTCTGGTGTGGCCCTCCTACCCCATCCCTCCTGTTCATATTCCTTGCAATTACTGTAGGTATTACAGAGATTTATCCTTGAGTGTCTCTAGGTGGGTTTGGTACTAGGAGCCACCTATTAGGGAATATATACGGTGCGTAATTTTCTGGGTCTGGGATACTTCACTTAATACAATTGTGTCTAATAACATCCATTTCCTGGCAAATTCCATTAATTCATCATTTTCGGTGGCTGAGTAGTACTCCATTGTATAGATGTACCACATTTTCCTTATCCACTCGTCAACTGTTGGACATTTGGGTTGATTCCATGACTTTGCTATTGTAAACAGTGCTGCTATGAACATGGTCGTGCTCGTGCTATCAAGGTGAATTTTTGCTGTATGGGGGGTTATTTCCAAAAGTGGAATAGCAGGGTCATATGGCATTTCAATTTTTAATTTCTTTAAGAATCTCCAGACAGCTCTCCAGAGTGGCTGTATAAGCCTGCATTCCCACCAGCAATGTAGGAGAGTTCATTTTTCTCCACTTCCTCTCCAGCATTTGGTAACAATATCAATACTCCTTAAACTGTTCCATCAAATAGCAAAGGAAGTAACATTATCAGATTCTTTTTATGAAACTAATATCATCTTAATCCCAAAACCTAATAAAGATACACTTAAAAAAGAAAACTCTAGGACAATCTCTTTGATGAACACAGATGTAATGATTTGCAACAAAGTCTTAGCAATTCGTATTCAAAAACATATCAAAAAGATCATTCATGATGATCAAGTAGGCTTTATCCCAGGCACACAAGGTTGGTTCAACATACGCAAATCAATAAACGTAATTCAATATATAAACCAGTCCAAAATGCAAGACCACATGATACTCTGGATAGATGCAGAAAAAACTTTTCACAAGATCCATCAGCCCTTTATGATCAAACTTCTAGAGACAGTTCGAATGGAGGAACCTTTATCAATATTATAAAAGCTGCATACAATAAGCATACAGCAAGGATTATACTCAATGTGGAAAAATTTGAAGCATTCCCATTTCAATCAGGAACTAGACAAGGCTGTCCACTCTTATCACTTCTATTCAATATTGTACTTGAAGTCTTAGCTGATGCCATAAGACAAGAAAGGGAGATAAAAAAGATTCAAATCGGCAATGAAGAAGTCAAGATATCTCTATTTGCAGATGACATGATCATATACCTAAGTGATCCTAAAAACTCCACCAGGAAGCTCCTGGAAATAATACAGAAGTTCAGCATGATTGCAGGATACAAAATAAACATACAAAAATCAGAGACCTTCCAATATGCCCAGAATGAAAGAAGTGAAAAATCCCTGAGAGAAATAATCCCATTTACTATAGCCACTAAAATTGAAATACATTGGTATAAACCTAACCAAGGAAGTAAGAGACATTTACAATGAAAACTTAAAACCTAAAAAAAAAATAAATTTCAGAAGACACCAGAAGGTGGAAAGACCTCCCATGTTCCTGGATTTGGAGAATCAATATCATAAAGATGAACATCCTACCAAAGACAATATACAGATTCAATGCCACACCAATCAAAATCCCAAAGCAATTCTTTAAAGAGGTTGATCAAATAATACTTAAATTCATATGGAGACACAAAAGACCCAGGAGAGCAAAAACAATCCTGAGTAACAAAAATACTGCTGGAGGTATCACCATACCAAACCTTAGTCTATACTACAAATCCATAGTTATAAAAACTGCCTGGTACTGGCTCCAAAATAGACACACAGGTCAATGGACAAGGGTTGAAGACCCAGATATAAGCCCACACACAGCCATTTGATCGTTGACAAAGGGACCCAAAAAATCCAATGGAAAAAGAAAAGTATCTTCAACAAATGGTGCTGGCAAAACTGGGTCTCCACATGCTGAAGATTAAAACTGGACCTGTACTTGTCACCATGTACAAGACTTAATTCCGAATGGATCAAGGACAGAAACTATAAAAACCTTAGTTGAAAGGCTAGGGAATTCCGTTGTGCTGATTCGAGTAGGCCAACATTTCCTAATAAAAAATCCAATAGCACAATCTATATAACTGACACTCAACAGATGGGATCTTGTGAAATTAAAGAGCTTCTGTTCAGGTAAAGACATTGTAACTTGAGCACAAAGGCAACCCACAGAATGGGAGAAAATCTTCACTAACCACATATCTGATAGAGTTCTATTTTGCAGAGTGCAGAAAGCATTTGAAAACTAAGCACCAAGGAAACAAGTGGCCCAATTAAAAAATGGGTCTTGGAACTTAAAAGAAACTTTACCAGGAAAGAAATTGAAAGGTCTAACAAATATCTTAAAAAATGCTCCACATCCTTAGCCATCAGGGAAATGCATATCAAAACTTCCCTGAGATACCATCTCACCCGAGTTAGGATGGCAAAAATCCATAATACAAACAACACCAAATGCTGGAGAGGATGCAGAGAGAGGAGAACTCTCCTACATCACTGGTGGGAATGTAGGTTTATACAACCACTCTGGCAAGCCGTCTGGGGATTTTTTAAAAAGTTAAAGATTGAAATGCCATATGACCCTGCTATTCCACTTTTGGGAATAATCCCCCATGCATCAAAAGTTCCCCTCGACAGCACAAGCATGACCATGTTCATAGCAGCACTGTTTACAATAGCAAAGTCGTGGAATCAACCCAAATGCCCAACAGTTGATGAGTGGATAAGGAAAATGTGGTACATCTATACAATGGAATATTACTCAGCCATCATAAATGATGAATTAATGACATGTGCGGGGAAATGGATGGAATTAGAAAAAATTATATTAAGTGAAGTATCCCAGACACAGAAAATTAATCGCTGTGTGTACTCCCTAATAGGTGGATTGTAGTACCCAACCCACTTAGTGACACACTCAAAGATAAATATCTGTAATACGTATAGTAATTTCAAAGATTATAAGCAGAGAGGGAAGGAGAAGGAGGGCCCTGCCAGAAACCAGGAGAGAGGGGATCATGCTACAGCAGAGAAAATAGGCTACCATCAATGACTGCAATTAAGTAATGAGATATCTTGTGGGCTCACAGGCTCTCCTTACTAGTTATTTCCTTCTGATGGGGTATGATCTCACCAGAAAAAGAGTCATAAAATCTGGCAGGTAGAAGGTAACCATCCTGCAAATGTGAGACTTACCTTCCCCCCTCACAGTGGTTGCCTACTCTTATTCCATCTACCTTTAAATCTACTCTTATAATAAGACTCTATTTTAACAGTATTTTATCTTTGGCCAGGGGGTGATATCCAATACCCATCAGGATGAAGCCAAGGGCAGTGCAGGAGTAGGAAAACTGAAAAACAAATCACAAACCATAATTCAAAAAATCAGAGATTCTACATCAACCACCTGCAACCAGGCCACCCTAATCTCTCCCCGTCCTAAAGCCCAGGGAAATTTGCGGAATTGGGGGTGGTGAGATTGTAAGAGCCTGAAGATGGGGAGGAGCAATGATATGAAAGATACTCCATACAAGTTAGGGCCGAAGTAATCATGATAGGACTTTACATGACCTACGCAATTACCAACATATCATTGAACCCCCAAAGCCTAGCATGTATCACAGGCACTAGGATTCTTAGAGGCAAGGGATTAACAGCCACAATAGTGTTCCAATACTAAAGGGGAACACAAAAAAGAGCTCTAGGCAATACCACTGAGTCCTTACACCTCATCAGAGAAGAGGACCCAGAGACAAGTTTGACATGCACACTGAAGGATGCTCCAGGAATTGGGGGGAGGGAGCACTGGGAAAAAGGGAGGGAAGGGGGAAAAGGAAAAGAAAAAAGGGGAGGGAGCAAGGGGATCCAGGGTGGGAGGGAAGGGAATGGGGTACTTAACTTTGTATGAGTGGAAGAAATAAAAAAAATAAAAAAAGGAAATTGAATTTGGGGAATTAGGAATGAAAGATAGCTAGTCAACAATTTATGCATGCAATTTTATATAAAATAAAATATTCTGTATAAAGTATGAAAACTAGTAATGTTAGGAAAAGCATTCTTCATGAAATAATTAGGTTGAACATTAACTATAATTCTAATATCCATATATACATTGCATTTTATACATATTACACATTTATCAATATTAGTCACATGCACAACTGACATATTGGTTTTTTCTATTCTGTGAATTTGTATCAACTGAAAAATCAACTGGATAAAAGTTCTGAATATATATACTTAAAGATATATTGATTGACTAATATACTCTTATACTTTATGTATACTAAAGATATGTAAAGATATACTGAGATATACTAAAATTTAATTTCATTTGTTAAAAAAATTACCAAAAATGAAGCCATTAAATCTTTAGTCTTTCATCAATATACATTAGCCTTTTCTACAGTTTCCCAACCATGATTAACTTCAAAAGAGAGATAGAAACAGCTTGTGTTCAAGAAAATCACAGACATATGAGAAACTGTGTGTAAATTCCTAAATAGGGAGAAAGTCAATGGATGATACTGTTTCCTTTGAAATGATCTGAGTTGATTATAAGAAATAAAGAGTGTAGTCACCACTACAATGATATCCCAGAATGGGTGGAAGAGAGAGGTTTTTACTACTCAGGTTCAGTCTTTTTCTTCTGTGTTGTTTCCCTATGACTTCATCCAATCTTCCTGTCAATTTTGCAGCAGGTGCCACACACTGATCTGTCTGGAATCTACTGAGTCCTCTAAGGGAAAAAAAAAAAAAACACTGTATATAAAAGATCTTACCCTGGACTTACGAGAACACAAAATAACTAGGTAAGTTGTCAAGGAGTCAACCATCAGGTATGGTCTGCCCAAGTGTCCAGCATATGGAATCAGAAAACTCATTTTAAACATGTCTCTGGGGGCTGGAGAGGTGGCTCAGGGGTTAAGCCTCTGACTTGCAGGCAGAAGGTCCTGAGTTCAGATCCTAGACCCCACGTATAGATGCCGGGAGGAAGCGGGGGCAGCCTGCGTTTCCAGTCCTGGTAGGGTGGAGCCTGCGAATCCCAGGGCAGAGTAAACAAGGAGGAGGCGGTCCATGGTGGTTCCCGAATTCGTCCATGCTTCTACACACACATACACGCACACACATACATACATGCACACACACATACACGCACACAATTGAATAAATAATAAAAAAAAACATGTCTCTGGTATTTTTTTCTAAACAGCATAAGGTATAAAAATTCCTGTACCCTTTTGTTCTATAAAATGAACCTAATGAGCCACTTGTAAACTGTTGATTATTAGCAAAAATCAATCTTGGGTATATCTCAGACCATCAAAACGTATTTCCCCCTTAATAGTTTCTGATGTTATATCATGTTATGTTAGGTTATATCATATTATGCTATGTTAGGTTATGCTATGTTATTCTATCATTTGCTATCCTATGCTATGGTGTGGTATGATATGGAATGATCTGTTTTTTGGTATGATGTGGTATGGTATTGATATCATCATCATCATTATCTTATAAGACTGTACAATACCCAAGAACTGTTGAGTGGACTGGGGAGATGGCTCAGAGGTTAAACCCTTTGCTTTCAGATCCCCCAAATCACATGAACGTCAGGTAGACATGGCAGTAGCCAGAAATTCTGACTTTGGAAGGCAGACCCTGGGTAATCATAAAACAAAGCAATAAAGAGGTGGAATAATGATGCGTAGATCAGTATCTATGTCCTGGGCCTCCACATGCATGTGTACTCAAGTGCACTGTGACACAAACACACATACACATACACATACACAGACACACAGACACACACACACACACACACACACACACACACACACACAGACACGGAAATAAATACAGAAACAGCTGAGTATAAACTATTTCAACTCCTCAGTGAAAAGGTAATCACATATTGAAACCACAGTTAAAATAAAGTAAAAATCTCAGTGGGTTTATTGGTGACTACCAACCAAACTGGAATGTGACATTTGGTTATCACAATATTTTACACATTGCTTTCCCTTACACAGTTAGAGTAATTGCATGTTTGTCCTGATGAAAGAACACTGGCTTGTATAGTCCCTCCTCCAGATGGGCTCTATAAGCACTTACTGGTTTATACTGTAGCTCTTGAAGGTCATGACTAAGAACTGAATACATAAGGTCCGTTTATTACTTGATGCTCAAAGAAGGCTCATGTTTTCTCCTCAGTATCAATATGCAAGCAAAGTCAGAAAAGGCTTTCCTGAGATAAAAAAGCAAGGAAGTTGCAGACAATGGAAAGAAGGTACAGGTAAATATTTTGAAAGTTACAGGTTGAAGACTGAAGGGGTCTTAGAGGTTCAATACACTGTGCTAATAATTAGTCAGCTTTACCCAAGCTACGCCACTCCCTAAGGACTTCCTACTATTAACAGAGTGAAAAGAAGAAATAGACTTTGAGCAATTCCTCCTTTTGGGAGTATACTTAGCACTATTGTGCATGATCTATTTATTTAATTTGATTTTCAAAATGTTAATTTTCCTATAAATGGTAATCTACTTAACTCTATAATAGCAGATTTTATTTTATTTTCCTTTTAGTCAACACAATACTTTAAAAACATATTAGCCATCTTCATTTGTCCATAAATATACCTCAACTACCTGCCTAAGATTTGGTTCTTGTTCCTTAATGGTTAACACTCCAAACTTAATATCATTTTTCTAAATCCCATATTTTAGTAAAGTGTAATACTTGCCCATATCATATATATTTTATTGAGGTTAAATACATATTCCCCCAAAAGATTTACTTCAATAATATTATATAACTTAATGTCATTAATTACAGTGACATGCATTTGCAGACATTTTTCATCTCATCATGCATGAGAAACATTTCCCATTCTTTTGACAACCAATCTAATACTCTTTTTTAAAATTTTTTTATTATTCATTCAATTGTGTGTGTGTGTGCATGTGTGTGTATGTATAGAACCACGGGCAAATTCGGGAACCACCATGGACTGCCTCCACCTCCTCGTTTACTCTGCCCAGGGATTCACAGGCTCCGCCCTACCAGGACCAGAAATGCAGGCCGCTCCCGCTTCCGGCTGGCGTCTATACGTGGGGTCTAGGATCTGAACTCAGGACCTTCTGCCTGCAAGTCAGAGGCTTAACCCCTGAGCCACCTCTCCAGCCCCTCCAATCTAATACTCTTTTACTAAGAACTAGAATATGAAATTAAGTATATGAAACTACAAATAATGTGTTGAGGGAGAATTTACAGGTTGATGCTTAGTATGGCTGCCTTTCTCTTTTACAATTAAAATACTTTATGGATAATAGATTGATCTGCCATACAGATGCCTGTGGGCACTATTAAAGTCTTAAGTTCCTCCTTGTCAAAAGACAGAGGAAATGATTCTTTGCACAACATGCATGACTAAGCTCAGCAAATCCTCTCTTGGAAAATTTGACACTTGAAGGTGAAACATGCCAATACTTAATGTGTAAGAAACCATCAATAGGAGATCCTCACAGGTATACATTTTGGAGAACCTCCCCTTTAGAATGGATTCTAAGAGAAGAAAAGAATCACTTTATTGTGATAGAAAAATTCCCTTACATTAATATAGCCCAGACATGACAGTGAGAATATCTATCAGTATTTCTGGAAAAACGACTAGTACAAGAACAAATAGCAAGATGAAGAACATTACAAAGAGAAAAAAGAAGGTTCCACATTTTGGTGATTATAAGTGATAAATGATTGTAAGGAAATTAAACAAGGCATCTGGAAGTACAGAAAGCAAATGTGAAAGGCCCTAAAATAAGAAACAAAAATATGAGCATTCATCAATGCAAAATAATAATAGTAATGACAGCTGGCTACAAATTGAGTACTTAGAAATCATGCAGCAAGTCCCAGCCCCCCACCCTGGAGCCGCCTGGCCAGCAGCACCTCGCACACAGGCCGCCAGCTTTGCGCCAAGGGCCCCGCCCCCTCCGCACCAACCTTCCCAGGTGAGTGAGCAAGCCAGAGAGCCCCTCCCACCCAGCCCAGCATGGCCCAGCCACACCCCCCAACCTGGAGCTGCCTGGCCAGCAGCACAGGGCACGGCCCCGTCCCCTCTGCACAGACCTTCCCAGCTAAGTGAGAGAGTGAGAGAGCCCCGCCCAGCCCAGCCCAGCCCAGCCCCCCACCCTGGAGCTTCCCAGACAGCAGCACCGCGTGTGCGGGCCCTGGCTTAGCCCCCGGGGCCCCGCCCCAGACCCCAGCCCCTCGCACCCTCCCGCCCCCGCATGCCTCCGCCCCCCTCCCAGGAAGCAGGTGAAGAATTCTGCCATCAACATCAGATCCTCTGCCTCTCTGGCCCACCGGGGACCTATGCACGTGGTCCACAGAAGACACACTACTACTCAGAATTCAATAGAGTCCAAAGGAAATGCAAGCAACATTCTAAGGAACAAAGGGAACACAGGCCATACATCTGGACTCCACTACAATCATTATATCACGTGGGCGAGATTCTTCATATCCAGTCCAAAGACTAGTAACTTTTTTTTTCTTTTCACCTTCCTGATCCTTTCAAGTATCAATGCTGTAGATCAACTTCTTCATACACCCACCCCAAAAACATACAACTCCAGGGAGTACACCACTTACCCTCACATTTCACCAAGATACTAAATTGTAAAAGTGCACTACCATACTAATATTCACCCCCTGGTTACTTAACCTGACTTAACTGACATACTAACAGCCTAGTAGCCTCATCTAGGATATAACAATAACAATACATAAACATACCCAATCCAAGGCAAGCACTAGTAAAAACTGGCAAGTGTAACAATATCAACTACGTCGATTCAGTGAAAAACACACAGAAACTGAAAGATCCTAAAAAACAAAACAACAATGTACAAGTCAAAGTGCAGATCCACGAGAAACAAAACCCAGGAAGACCAATCTCCCACCAAAAGAATGAATCCCATAATGAGGGATTCTGACCAGAACAAATCCATGGAAAATAGCCATGAAAGCCAGACCCAATATAACGACTTTCAGAGTATGGTCATTAGCAATGATTAATACTATGAAAGAGGAAATCCAAGAAGAGTTAAACAACCGTATCAACCACTTTGAACAGGAACACAACAGGCACTTGGAGGAGTTGAGAAAAACAGTTCAAGAAACAAAAATAGGTATAGAGAAATTAAACAGTCTCAGGTAGAGTTTAAAATTGAACTAAAACACAAGTTATCTTCAACCCACAACTCAACAGAGAGTCTTATCAGCAGAACAAATGAGGCAGGAAAATAGAATTTCAGATCTTGAAGACAAAGTGGGAGAAATAATCAGGTCAATGGAAGAGATTGTTAAAGCCAAAAAGATACTGAAGAGGAACATTCAAGAGATATGGGACACCCTGAAGAAGCCTAACATGCGCATTCATGGAATAGCAGAGCAAGAATCACAAAATACCACACCGGAGGAAATATTTCAATTCATCATAAATGAAAACTTCCCACAACTAAAGAATAAGAGGTCTATCCAAATAAAAGAAGCATTTCGCACTCCAAACAGATATGACGAAAATAGAAAATCGCCACGGCAAATAATAGTCAAAACACTTCACATTCAAGACAAAGAAAAGGTGCTGAGAGCTTCAAGAGAAAAAAAGCAAGTCACTTTTAAAAGTAAACCTATTAGAATAACAAATGACTACTCAATGGAAACAGTAAAAGCAAGAAGAGCTTAGAGAGACATACTTCAAGTATTAAATGAGCAAATATGCCAACCCAGACTGATATACCTGGCAAAACTATCTGTCATGATTGAGAGAGGAAGAAAAGTTTTCCAGCACAAAGACAACTTGAAGGAATACATGTCTACCAATCCAGGCCTTCAAAAAATGCTAGAAATGATACTCAAGCTTGAAGAAAACAACAAGCACATCCAGGAGGACAGAAGGGAAGTTTAATACCACCAAAACATAAATATGAAACAACATGCTTACAAAATCTACTAAACATAAAAAATGTCCAGAATTAAAAATAATTTCTCCATTATAACATTAAATGTCAATGGTATTAACTCACCGATTAAGAGACACAGATTACAAACTTGGATGAAAAACCACAATCCAACAATCTGCTGCCTTCAGGAAACTCATCTCACCACAAAAGATAGGCACATCCTAAGAACGAAAGGCTGGTCCAAAATCTTGCAAGCTAATGGAACCAGGAAACAGGCAGGGGTAGCAATTGTGCTTTCAGACAAAGTGGACTTCAAACCAAAGAAAATCATAAGAGACACAGATGGATACTACATTTTAGTCACAGGTACAATTCACCAGGAAGACTTCACAATACTGAACATATATGCACCCAATACGGGCCCCTCCACATTCATTAAGAAAACCCTACAGCATCTAAACCAAGAAATCAACCCCCAAACAATAATTCTTGGGGACTTCAACACTGCCCTCTCAACATGGGATAGATCAATAGGTCAAAAGCTTAACAGAGACACTTTAGAACTTAATCAAACCCAGAAAGAAATGGAACTTACAGATCTCTATTGAACTTTTCACCCACGCACCAAAGAATACACATTTTTCTCAGCAGCACACAGAACGTTCTCCAAAATAGATCACATATTGGGCCACAAAATGAATCTGCACATACACAAAAAAGTTGAAATTCTAACCTGTGCCCTATCAGACCACCACGGCCTAAAGCTCTACATCAACAACACAACAAACTACAGAAAATACACTAACTACTGGAAACTTAACATTATGATGCTGAATGTGAACTGGATTCAGGAAGAAATTAAAAAGGAAATTCAAGATTTCCTGAAAGTGAATGATAATGAAAATACAACTTACCAAAATCTCTGGGACACAATGAAAGCTGTCCTAAGAGATAAGTTCATAGCTCTTAGTGCCTACATTAAAAAAAATGGAAACATCAGATATAAATAACTTAATGATGCAGCTTAAGGCTTTAGAGAAACTTGAGCAATCTGATCCCAAAAGTAGTAGAAGATAGGAGATTAGCAAAATAAGGGGAGAAATATCTGAAATCGAGACTAAGAAAATGATAGAAAAAATCAACAAGTCAAAAAGCTGGTTCTTTGAAAAAATCAATAAGATTGATACACCCCTAGCTAAATTACCCAAAAGCAAGAGAGAGAAAACCCAAATTGACAAAATTAGAAATGAACATGGAGTTATCACTACTGATACCCAAGAAATCCAGAGTATTATAGCATCATATTTCAAAAACTTATACTCTGTGACGTTTGACAACGCAAAAGAGATGGATGAATTTCTAAGTAAACACAACTTACCTAAATTGAATCAGGAAGTGGTGAATTATTTAAATAGTCCTATACCATATAAGGAAATTGAGGAAGTAATCTCAAATCTTCCCACCAAAAAATGTCCTGGACCAGATGGATTCAGCACAGAGTTCTACCAAACATTTAGGGAGTTAATAACACCAATACTCCTTAAACTGTTCCATCAAATAGTAAAGGAAGGAACACTACCAAATTCCTTCTACAAAGCTAATAACGTCTTAATCCCAAAACCTAATAAAGATTCACTTAAAAAAGAAAACTATACGCCGATCTCTCTGATGAACACAGACGCAAAGATTCTTAACAAAGTCTTAGCAAATCGGATTCAAAAACATATGAAAAAGATCATTCACAGGGACCAAGTAGGCTTCATCCCCGGCACACAAGGTTGGTTCAACATACACAAATCAAAAAATGTAATTCATCATGTAAAGCCGTCCAAAGTCCAAGACCACATGATACTCTCGATAGATGGAGAAAAAGCCTTTGACAAGATCCAACAGCCTTTTATGATCAAAACACTAGAGACAGTAGGAATGGAAGGAACCTTTATCAGTATAATAAAAGCTGTATACAACAAGCCCACAGCAAGGATTATGCTCAATGGGGAACAATTGGAAACATTCCCACTTCGATTAGGAACTAGACAAGGCTCTCCACTCTCAACACTTCTATTCAATATTGTACTTGAAGTCTTAGCTGAAGCCATAAGACAAGAAAGGGACATAAGAGGGATTCAAATCGGCAAGGAAGAAGTTAAGCTATCCCTATTTGCAGATGACATGATCTTATACCTGAGGGATCCCAAAAACTCTACCAGGAAGCTCCTGGAACTGATTGAGAAGTTCATCAGGGTGGCAGGATACAAAATAAATGTGCAAAAATCAGAGTCCTTCCTATTGCCCAGAATGAAAGAAGTGAAAAAGCCTTGAGAGAAACAATCCCATTTACTATAGCCCCTAAAAAATAAAATATCTTGGTATAAACCTAACCAAGGAGATAAAAGACCTTTACAATGAAAACTTTAATACCGTAAAGGAAGAAATTGCAGAAGACATCAGAAGGTGAAAAGACCTCCCATGTTCCTGGATTGGCAGAATCAACATTGTAAAAATGACCATCCTACCAAAGGCAATATACAAATTCAATGCTATACCAATTAAAATCCCAAAGCAATTCTTTAAAGAAGTGGACCAAATAATCTCAAAATTCATATGGAGGCACAAAAGACCCAGGATAGCAAAGACAACCCTGGGCAACAAAAACACTGCTGGAGGTATCACCATACCAAATCTTAGTCTATACTACAAATCCATAGTTATAAAAACAGCCTGATACTGGCTCCAAAATAGACACACAGATCAATGTATAAGGGTTGAAGACCCAGATATAAGCCCACAAAAATACAGCCATTTGATCTTTGACAAAGGGGCCCAAAGAATCCAATGGAAAAAGAACAGCATCTTCAACAAATGTTGCTTGCAAAACTGGATCTCCACATGCAGATTAAAGCTGGACCCGTACTTGTCACCATGTACAAGACTTAATTCCAAATGGATCAAGGACCTTGATATCAGGCCAGAGACTATAAAAACCATAGTTGAAAGGATAGGGAACTCCCTCGAGCTGATTGGGCTAGGCCAACATTTCCTAAACAGACACCCAATGGCACAGTCACTGCTACCAACTCTCAACAGTTGGGATCTTGTGAAATTAAAGAGCTTCTGTTCAGATAAAGAGATTATAACACGAGCCCAAAGGCAACCCACAGAATGGGAGAAAATCTTCACTAACCACATATCTGATAGAGCTCTACTGTCCAGAGTGCACAAAGAACTTAGAAAAATAACTCAAAGGAAAACAATGGCCCAATTAAAAAATGGGCCCTGGAACTAAAAGAAATTTTACCAGGGATGACATTAAACTGTCTAACTAATATCTTAAAAAATTCTCCACTTCCTTAGCCATCAGGGAAATGCAAATCAAAACTTCCCTGAGATATCATCTCACCCCGCTCAGGATGGCAAAAATCCACAATACAAACAACAACAAATGCTGGAGAGGATGTGGAGAGAGGGGAACTCTCCTACATTGCTGGTGGGAATGCAGGCTCATACAGCCACTCTGGCGAGCCGTCTGGAGATTCTTAAAGAAATTACGGATTGAAATGCCATATGACCCTGCTATCCCACTTTTGGGAATAACCCCCCATGCACCAGAGGTTCACCTGGATAGCACAAGCATGACCATGTTCATAGTAGCACTGTTTACAATAGCAAAGTCATGGAATCAACCCAAATGTCCAACAGTTGACGAGTGGATAAGGAAAATGTGGTACATCTATACAATGTAGTACTACTCAGCCATCAAGAATGATGAATTACTGGAATTTACCGGGAAATGGATGTCATTAGAAACAATTATATTAAGCGAAGTATCCCAAACCCAGAAAATTAAGCCCCGTATGTACTCCCTAATAGGTGGCTCCTAGTATCAAACCCACCCAGCCCACATTGAGACACTTAAAGGTAAACCTATGTAATACAGTAATTGCAAGGATTATGAACAGGAGGGATGCGGTTGGAGGGCCACACCAGACACAAGGAGAGAGGGGACCATGTTACAGCAGAGAAAATAGGCCTCCATCAAGGAATGCAAGTAAATAATGTGACACCTGGTTAAGTTCACAGATGTTCGTTCCTGATGATGTACGACTGAGAGGGTATGATCTCACCAGAAGGGGAGGGCATATAGTCTGGCAGATAAAAAGTAACCATTTTTCAAATGGGTGATTGACCCCTACCTCACTGAGATTTCCTACTTTTATTACATCTACCCTTGAATGTGCTATTATAACAAGACTCCAGTTTAACAGCTTTTTATCTCTGACCAGGGTGTGACATACAGTGCCCATCAGGATGCTGAGAAGGGCATTGCAGGAGCAGCAAAACTGCAAAAGAGAATCAACAAACCACAATCCAGAACTTCTATATCAACCACATAGAACTAGGCCAGCCTAACCTCCCCCTATCCTGAAGTCAGGGACATTTGTGGAAGAGGGGGCAGTAAGATTGTAAGAGCAAAAGCATGGGAGAAGCAATGATTTGCAAGATTCTCCACGCTAGTTAGGGCCAAAGCAATCATAATAGGACTTCGCATGCCCTGCGCAATGTCCAACACACTATTGATCTCACAAAGTCTAGCATCTGCTAAAGGCACCAAGATCCTTGGAGGCAAGGGATTGACAGCCCCAGTAGTGTTCCTATGCTTAAGGGGACAACGAGAAAGGGTTCAGGGAAATGCCACTGGATCCTTGTACATCATCAGAGAGGAGGACCCAGAGGAGAGTTAGGCATACACAATAAAGGACTCTCTGGGAATTGGGGGGGAGGCACTGGGGGATGGGGCGGGAGGGAGGGTGAGCAGGGTGTTGGGGGGAGGAGGAGGGAGGGAGGGAACTGGTCTACTTATTAAGTTTGTATGAGCGGAAATAATAAAAAATGTATTTAAAAAAAGAGAAAAAGAAAAAAAAAGAAATCATGCAGCAAAGCATGTCACCCAAATATCTAGACATGATAGGAAGTGTCTAGTGAATCAAGGTGCTCACATTATTGAGAGTGAAGAGATAGCTGTTATTTTTTATTTTACATTTTATGGGCGGATGAAATTTAAAATACAATGTTTTGTTGATAGTAGTTACTTTACCTCCTTATATACATATATCATATAGATGTGTGTGTTTGTATGTGTGTGTGTGTATTTGATTTTTTGAGGTATTTATATTTTTGGATAAATAATACTTGTAATAGAAAGTATCAGAGAAGGTAACCAGGCCTCTCTGTCTCTCTGTTTCTGTCTCTGCCTCTCTCTTCCTCTGTCTCTCTTTCCACATATAATACAAATAATATATATGCACATACATATGCATGTATGCATATTATATGTATATATTATAGATAGACAAATAGATAGCCAATTTGTATTAATTACTTTACCCTGTGCCTGTCATTATAATTGTCATAAACAACTAAATTGAGGAACTATTTATTCTAACTTGAGATTTCCAAGTGGTTTTACCCCATGGCCATTGGTCCTGGGTGTTTCAACAGACTCCCACAGTAGGATCCTCTTCATGGCAGACTGGAAGCAGAAGTAGAGAACATAAGAAGCCTGGTGCACGTGAAACCCGAGTTCTATGCCTCTGGTTACTTTATGCTCTAATTAGGACTCATTTCTCACATTCACCACTATCATCCCCCATTATGCTAATTGCTCGCCAAGATTTTAATCTCTCATATAGATTGTATCTCTCATGATCTATGCATCTCTGGAAATACTATGAAAGACAAAGTTGTTTGCTTCTCTAATATCCTAGAAATTTCTCAATTCCAAAAACCTTTGAAATTCAAAATTAACCATCATGAATCCAACATCTGATACTCAAGTATATTGCCCAAGACTTTGAAATGCTATTTTAGTCTCTATATAAGAAATCCATGTGTATTTATATCTGGAATATCTCTTTAATTTAATCATACATATAATCCAAAAAGAAACCATATATACTCATTGTATGTATATTGTGTATATGCATATATATTTATTTTGCATGTAATTGTAAACTAAAAATAACAATTCTTTACAGCTTTCTGCAGTTTAATAATAACAGCCGATTGACACCAATAAATACATAAGAATTTGCTTTGCTTTTTTTATTACTCATTTTATTTTTGCCTAATCATACAAGCTCAATAGTTACCTCTCTCTTCTCCTTCCTCCCTCCCCTCTCCCATTGTCTCCATTGCACTCTCCCTCATTCACCTTCCCTCTCTCCCCCCTTCTTCTCTCCCCCTCTCTGGGCTCCTACTGCTTCCTTTCTCCCATCCCCCAGAGCATCCATTTATGTGAATGCCAAACCTCTTTCTGAGTCCTCTAAACTAGTGAGGGTTCAGGACTCAGTAGCATAATTTGGGGCCCCTTCTTGGGCTATCTGCTAGCATGGGAACTCTATTATGACTATTTAACCCTTTGCCTCTAAGGAGCCTATTGCCTGAAATCTTCTCCATTTGGGGGGGGGGGTGTCATTGACATGTCAGCCATTGTGCAGGTCAGGCAAAGTCCAATCATGTGTGGGTCTATTCTGACTGCTGCAGCTGTGACCTGTGTGAAGTATCTTGCATATTGTTGGTCCTCCCATCTTTAGGGTCTTCACTCTTGTTTTTCCACTTTGGGTTTTTTTATTTCGCATTTCATATATGATCCAGTTTCGCATTTTCACAGGGTCAGAAATTACAATATCCACCCTCAGTCATCTCCCATTTCTGAAATGGCCAGATTGCGCAAGCTGTGATTGAGCGCAAAACTGACATGCTCACCAAAAGAAGAAAAAGAAATCAAACAAAATTGTATAATTTATCCTTCATTTCATTCTTCTTAAACCAACGCCCAAGAAAGGCTTATTGTTGAAGAATGGAAACCCTTTTCGCCATGCCTCAAACTAAACATTAAACTTATCTGACAAGGCAAACACAATTTCTTTAATGGTAAACACATGAAAAATGCTTTATGATCCATAAATATTTTGTTACACAGGATACAAAAATATTTTTCACATTCTTGTTGGTGTCAAGGTTCAGAAAGAGTGAGAAGTGGTGGGGTGGGCTTGCTGTGGGGAGTAAGCCAGAGGAGGTCTTTCTAGACTTGTTGGCCCCTTTGAGAAGGCGGTGAAAGAGGACTCTGCCCTGACATGAAAGGCAAAGTTGCAATCTGTTGCTGGGTGATAAGTCTGTGAGTGTGAGTGTGAGTCTGTGTGGGGGGAGAGGGGAGCACCATGGTGGACGGACTCAGGCCCCCCAAGCAGGGTGCATGTAGTAGGAGTAGAGTGTGGAAAGAGGGACCAGACACGACCAGCCCAGAGTGCCAGGACATGTCGCTATGGCGACCATGTGGGAACAAACTGTACATACACATACACAAGTTTAAGTGTCACAATTCATGCCTGAGAACATTCAAAATCAAATGCCATGTTTCCTCGAGGGGGAGCTACAGAAGCAAGTTTGGACAGTAGGGCAGCCCAACCTCCAGGCTGGGCCAACCGTATCCCAACAAAAAGCCCCCAAGCCTCCTTTGGGGTGCACTGTCATCTTTGGAGAAGGACTGAGGAAGGAGGAGGCACGAGAAGTACACTGAGTCTGGCTTAAGATTCACAGTGTCTGTAGGAAGCAGTAGCTCTGCACAAGCTGCGGGGGCAGTGGAAGGGCAGACCCCACCATGCAGTCCCAGAACCAACTCCAAGGTGACAGTACTGAGGAGCTAGCACAACTGGCAATACTTCCATCCTTGCTGAGTGGTATCAGAGGAGGGGAACCAGCGTACCTGAGTATGGACAGCAGCCCGGCAGCCGTGGTGGCTGGGTAAGTGAATGCAGCACGTGAGATGGCTGGAGTCAGCTACGTGGTGTAGAGAGGGTAAGGGGTCCAGGCTTTTGGAGATGTGGGGATCAGAGCAGCCCCCATCAGGTCATAGGGATCTCGAGCAATCAAATGTGCTCCCAGGGCGGGGTGAACGTTGGTGGGATTTGGTGTCGCCATTAGCTTACTTGCTCTTGGCCATCTTGGTGTTGGCTTTGGAAAACTCTAATCCAGGGTCTGTGGGCTCTCAGGATCGAAGCGAATACTGGTCAATGCATATTTGGCTGCTTCTGCTCCTGCCAGGCTGTCAAAGATCACAAAACCAACAGGCTGTCTGGAAGTGAGCTTGATCAGGGACCCTTCGTAGCCCTTGAATGGTCGGAAAAGGAGATGAGGTTCTCTGGGTTTAATATCCACAGGGAGATGTCTAGACCTCATCCTCCAGGCTGCCGCCGGTACCGCTGTGGTGCTCGCTGGCTTCAAGTTCCTCATGGTGGGGAGGTGGGCAGAGGGGGCGACGGGACACGTAGGGTGAGCACGGCGCCCAGCCGCAGATGCCTAGGTGGGCGAGCTGAGCACCCGGCAATGCTGGCAAGCCAGTGAGAGGGGCAGCCGTGGGGTCAGGGCTGTGGGGGTTCCATGAAGTTAGGCGGGTGCAGGGAGCAGGGAGGGGCGCTGCAGGGCGAAGAAGACACCTGGAAGGGGAGCAAATAGGCTCTTCACTCTTGCCACCCCCTCTTCTTCAAAGTGTCCTGAGTTTTAAGATAGAAGAGATTTGGCTTGTCTGGTTCCTGGTGAATAATGTAGCTCATTTAGTGTTATGAATCATGGTTAGTTATTGTTTTCATTTTTGCTGTTCCTGCACTGACCTTGGCTGCATCCTGATGATCAAAAGTCATCTCCTAACCAAAGATAAAAACCTGTTTAAAAGATCTTACTGTAAGAGGAGACTCAAAGGTATAGGAGTAAGACACCACAGTGAGAGGCTCAGTCTTCCATTTGCTAATTGATTAGCATCTAACTGCTAGTCCCTATATCCTCCCTGACCTGTTCAGTTCCAAATGACCAGAAAGTGAAGTGAAAGTAAGCTGCACAGATATCTCGATACTAACATGCAATATATGACTGTTGCCTATTTTCTTTTTGTAATATTATTTATTCAATTGTGCATGTGTGTGTGTGTGCGTGTATGTCTATGTGTGTAGAACCACAAGCGATTTCGATTTCAGGAACCACTATGGACCGCCTCCACCTCCTCCTTGTTTACTCTGCCCCGGGATTCACAGGCTCTGCCCTACCAGGACCAGAAATGCAGACCACCCTGCTTCTGCCCAGTGTCTATATGTGGGGTCCAGGATCCGAACTCAGGACCTTCTGTGTGTAAGGCAGAGGCTTAACCCCTGAGCCACCTGTTGCATATTTTCTCTGTTGAAGTATGTTCCTCTATCTCCTTTCTTTTGAAGGCTTCCCTCCCCTTCCATCTTGTTTATAATCCTTTTGCAATTACAGTGGGTACTTTTTTTATTTCCAGCCATACAAACTTAATAGGTACACCAGTCCCACCCCTCCCTACAACTCCCTATCCCCCTGTGCCCCCCTCCCCTCCCCCTTCCTTCCCTATCCCCCAGTGCCTGGCCCTCCCATCCCCGGAGCATTCTTTAATGTCCATGCCAAACTCTCCTCTGGGTCCTCCTCTCAGATGAGGTGCAAGGACCCAGTGGCATTTCCCAGAACCCTTTCCTCTGTTCTCCTTAAGCATAGGGACACTGCTGAGGCTGTCGAACCCTTGCCTCCAAGGATCCTAATGCCTTTAGAAAATGCTAGACTTTGTGGGGTCAATAGTGTGTTGGACATTATGCAGGGCATGTAAAGTCCAAATATCATTGCTTTGGCCCTAACTTGTGTGCAGTATCTTGCATATCATCACTCCTCCCATCCTTGTGCTCTTACAATCTTACTGCCCCCTCTTCCGCAAATTTCCCTGAGCATCAGGATGGGAGAGATTAGGCTGGCCTAGTTCCAGGTGGTTGATATAGAGTCTCTGATGTTCTGGATTATGGTTTTTTGATTTTTTTTTCAATTATGCTGCTCCTGCAATGCCCTTCACTCCATCCTGATGGGTATTGGATGTCACCCCCTGGCCAGTGATAAAAAACTGTTAGAGTCTTGTTATAAGAGTATATTCAAAGGTAGATGTAATAAAAGTAGGAAACCGCGGTGAGAGAGGGGTCAATCACCTATTTGCGAAATGGTTACTTTCTATCTGCCAGACTATACCCCCTTCTCTTCTGGTAAGATCATACCCCATCCGTTGTAAATGATCAGGAAGGAAAGTCTGTGAACTTAACCAGATGTCTCATTACTTACTTGCAGTCTTGATGATGGCCTATTTGCTCTGCTGTAACATGGTCCCCTCTCTCCTTGTTACTGGTGTGGTCCTTCTTCCCCATCCCTCCTGTTCATAATCTTTGCAATTTTTGTAGATATTACAGAGATTTATCCTTGAGTGTCTCTAAGTGGGTTTTGTACTAGGACCCACCTAATAGGGAGTACATGTGGCACTTAATTTTCTGTGTCTGGGATACTTCACTCAATATAATGGTTTCTAATTCCATCCATTTCCCGACTAATTCCATTAATTCATCATTTTTGATGGCTGAATAGTACTTTATTGTATAGATGTACCACGTTTTCTTTATCCACTCATCAACTGTTGGACATTTGGATTGATTCCATGACTTTGCTATTGTAAACAGTGCTGCTATGAACATGATCGTGCTCGTGCTATCGAGGTAAATTTTTGCTGTATGGGGGGTTATTCCCAAAAGTGGAATCTCAGGGTAATATGGCATTTCAATCTTTAATTTCTTTAAGAATCTCCAGATGGCTCACCAAAGTGGGTGTATGAGCCTGCATTCCCACCAGCAATGTAGGAGAGTTCCCTTCTCTCCATATCCTCTCCAGCATTTGTTGTTGTTTATATTGTGGATTTTTGCCATCCTAACCAGGTGAGATGATACCTAAGGGAAGTTTGGATTTGCATTTCCCTGACAGTGGGTATTACAGAGATTTACCTTTGGGTATCTCATTAAGTGGGATTGGAACTAACATCCACTTACTAGGGAGTTTAACTTTCTGTGTCTAATTTCCTCTAATGCCATCCATTTCTCAGTAAATTTCATTATTCATTTTTTTTAAGCCTGAGTATTTTTGCATTGTAAAAATGTACCACATTTTCATTATCATTTCTTCAAATCTTAGGCATTTGGGTTGATTCTGTCCTGGTCCACAAACCAAGATAAAATGCATGAAACAGAAATGGAAGTGGGAAGAATTGATCAGGCATCAGGTCAAAGGGAGCCTAGAATGTCCTCCATCATGTAATCCAATTGAATTGTAGAATACATGAGTATTTATAAGAAAACAATCAGAGAAAAGCAGGCCCAAATTCTTTACAGGATTATGTTAAATGTATACCTTCTGGCTAACAAAGAAAAGGCAGGAGTGACATCTACTTACTGGGTGTGATTTTTAGAAGTTAGATTTAGAAGCAAGCATGACACTTAGTGTTTAAAGGGAATGGACAATAAATGTCTCAAAACAGAGTTACCTGGTTACTGTGATATGTGTATTATCTTGTGATCCATGCATTAACATATCTAATGTCTCACATGCACAGGCAACAAACTGCAGGGACAAGTTTAACCTGGCCAGTTCTGAGAACAAAAACAATCTGAAAAGAGACAGGAGGTAAACTCAACCCCCAGAGGGAGGAATTCACCTAACAACTGCCCATTTCAGATGCTAGTGTGTCATTGTCTAGAGAGCAGGCTTTAGGCCTGATGACTGCCCCCCCCACATGATTTCATGACTTTGCTATTGTAAATAGTGCTGCAATGAACATGGTTGTGTCACTTTAGTGAATTGCTGCATTATGGGAGATTATTCCAAGTATTGGTATAGCAGGATCATATGGCAATTCAATCCTTAATTTTTTTAGAAATTGCCACACTGATCTTCATAGTGTTTTAAGCCTACATTCGCACCAGCAATGTATGAGATTTCTCTTCTCTCCACACTCTCACTAGCATTCAGTGTTGTTTTTATCGTGGATTTTCAACATCCTGACCAGGGTCAGATGATATTTCAGGGTAGGTTTGATTTGCGTTTCCCTGATAGCTACGGATGTGGGACATTTTTTAAGATATTTATTAGACATTTTGATTTCATCCCTGGAAAAGATTCCTTTGAGTTCCCAGGTCCATTTTCTTTTTTTTTTAATTTTATTTTATTTTATTTATTTTGGCTCATACAAACTTTTTTTTAATTTATTTTTCTGCTCACACAAATGTAACAGGTACCCCTGTCCCCTCCCTCCCTCCCCCCCTCCCTGAACCTCCCCGCTCCCTCCCCCCTTTATTCCCCTTCCTTTTCCCCCTCCTTCTCTTTCTCACAGTGCTCCTTCCCCCCATCTCTGAAGCATCCTTTAACATATATATCAAACTTTTCTCTGGGTCCTCCTCTCTGATGAGTAAGGACTCAGGACTTTCCTAGAACTCTTTCTTGTTGCCCCTTAAGTATAGGAACACTATTGTGACTGTTAATACCTTGCTTCTAAGATCCTAGTGCCTTTAGTACATGCTAGACTTTGAGGGGTCATAAATGTTGGTCATTGTGCATGATGCAGATTCCATATAATTGCTTCAACCTAACTTGTGTGAGTGTCTTGCAATTCATGACTCCTCCCATCCTTGTGCTCTTACAATCTTACCACACCCTCTTCCGCAAATTTCCCTGAGCTTCAGGATGGGGAGAGTTTAGGCAGGCCTTATTCCAGGAGGTTGATATAGCGTCTTTGATGCTCTGAATTATAGATTGTTGATTTTTTTTTCAGTTTGGCTGCTCCTGGAATGCGCTTGGCTCCATCCTGATGGGTATTGGATGTTACCCCCTGGCCAGAGATAAAAAGCTATTAAAATAGAGTCTTAAAAGAGTAGATTCAAAGGTAGATGGAATAAGAGTAGGAGACCACGGTGGGGGCCGGGATCAGTCTCCCATTTGTAAAATGGTTACCTTCTATCTGCCAGACTGTATGCCCTCTTTTTCTGGTAAGATCATACCCCATCAGTTGCAAATGACCAGGAAGGACAGTCTGTGAGCTTAACCAGATGTCTCATTACTTAATTGCAGTTCTTGATGGTGGCCTATTATCTCTGCTGTAGCATGATCCCCTCTCTCCTTGTTTCTGGTGGGGCCCTCCTTCTCTTTTTAACCTGTTTATAATCTTTGCAACTACTGTAGGTATTACAGAGATTTATCTGAGTATTGTGAGTATGTCTCTAAGTGGGTTTGGTACTAGGATCCACCTATTTAGTACGTAAGGCACTTAATTTTCTGTGTGTGGGATACATTACCCAATATAATTGTTTCTAATTCCATCCATTTCCCAGCACATTGCATTAATTCATCATTTTTGATGGCTGAGTAGTACTCCATTGTATAGATGTACCACGGTTTCCTTATCCACTCGTCAACTGTTGAGCATTTGGGTTGATTCCATGACTTTGCTATTGTAAACTGCGCTGCTATGAACATGGTCGTGCTTGTGGTGTCAAGGTGAATTTTTGCTGTATGGGGGGTTATTCCCAAGAGTGGAACCGCTGGGTCATATGGCATTTCAATCTTTAATTTATTTAAGAATTGCCAAACGGCTCACCAGAGTGGTTGTATAAGCCTGCATTCCCACCAGCAATATAGGAGAGTTCCCTTCTCTCCACATCCTCTCCAGCATTTGTTGTTTGTATTGTGGATTTTTGAAATCCAGACCGGGGTGAGATGATATCTCAGCGAGGTTTTGATTTCTATTTCCCTGATGGCTAAGGATGTGGAGCATTTTTTAAGACATTTGTTAGACATTTTAATTTAATCCATATAAGTCACATGGAATGAGGTCTTGAGGAATGAAACACTGTAGATTATGTGAGGTTCAATACACTCTCAGCTCTGCTGACATGAAATGTGCCAACATGATTAGATCTGTGAGCTGATTAAGTAAAGAATATGCAATAAATATCAGCAGACAGTCGATGAGATATGAATGGAGAAGTCTCCTTTCAACAGATACATTTCATCAGAGGAGTCCAATATATTACTACTCATCAATATCATCAGGTCATCATATCAAAATGTCAGCTGTCAGTGGCTTTACTGCAGGTTGAATATCATGGTCGTTGTAGTCTTGCTGATTAATTAAGTGGTTGTTTGGGTCTAAATAGGATTTTTATTATATGATTTCTTATTTAATTTTTCATTTCTATATTTTTCTCTCCATGGGGCTGAAGTTTCTCACATTGGATTGATTTCACCATTTACAAAAACAACAAAGTTACTTTGAATTTCAGCTCAATAATTTTTTAAAGGTTTCAACTCAGTGTAGGCATTCTTTCTCATTTAGAATAAAGAACAATATAATTCACATCAATTTCTATGTGGATGGAGCCACACTATTTCTGTCATCTGTAGGTTAGTGCTGCATTTCATAAGACTAATAAGTGATTTCTTATTGCCAGTGTCTTCATTAGTAAATATCGTTTCCCTCTTTTACTTCATTTATTATTTTTTTATTTCCACTCATACAAACTTAAAAGGTACACCGGGCCTCCCTCCCTCCAACCCCCTGTACTCCTGTACCCCTCTCCATCCCCTAGTGCCTCCCCCTCCCATAACTGGAGCATCCTTCAATGTGCATGCCAGACTCTCCTCTGGGTCCTCCTCTCTGATGATGTACAAGGACCCAGTGGCATTTCCCAGAACATTTTCCTGTGTTATCATTAAGCATAGGAACACTACTGTGGCTGTCAATCCCTTGCCTCCCAGGATCTTAGTGCCTTTACCAAATGCTAGACTTTGTGAGGTCAATAGTGTGTTGGACATTGCGCAGGGCATGTAAAGTCCAAATATGATTGCTTCAGCCCTAACTTCTCTGGAGTATCTTGCATATCATTGCTCCTCCCATCCTTGTGCTCTTACAATCTTACCACCCCCTCTTCCGCAAATTTCCCTGAACTTCAGGATGGGTAGAGATTAGGCTAGCCTAGTTCCAGGTGGTTGATATAGAGTCTCTGAAGTTCTGGATTATGGTTCGTTGATTTTTTTTCAGTTTTGCTGCTCCTGCAATGCCCTTGGCTCCACCCTGATGGGTATTGGATGTCACCCCTGGCCAGAGATAAAAACCTGTTCAATTAAAGTCTTGTTATAAGAGTATATTCAAAGGTAGATGTAATAAAAGTAGGAAACCGCGGTGAGGGAGGGGGTCAATCACCATCTGCGAAATGGTTACTTCTTTCTATCTGCCAGACTGTACACCCTCCCCTTCTGGTAAGATCATACCCCCAGTTGTACATGATCAGGAAGGAAAGTCTGTGAACTTAACCAGATTGGGCTACGCCAACAGTTCCTAAACAGACATCCAATAGCCCAGTCACTGCTACCAAATCTCAACAGTTGGGATCTGGTGAAATTAGAGAGTTTTTTTTTTCAGATAAAGACATTGTAACATGAGCTCAAAGGCAACCCAGAGAATGGGAGTAAATCTTCACTAACCACATATCTGATAGAGCTCTATTATCCAGAGTGCACAAAGAACTTAGAAAACTAAACACTAAGGAAACAAATGGCCCAATTAAAAAATGGGCCCTGGAACTTAAAAGAAAATTTACCAGGGATGAAATTAAAATGTTTAACAAATATCTTAAAAAATGCTCCACATCCTTAGCCATCAGGGAAATGCAAATCAAAACTTCCCTGAGATATCATCTCACCCTGGTCAGGATGGCAAAAATCCACAATACAAACAACAACAAATGCTGGAGAGGATGCGGAGAGTGGGGAACTCTCCTACATTGCTGGTGGGAATGCAGGCTCATACAGCCACTCTGGCGAGCTGTCTGGAGATTCTTAAGGAAACTAAAGATTGAAATGCCATATGACCCTGCTATTCCACTTTTGGTAATAATGCCCCATACAGCAAAAATTCTCCTTGATAGCAAAAGCATGACCATATTCATAGCAGCACTGTTTACAATAGCAAACTCATGGAATCAACTCAGATGTCCAACATTGATGAGTGGATAAGGAAACGTGGTACATCTATACAATGGAATACTACTCAGCCATTAAAAATGATGAATTAATGAAATTTGCCGGGAAATGGATGGAATTAGAAACAATTATATTGAGTGAAGTATCCCAGACCTAGAAAATTATGCACCATATGTACTCCCTAATAGGTGGCTCCTAGTACCAAACCCACTTAGAGACACTCAAAGATAAACCTCTGTAATACCTACAGTAATTGCTAAGATTATGAACAGGAGGGATGGGGAAGGAGGGCCACACCAAAAACAAGGAGAGGGGACCATGTTACAGCAGAGATAATAGGCCTCCTTCATTTATTATTGTTATATTTCATTTATGTCTTTTTAAATGAATTAATTTGTGTGGGTGTGTGTGCGTGTGTGTGTGTGCGTGTGCATGTGTGTGTGTGTGTGGTGTGTGTGGTGTCAGAGGGCACTGTATGACCCTATGGAGGACTAAAGGTGACTTTGGGAACTATCCTGGTTTGCTTCTACTTCCTTTACTTCTCTCTGGAATTTCCCAGGCTCTGCGAACCAAGGCCAGAGTACAGGCTGCTGATGTTTCTACCTGGGTGTTTACAGGAGACTTTCTGCTTGCTAGGCAGTCTTGATGCCTGAGCCATATCTCCAGGCTTGTTTGCATTTTTCAAGACGGAGTCTTAGGTACCCTAATCTGATCGCACATTGTAGCTGAGTATAACTTCTCGAACTTCTGACATTGAGTGATCAGATTAAACTTTTAGACACCATATGTGCTTTACATGGGAATATTGATTGAATTCAAGGCCAAAGGCAAGCATTGCCAATAATGAAGCTATATCTCCAGACAACATTGCCTTATTTATTTGAGTGATATCTGTTATGCTCAGACTTGACCTTGCTTTTGACTTCACTCCCATTAGTGGAGTCTGTGGAATCACTTATCAGCATCCATCTCCCATGACAGAAAGTGAACTTACACTTTTTTGCACACATTGTTCTTGCATTTTTGTTCATCAGAGAGTTGGTAATTTTATTCTGCAATGGTAATTAATGGTAATGTTATTGCATGATGTTTTGTTTGGACTGCATTTCTTTTTTTTCTTTCTATTCATACAACTTTAACAGGTACATTTCTGATAAATTCTCTACATACAGTGAAAGCATTACTTGTTCGTATCAGGACTTAGAAAACACAATATAGGAGAGATCATGTGGTCCATTCTTCACTGCAGGATTATCTATTACTGATAGAGTTAGGCAGAAGGGGAGTCCTGCTTTTAGTTGTTTCCTACCATAAGCCCCACAAGGCCCAAGTTAATAGTTCCAATAATGACACATATAACCTTATTTAAACTCAATGGCTCACAAAGCAAGATGAAAAGTTATGAATCTTGGGACAGCATTGATAGGGAGTAGTATATGTTAATAGGAATGGGAGAAAAAGAAACAGTAGGAGGAGAGAGTAGTAAGAATGCATTCGATACATGCATGAAATGTTCAAAAAATGAACTTAGTCAATAAATGAAAAAAAGGAAATGCATTTTATTTTTATTTTTTTAATTTTTTTATTTTAACATTTTTATTATTATTTCCGCTCATACAAAATTAATAGGTACACCAGTTTCCTCCCTCCCGCCTCCTCCCCCATCCCCCTGCTCCCCCTCCCCTCACCTCTCTCTCCCCATCCCCCAGTGCCTCCCCCCCCAATCCCTGGAGAATCCTTTAATGTGCATGCCAGACTCTCCTCTGGGCCCTCCTCTCCGATAACATACAAGGACCCAGTGGCATTTTCCTGAACCCTTTCCTTTCCTGTGTTCCCCTTAAGCATAGGAACACTGCTGTGGCTGTCAATCCCTTCCCTCCAAGGATCTTGGTGCCTTTAGCAAATGCTAGACTTTGTGGGGTCAATAGTGTGTTGGACATTGAGCAGGGCATGCAAAGTCCAATTATGATTGCTTCGGCCCTAACTTGTGTGGAGTATCTTGCATATCATTGTTCCTCCCATCCTTGTGCTCTTACAATCTTACCACCCCCTCTTCCACAAATTTCCCTGAGCTTTAGGATGGGGAGAGATTAGGCTGGCCTAGTTTCCAGGTGGTTGATATAGAGTCTCTGAAGTTCTGGATTATGGTTTTTGATTTTCTTTTGCAGTTTTGCTGCTCCTGCAATGTCCTTCACTTCATCCTGATGAGTATGGTATATCACCCCCTGGCCAGAGACAAAAAGCTGTTAAACTGGAGTCTTGTTATAAGCACATTCAAAGGTAGATGTATAAAAGTAGGAAACCGCAGTGAGGGAGGGGTCAATCACCCATTTGCAAAATGGTTACTTTTTATCTGCCAGACTATATGCCCTCCCCTTCTGGTGAGATCATACTCCATCAATTATAAATGATCAGGAACGAAAGTCTGTGAACTTAACCAGATTTCCCTATTTCACAAACATCCCTGTCTCACCTCTTTCCCTCCTTCCTACTTCCCCTTCCTCTCCCATCTTCCTCTCCTTTAACTAATTCAGGTCTCCCCTCTTATTTTCCTGCCTGTCTGCTTATGTGGGCTCCAGGGTTTCCTTCTGATTATCTGCTCTAGTAAGGGCTCAGGCCTCTGAGGCCCTTTCCTTGGGGAGACCCACTAGACTTTCACTGTCTAGTTTTAATCCCTAAGTTTTCACTAATGTAGTTATTTCTCCTGTAGTTATCACCAGTCTATTATTACAATATATCTATTACACCCAATGTGGTTATTGCTTTTATCACCTTGACACTCATGAATGCATGGCTCACATTTGACAATGCATTCCATTAATCAGTTCTAAGTGTTCTAAGTGGTGTGTTCTTTTATTTGTTAGAATATAGAAGAAAAATGTTTCTTTATAGGTGTACTAAAGACTTAAGTTGACACGTCTATCTAACTGGCATATTCTCATATAATTTATTTCTTAAATTGATATGTAATGATCTTTTACCATCCATAATTGGGTGTTTGAATGCACCATGTCTGCTATTAAGTAGCATCGTATCTCCTTGCAATGAAAGTGAAAATACATTTGTCTGGATTCTGTTTTTGCTATGCTCTTCCATTATAAATTTTAAAACATTACATATGAAACACTAGAAAATTCTCCATTTACAAACACTTCAGTATCTCCTTTTCTTTATAATTATGGAGTGGAATGTAATGATAAAACACACAAGACTAAACATTAGAATGGGTATCTATATGATGCATTTGTAGATTTTAATGAGCTTCATCTGAAAGATTTTTCTGGGGTATTCAAAGTGATTTACTTGCTAACAGGAAAGCTTTTAGGAAATACGTCTGGACTGTTATTCATAGTTACACTTAAAGTGATAGCATTGGGTAAAATCATAGTGTGGGGCAGATTAAGAATGATAATTTAACAGAGATTTTAGTAGTCCCTTGAGGAACACTGACATTTGGAGATTATAGACAAGGAACCAAATGTGAGTTAGTAGGAGAACTAAGTGCATTTAATGTCACAGAAATGAAAGCAAAGCACTTTAAATACAGGAGAATTCACAGAAGTCAGCAAAGATCTCAACAATAACAAGGTTTGAGAAGCAAGTCATTTCCAATCATGCTAAAAAGCTAATTTTCTAATAAGTTCAGCTTTATCTTGGTGGGAACTAATGTAGAAATTAGTATAAGTCACAGATTCTGGGCTTTAGATAGTAATCATAGAAGAAATCTTTTAAATTCTTGAAATTAAAGAAGTATTTTAAAGGAAATCACGGGTTTTAATATTTACATCCCATTGACCAAAGGTTTTTTTTTTTTCCATGTGGCAAAACTACTACAAGAAACTACTGCACTAGGTACCCATGTCAAAATTCCCACTACATAATCTTCCTAAGAAGCAGAGAATAAAGGGTTGAGATCATGAGGGTTGAGACCATCCCATCACACTATATAAATATTTTAATAAAGTAGGTGAAGTGATCTAACTCATCCCATCTACAATAAAACATGTAGCAATAAAGAATGCTTTATGATTTTTGATAGTTTTTATATTCTTTCAGTTCATACATATATACAAGGTACTTGTTCATACCCACCACCCACTCCCTCTCCAACTTCCTCCAGTACCCATTACGCAGGCACTTCCCATCTTTGCTTCTGTTTATAATATTGAACTGAATCCAGTTAGTGAAGTTGTAGTGTGTGGAGGAAAGGGGGTTGTGCGGCCAATTGCAAGAGCATAGGACAGCAAATACACATATAATTCAAATGACTCTTCCTCCCCCAGTAGAAGTGGGGCCTCACAGAGTCCTTTATCCACTTCAAAATTTTTGGTTTGAAATTTAGTATGTATTTAAAATCTTAATAATCATGTCATTTTATCGATATACTTATCATGTAATAAGAGACAGTGATGTGGGTTTAACACCAAGAACAGAACTTCTATTTGAGTTTGTATTTCACTCATGGAGAATATGTAAGTGCTCCTCACACAGAGCCATTAAAAATCCTGGTTCCAATGATAGACTTGGCAGCTAGGCCTCCTTTCTTGTTGATTTGAGTAGTTAACCTCTGCCAGTTAGCACCAAAATATTGGCCTGCAAAATGAGTTTCTGCCAACTATTTAAAACTCATCAGGATTTGGCTGTCTCTAGCCTTTTAGCTGGAATGCCCTCAGCTACCACACAGTCAGGAACATAATGATTAAGGCCGACTAATTGAATAGTAAAACAGCAAAGGCCATTTAAATGTCAGGTTTTTAAATTTATTTTATTTTATGTGTGTATGAGTGTGTGTGGCTGTCGGAGGGTACTGAGTGTCTCTGTGGAGAACCAAGGATGACTTTGGGAATCATCCTGGACTACATCTACCTTCTTTTAAGTTCTATCTGGAATTTCTCTAAGCTTTGCCTACTGAGCCAGAAGTGTAAGCTGACATCATTTCTGGGTGGTGTTATTTTATGTGGGACCTGGGATCTGAAATCAAGACCTTCTGCTTGCAAGACAGAGTCTTAACATCTAAGCCATCTCTCCAGCCTTTTAAATGCTTGTTTTGTTGACTTTCAAGAGTCTGGGGTTTCCTCTGTTGATAAAGCTTCTGTATGTCATGGACTGAGAGGTCGAGCAGGGGCTCGAACAATTACTTCTAGGGAAAATAGCACTGTAGTGTGTGTCCAGAGTGGCAAAGGGGGAAATCATATAAAAAGGATGTGCTTGGTGGAAGAAAAATAGAATGGTTGGGTTTTGTTACCTATAAGCACTCAGAAGTGACATCCATCCTCATCTTTTTTATCTTTCTTTCTAAGCCTGTTTCTTTCCAATTTTCAAAAGATATGACACAGAATGACATAGCCGAACATCAAGGTACATAAATCTCCAGAGGTCCAATTTCGATTGTTTTCTGGTGTTATTCTTGACAAATAGTTCACTTCAAAGAAAAGCAAAGTATCTATGGGAACATTTATTCCCTGAATTCACTCACTCAATTATGATATTTTACTTACATTCTTGACTACAGATCTTCTAAAATATGTATATGTAAATTCAACATCTATTCACTTAGGAACAAAAAACATTCCTTGAGAATCATTTTTGGTTCGATTTTTTGCAGCTTTTCTTCAACTTCTCTTCCACTCTCTACTGAGATGCAGTTATGAAGCACATACCATGCATCCTTTTTTCCTTGTTAAGAGTGTAACATATTTTCTGAATTGGTAATGGTTAGTTCTTCCTCTGCCTTTATCTACAGATCAATCGTGGCAAACCACTTTGGCAATGTCTCCAAGAAGGGTATCCAAATTTTGGATGTATGCATTTCATCAATATTAATACAAAATCAAAACTAAAAGCATGTTCCTGTTCTTTCCAATGGCTAAAATAACACGTTTGTAAATATGACATTAAAGTTTAGAGTTCAAATAAAATTTGGTGGGATAGGACTTCAGCAATGAGACTCCAATGGCACAACTCAGTGGATAAGACATGGTGACCTGAGTTTGGTCCCCAGAAACCAACATGGTGGAAGGAGACAAAAGACTTCCGAAAGTTGCCTGCCTCATGAACTTTTTGTATACTTCATGGTAAACATGGGAGAGTTCTCTCCTTCCATCTCCCTCTTGCTCTCCCTTTCTCAAATATAAGTAAATAAGTAAATAAATAAAAAAATAAAGCATACATAAATCATTAAAGAAAAGGAATAATCTCATTCTGTAGTAAGACAAACCCTCTTAAACTGTTGGTAATTTTGTTATGCATGAGCAGCTTTCTACCAGTATTGTGTCATTTGACTCTGAACTAAAAAAAATACCAAAATTAGTCATTTCAAAAATTACCTCAACATTTGAGCATTAGCCTTTTCCATATATTGATGCTTGCTATTATTATTATGGTTATTATTATTAATGGTAGTAGTGCTAATAGTGAACATTGGTATCCTATGCAATCAAGATGACACCAGACTGTTTAAGTAACTAAAAATGATATTGAACTTCTAGTCCTTCTGTTGCTATTTCCTGACAGAAGTGCAACAAGGAATTATGACAATCATGTTAAGTAGTACTGGAAATTCATGTGGTCTTCCTGCATGCTAGAGAAATACTCTGCCTCCTTGGTTATACACCCATACTTGTTTTGATATTGTTGAATATATCAGGCTGAACTTTACTTACTGAATATGTCATAATTTTTTTTCCTAAAGATCCTTTAGATCCTCTGCCTTAGTATAACAAGGATAACAAAGAAGACGCATTCTGTCCTTTTATAAAGGCCGCAGGATGAGTGAACGCTGCTGTGCATGGGTCTGTTCAAGACTAGTGGGAAAATTTGGAGCATTGTGGGTCATTTTCTTTATATCGATATTTATGAAACATTGCTTCATCCTTTTTTTGTTATTTCCACTCATACAAACTTAACAGGTACACCACTCCCTTACCTCCCTCCACCCCCCCACTTGCCTGTTCCCCCTCCTCTCCCCCCTCCATCCCCATTCCCCAGTGCCTCCCCCTCCGATCCCCAGACCATCCTTTACTGTGCATGCCAAACTCTCCTCTGGGTTCTCCTCTCCAATGAGGTGCAAAGACCCAGTGGCATTTCCCAGAACCCTTTCCTGTGTTCCCTTTAAGCATAGGAACACTACTGTGGCTGTCAATTCCTTGCCTCCAAGGATCCTAGTGCCTTTAGCCCATGCTAGACTTTGTGGGGTCAATAATGTGTTGGACATTGCACAGGCCATGCAAAGTCCAATTATGATTGCTTCGTCCCTAACTTGTGTGGAGTATCTTGCATATCATTACTCCTCCTATCCTTGTGCTCTTACAATCTTACCGCCCCCTCTTATGCAAATTTCCCTGAGCTTCAGTATAGGGAGAAATTAGGCTGGCCTAGTTCCAGGTGGTTGATATAGAGTCTCTGATGTTCTGGATTATGGTTCGTTGATTTTTTTTCCAGTTTTGCTGCTCCTGCAACGCCCTTCACTCCATCCTGATGGGTATTGGATGTCACCCCCTGGCCAGAGATAAAAACCTATTAAACTAGAGTCTTATTAAGAGTATAATCAAAGGTAGATGTAATAAATGTGGGAAAATGGAGTGAGGAAGGGGTCAATCACCCATTTGCAAAATGGTTACTTTCTATCTGTCAGACTATATGCCCTCCTCTTCTGGTAAGATCATAACCTGTCACTTGCAAATGATCAGGAAGGAAAGTCAGTGAACTTCACCAGATGTCTCATTACTTACTTGCAGTCCTTCATGGAGGCCTATTTTCTGTGCTGTAACATGGTCCCCTCTCTCCTTGTTTCTGGTGTGGCCTTCCTTCCCCATCCCTCCTGTTCATAATCTTTGCAATTATTGTAGGTATTACAAAGATTTATGTTTGAGTGTCTCTAAGTGGGTTTGGTACTAGGAGCCACCTATTAGGGAGTACATACAGTGCTTAATTTTCTGTGTCTGGGATACTTCACTCAATATAATTGTTTCTAATTCCATCCATTTCACGGCAAATTCCAGTAATTCATCATTTTTGATGGCTGAGTAGTACTCCATTGTATAGATGTACCACTTTTTCCTTATCCACTCATCAACTGTTGGACATTTGAGTTGATTCCATGAGTTTGCTCTTGTAAACAGTACTGCTATGAACATGGTTGTGCTTGTGCTATCAAGGTGAATTTTTGCTGTATGGGGGGTTATTCCCAAAAGTGCAATAGCAGGATCATATGGCATTTCAATCCTTAATTTCTTTTAAGAATCTCCAGACACCTCGCCAGTGTTTCTTTGAGCCTGCATTCCCACCAGCAATGTAGGAGAATTCCCCTCCCTCCACATCCTCTCCAGCATTTGTTGTTGTTTGTATTGTGGATTTTTGCCATCCTGACCGGGGTGAGATGATGTCTCAGGGAAGTTTTGGTTTGCATTTCCCTGATGGCTAAGGATGTGAAGCATTTTTTAAGATATTCGTTAGACATTTTAATTTCATCCCTGGTAAAGTTTCTTTTAAGTTACAGGGCCCATTTTTTAAACATTTTTATTATTATTTCTGCTCATAAAAACTTAATAGGTACACTGGTTCCTTCCCTCCCTCCTCCTCCCCCGACCCCCCTCCTCCCCCTCCCATCACACCTCCCTCCCCACCCCCAGTGCCTCTCCTCCCAAACCCCAGAGAATCCTTTAATGTGCATGCCAGACTCTCCTCTGGACAAGGTGCATTTTTTAATTGGGCAATTTGTTTCCTTGGTGTTTAGTTTTCTAAGTTCTTTGTGCACTCTAGATAATAGAGCTCTATCAGGTATGTGGTTAGTGAAGATTTTCTCCCATTCTGTGGGTTGCCTTTGTGCTCCTGTTACAATCTCTTTATCTGAACAGAAGCTCTTTGATTTCAACATATCCCAACTGTTGAGAGTTGGTAGCAGTGACTGTGCCATTGGATTTCTGTTTAGGAACTGTTGACCTAGCCCAATCAGCTCGAGGGAGTTCCCTACTCTTTCAACTATGGTTTTTAATGGCTCTGGCCTCATATCGAGGTCCTTGATCCATTTGGAATTAATTCTTGTACATAGTAACAAGAACAGGTCCAGTTTTAATCTTCTGCATGTGGAGATCCAGTTTTGCCAGCACCATTTGTTGAAGATGCTGTTCTTTTACCATTGGATTTTTTGGGCCCCTTTGTCAAAAATCAACTGGCTGTAGTTGTGTGGGCTTATATCTGAGTCTTCAACCCTTATCCATTGATCTGTGTGTCTATTTTGGAGCGAATATCAGGCTGTTTTTATAACTATGGATTTGTAATATAGACTAAGGTTTGGTATGGTGATACCTCCAGCCATGTTTTTGTTATTCAGGATTGTTTTTGCTATCCTGGGTCCTTAGTGCCTCCATATGAATTTTGAGATTGTTTGGTCAAACTCTTTGAAGAATTGCTTTGCGATTTTAATTGGTATAGCGTTGAATTTGTATATTGCCTTTGGTAGGATGGTCATTTTTACGATGTTGATTCTGCCAATCCAGAAACATGGGAGGTCTTTCCACCTTCTGGTGTCTTCTGTAATTTTTTTTAGGGTTTTAAAGTTTTCATTATAAAGGCCTCTTACTTCCTTTATTAGGTCTATACCAAGGTATTTCATTTTTTTAGAGGCTATAGTAAATGGGATTATTTCTCTCAGGGCTTTTTTACTTCTTTCATTCTGGGCATAAAGGAAGGCCACTGATTTTTGTACATTTATTTTGAATCCTGCCACCCTGCAAAACTTCTGTATTAGTTCCAGGAGCTTCCTGGTGGAGTTTTTGGGATCACTCAGGTATAAGATCATGTCATCTGCAAATAGAGATAATTTGACTTCTTCCTTGAGGATTCGAATCCATCTTATGTCCCTTTCTTGTCTTATGGCTTCAGCTAAGACTTCAAGTACAATATTGAATAGAAGTGGTGAAAGTGGACAGCCTTGTCTAGTTCTTGATTGAAGCGGGAATGCTTCAAGTTTTTCCCCGTTGAGTATAAGCCTTGCTGTGTGCTTGTTGTATACAGTTTTTATTATATTGATAAATGTTCCTTCCATTCCAACTGTCTCTAGGGTTTTGATCATAAAAGGTTGTTGAATCTTGTCAAAAGCTTTTTCTGCATCTATGGAGAGTATCATGTGGTCTTAGAATTTGGACTGGTGTATATGGTGAATTACATTTATTGATTTGCATATGCTGAACCACCCTTGTGTGCCAGGGATAAAGCCTACTTGGTACCTGTGAATGATCTTTCTGATATATTTTTTAATCCAATTTGCTAAGACTTGGTTGAGAATCTTTGCATCTGTGTTCATCAGAGAGATTGGCCTATAGTTTTCTTTTTTTAGTGTATCTTTATTAGGTTTTGGGATTAAGACGATATTAGTTTCATAGAAGGAATTTGGTAGTATTCCTTCCTTTGCTATTTGATGGAAGTTTAAGGATTATTAGTGTTATTAGCTCCTTAAATGTGTGGTAGAACTCTGAGCTGAATCCATCTGGTCCAGGACATTTTTTGGTGGGAAGATTCGAGATTACTTCCTCAATTTCCTCATATGTTATAGGACTATTTAAATAATTCACAACTTCCTGATTCAATTTAGGTAAGTTGTGTTTACTTAGGAATTCACCATCTCTTTTGTGTTGTCAAATTTCGTAAAGTATAAGTTTTCGAAATATGATGTTATAATTCTCTGGATTTCATGGGTATCAGTAGTGATAACTCCATTTTCATTTCTAATTTTGTTTTTTTTAATCGTCCAGTTTTTATTCAATTGTGCATGTATGAGTGTGCACACAGGTGTGTGCTTGTGTGTATGTGTGTGTGTGTAGAACCACAGACGAATTCGGGAACTACCATGGATACCTCCACCTCCTCCTTGTTTACTCTGCCCTGGGATTCACAGGCTCCACCCTACCAGGACCAGAAACGCAGGCCACCCCCGCTTCCGCCTGTATAGGTGGGCTCTAGCATCCGAACTCAGGACCTTCCTCCTGCAAGGCAGAGGCTTAACCCCTGAGCCACCTCTCTAGCCCCTCATTTCTAATTTTGTTAATTTGGGTTTTCCCTCTCTTGCTTTTGGTTAATTTAGCTAGGGGTGTATCAATATTATTGATTTTTTTGAAGAACCAGCTTTTGGATGGGTTGATTCTCTGTATTGTTTTTCTAATCTAGATTTCAGATATTTCTCCCCTTATTTTGCTAATCTCCTCTCTTCTACTGCTTTTGGGATTGGATTGCTCTAGTTTCTCTAAAGCTTTAAGCTGCATTGTTAAGTTATTTATTTCTGATGTTTCTATTTTTTTGATGTAGACATTAAGAGCTATGAACTTACATCTTAGTACAGCTTTCCTTGTGTCCCAGAGATTTTGGTAAGTTGTATTTTCATTATCATTCGCTTTCAGGAAATCTTGAATTTCCTTTTTAATTTCTTCCTGAATCCAGTTCTCATTCAGCATGGTAGTTTTAAGTTTCCAGGAGTTAGTGTATTTTCTCTTGTTTGTTGTGTTGTGGATGTCCAGCTTTAAGCCATGGTGGTCTGATAGGGCACAGGTTAGAATTTCAACTTTCTTGTATATGTGTAGATTCATTTTGTGGCCCAATATGTGATCTATTTTGGAAAACATTCTGTGTGCTGCTGAGAAAAATGTGTATTCTTTGGTGTGTGGATGAAAATTTTGATAGAGATCTGTAAGGTCCATTTCTTTAATGGTTTGATTAAGTTCTAAAGTGTCTCTGTTAAGCTTTTGACCTGTTGATCTATCCCATGTTGAGAGGGCGGTGTTGCAATCCCTAAGAATTATCTTTTGGGGGTTGATTTCTCACCTTAGACGCTGTAGGGTTTTCTTAATGAATGTGGAGGGGCCTGTATTAGGTGGATATATGTTCAGTATTGTGAAATCTTCCTGGTGAATTGTACCTGTGACTAAAATGTAGTATCCATCTGTGTCTCTTATGATTTTTTGGGTTTGAAGTCCACTGTGTCTGATATCATAATGGCTATTCCTGCCTGTTTCCTGGTTCCATTAGCTTGCAGAATTTTGGACCAGTCTTTCATTCTTAGGATGTGCCTATCTTTTGTGGTGAGATGAGTTTCCTGAAGGCAGCAGATTGAAGGGTTGTGGTTTTTAATCCAAGTTTGTAATCTGTGTCTCTTGGTCGGTGAGTTATTACCAATGACATTTAATATTATAATGGAGAAATGATTTTTAATTCTGGACAATTTTTATGTTTAGTGGATTTTGTAAGCGTATTGTTTGACATTTATGTTTTGGTAGTATTATACTTCCTTCTGTCCTCCTGGATACACTTGTTTTTTTTTTTTCTTCAAATTTGAGTATCATTTCTATCCTTTTTGAAGGCTTGGTTTTGTAGACATGTATCCCTTCAAGTTGTCTTTGTGCTAGAAAACTTTTCTTTCTCCCTCGATCATGACATATATCAGTCTGGGTTGGCATTTTTGTTCATTCAATACTTGAAGTATGTCTCTCCAAACTCTTCTTGCTTTTACTGTTTCCATTGAGAAGTCATTTGTTATTTTAATAGGTTTACCTTTAAAAGTGACTTGCTTTTTTTCTCATGAAGCTCTCAGCACCTTTTCTTTGTCTTGAATGTGGAGTGTTTTGACTGTTATTTGCTGTGGCAAATATTTTGGTCATATCTGTTTGTGCTAGATATGGGACACCCTGAAGAAGACTGGTTGGAATCCATCATTATGGGGTTAATTCTTTCGGTGAGAGATTGGTCTTCTTGGGTTTTGTTTCTCATGGATCTGCACTTTGACTTGAGCATTGTTGCTTTGTCTTTTAGGACCTTTCAGTTTCTGTGTGTTTTTGACTGAACTGATTTAGTTGGTATTACTACACTTGGGCAGTTATTACTAATGCTTTCCTTGGAGTTTGGTACGTTTGTCTTTTGTTATTGTTATTTCTTAGAAGAGGCTATTAGGCTGTTAGTACATGAGTTAAATCAGGTTAAGTAGACAGGGGGTGAATGTTAGTATGGTAGTGCACTTTTACGATTTAGTATCTTGGTGATATGTGAGGGTGAGTGGTATAAACCCTGGAGTTGTATATTTTTTTGGGGTGGCTGTATGGAAAAGTTAATCTACAGTGATTAATACTAGAAAGCAACAGCAAGGTAAAAAAAAAGGAGATTTCATTATCTTTGGGCTGGATGTGAAGAATCTCTCCCATGTGATAGGATGATTGTAGAGTTCTTCAGATGTATGGCCTTTGTCCCTTAGAACTTTGCTTGAGTTTTATTTGGACTCTATTGAATTCTGAGTAGCAGTGTGTCTTCCGTGGACCACGTGCTTGGGTCACCGGTGGGCGGGAGAGGTAGAGGGGCTGGTGTTGATGGCAGAATTCTTCACCTGAGAGCTGGCACTTGGCTTAGTGGCCCACCCAAGATCCAGGGATTGAGGAATGTGAGCAAGTCCTGTCTAGTGGGGCAGACAGGCCTGCGGGAGGAAGAAAGCGGCTGGGGCCTGGAGCGTGGCCCAGGCAAAACCGAAGGCAGCCTGGGTGTAGCTCATGTTGGCTGGTAGGAGGGCCACCTGGTGGGCTGGGCGAACTTACCTGGGATAGAGGACTGGGAGCTTAGTCAAGCGGACAGGCGGGCGGGAGGAAGAAAGGCTGCATCATCCTTTTAACACCCTCATCAATCTTTGAGAGTTAAGAGTCTAAGTGTAAAACTATCATAAATTCACTATGTTCATGAATAGAACCCTAAAAGAATAATTTTTAAAAAAAATCTTTTAAAAAGACTTAAGCATACAGACTCAAATTCGGTGGTTCTATCTAAATATAGAGCATATTAAGAAATGAAAAGATAGTTTGCAATGGAAGAAGTCACTCACCTGGGGCTTACTATTAAATAGCTGCTAGGAGTAACATTATTAATAATCACTACTTTTAGCGGATGCATATATGATGCTGATGTCTGATGTTGTTGTCAAAACTGGCCTGTAAAAGAGGTGGAGCCGTGTCCACCTCACAGAGGAAGAAGGGCATTCTTATGTAATCATTCGCATAGCTAGTTAGACATTCATAAGAGTTGAAAACTGAAAACGGTTATCTCAAACGTTTATCCTTAGCCAATGACTCTTAGCCAGTGTATTAGTCTCCTGACTTCATGGTTCAACTGTTAGCATGAAGTATTAGTATTTTCCATAATTCTCAGTCTTTCCATCATTTTCTGCTACCTTCCCCCAGCAACCTTCACTTGAAATTCAACCAGAGAAAACTATGTCAGTATTCATCAAAGTCATATACATCTATTGTGTTGTCTTGGGGAAAGAGACAGAAGTCAATATTTTTCAAAAATTCATACTTTAGAAAGAAGTGTTATTTCTCTGTAGGTTTTAATTATCCATGATTTTATTTTTCAATAAGGCAAACCTAAATGAAAGAATGAATAAATGAATGGAAGGTGCCATTTGGCTAATTAAGATCCCTGTCTGGTAGTAAGAAAGTTTTATAGCAAATATTCACTCCATTAGACCACTGTGTAAGCAATGTGCTGCCTGAACTAATAAAGTATATTTTATCTTGTCAGCTCAGTTCCAGGTGTGGGTGCCAATGTCTCCTATTCAGACCTTTCCGTGAATAAAAATGCCTGGCCTGTATTCTGAGAACTTAACTAACCAGAGAGTGAACTTTCCTTTTCCTGCTGGGATCATGGATTGCAAATCAGATTTCTCTTCCTAAAAGCAATCACCTAAGCCAGTGGTTATGTGAGACTGGGGTAAAAGGAAAAGGCCATAAAAATTAATGAGCATACCGGATGTCCAGGTTTGCAGACTGCAATTCTGGGCATGAGAGAATTGAACTAACTTGGCAGTGGCTCAGGTGCATATAGACCCCGGTGCATCCTTGTGATTTTTAAGACTTTTGCTGCTGAGGACCACTTTTGAAAAATACTCCAATCTCATCTTGCAACTCAGAAACAAAATTTAACCAGGAAAACACACACTACTAGCATGTTTCCTGGTGTATAAGCAGGGAATATGTGCATATAGAAGCATTGTTCAAACTGGTGTAGGCATAATGTTGGCACAAGTAATTGAAAAGTCCAGCTATGGAGATTATTATAAGATGTAATGCAGAAAAAGGCAAAAGTCAAGATGTCAGTATTTCTCTTTCCCATTCCCTCTACTTTCCTGTCTCCCATTCCCTCCCATTCTCAGCTCCTCTTTCTGACATCTATGGTGGTTAATTTGCTAGAACTCTGGATTGTCTTCAAAGACTTTTGTCAGCAACTCAGCGAGTTAGCATTATGCTTCTGTGCTTTCTTGGTCCCCAGAGCCCTTTGGAATAACTAGGGAGTTTTCTCTCTTCAGAAAGATTGCTCTCTCTCTCACATGCTGACACAAACATCAAGCCTTCAGATTTGTGCAGCTGGCAACCCCTAACCCAGCAATAATTAGTGGTCTGCAGAGACCAGATGAGTGCAGATCTCTCAACCTCATACAGGCCAGCTAACTCTCTCCCATCACAGAACAGACAATTTAAATATTAAGAGATCAAGATGATAGAATTGCACAAAAACATGAAAGGAAACCCCCAAGGCTTTGAAGCACTTTTTGGCCTCTACCTGAGAAACTCATGAGTAAATCTATCTGGAATATGTTTTTTTTTTTTTTGAGAAATTATAGTCTGCCTATGTGATTCTTTTATATGCAAATATAATGCTTTTGTAACATTTTAAATTTTGACAATAGACATCAAGCAGCATTATTGCACTCTTTATTTTAAGGATGCATGCTATAATATGAATCAAATTTATTCAGTCTTACTGTATGAATGGAAATGAAAATGATAATAAAAATTAGAGATTATTTTGAACATTTGCCAATGCTTCATGAGTATGTTAGCATGTGACATTGACCCAATCAAGTGGTTGTTGTGTAAAACCAATTATATGGTCTAGGATGGTGACATGAATTTCCCCAAAGAGAAACCAATTTATATTACAAAGATCATATGAGAATGAAGAGTGGTCAGAGAAAGTCAGCACTCACCAGAAACTGGAAGACAAACTGCTTTTTAAACGATCTGCCAGGAAGTGCCACCACATTTGCATAATTTTCTGCCAGCGTTTATGACTTTGCCATTGTATTAATTGCTATTCTCTTGGTGGCAAATGGCAGAAACCCCCTTGAGTACTGTTTCCATTTCTCCTGAAAATCAAGAGGATAATAAATATTTTGCTCGGTGTTTGCTGTAGTACTTTTAAACCATTACATAAAAATGTAAGTAGATGATTTTATGTATATACCAAAGAGTTTATAAGATATACCTGTGTAACTTTTTCTAATGAGAAAAGCATTTCCATTACATAGAATGTAAGTTTGCCTATGAAGATGTCCTATCCATTTTTATCTGATTTCTTCCTTAAGAAGTACATCGGGCCAAGGAGTTCCTCATTCAGTAAAATGTATACCACAAAATCATGAAGACCTGAATTTGGATCCCCAGGAGCCAAACCGTTAGTGGATGCTAATAATCTATTTCATGGAAGTAGAGATGAGAGGATTCCTGAGATTTACCTGTGTAATTATTCTAACCAAATTATCAAGCTCCAGGTTCAGTGCATGTCTCTCTCTCAAAAAGCTAAGGAAGAGAGAAAGGTATCTGTCATTAACCTCTGATCTCCCCATGGAGTATGCAGATATCCCCAAGCGCCACATACATAATTACATACATCATGACACCTGTGCAAACATGGATATGTCCATATGCACACAGCACAATGGAAACATGCAAGGTGCCCCAAGCTGGATGCAGAATCCCAAGTTGAATGTGTTAATCTTATTGTTTGCAAACTCAGACCTATGTGCGTTGGATGTTCATCTTCTCTTCCGGTTTTGGTAACAGTCTCATCCCCGCATTATTTACTCAGTGGAAATCTAGCATGGAGCCAGTTTCTCCTTGAATCACTTAAGAGAGACATGTTCTTCATTTTGAAAGAGTGCTACCCATAGCCACCAATGACTGTGGCAGGCATGCTAACGGGTTTCATATGATTGAACAAGAAGGAATGATAGACATAGGCCACTAGATGCATAAGTGGTTCATTTAGTTTCAGTCTTGAAATAACCACGTGAGTGTAGAATAAGAGAAGTTGGCATGAAAAAAATGATACTGTTAGGACCATTGCATAAAATGTCATTTTTTCAAGGTATTGAGGTTTTTATTTAGACCCATAGATCAATTTAAAATTTCAGGTAGGTGAGGCAGTCCCCCTGTAAATAAATTCTGGAAGATCTGGAAGTAAACTGGTTAAACATAATAATCCTATCACTGGTATCTGTGTTTAATTAGAGACTGTATCAAAAATAATAAGGCAAAAGAACAATTGGATCTCCATGTGCACGCCCATATGTACACACACACACACACATTAAAAAATGTCAAGGACAGTGATTTGATAGTGATTCACAACCTTTTCCAGGTTGCACCCATACAAAGAACACTTGGAATTTGATCCTACTAGACTTAAGAGGAATTAAGTGTTTTTTAAAATTATTTGGAACCAAGATCTTTGTCATTTTCCCTATAAGAATAGCAATTGCATCCAGAGTTTAATAGCATCTTTATCCTCACTCTAAGCACATCAACTTACATAGATTTTTGAAAACATCCTTCCCACCATTGACATCTGCCTTCTATGCTCCAGAAGTTGGAGGTAATTTAACCTTCTAGAGCTGAAACTCATGAGTAGAAAATCTTTGAACTAACTGAAAATTTGCCTAACTATGTTGGTTATTATCGTAAAAGACATGTTCCACTTAGCTAAAAACTTTATTGGCTAATTGAGTCATATTTTCAATATGCATTTTGAGATTGCGAACAATACAGAACTGTCTTATCAAAACCTCACCATGAAAAATCAGAAAAGCCCACCACACCTCTCTGAAAGACTGATGAGAACTAAAACTGATGGGGAAGAGAAGCAGGATGCTTTCCTGAATGTTATACCTACTGATCTAGGATACTTGCTGGAGCATGAATCATGTCAGGCATATGTCATCAAAGACAAACTAGATGAAACACAGTGGGCCATGCAAATGAAAAGATTTGAAAATAAGAGAGTCTGGCAGAGGAGATGAAAGTTGCAAAGGGAAAAGATGGAGAAATGGTATTTGTGACTAAGGAATGGAAATATTGTGAATATTCACTATATTCATGTATTAATCATTAAAAAATAAGACAGTGGGAAATTAATGGACAATGATTAATAAACTTAATTTTGCATATTTAATACTGAAATTCTATTCTCCCCAAATTCAGTGCCTTTGATTGTATCAGCAAAGATACTGCCTCACTTTGGTTAAGTACATGTATATGCCTGGGAGGTGTGAAACCTCATTAACTCTTGCTTTGGTTTTCAGATAAAATCAAATGCTGTCCAATATGATCAAATTGATTTCCTCCTTCAAAGTCTACCCTTGGTTCCCAGCAGCATTCAAGAACAAGGAAAAAAGAAGACCTCAGAGCTCTTTGGTCGGCATATAGAATTCTGACTTCTTTCTTTTACCAAAAGAATTGTGTCTGCTGCTCAATCACTGCTCCCTTAGCCTGATATCCAAAGTAAGATGTGCTCTGTTTACATGCCCAACCTCTTTGACACACCAAAAAACTTGATTTTGTCTAGGACTGCAAGGAATTTCCGTGCTATTGTCTTTTTTTGTAGAATTGTAGGCATTCTTTGAAGCTCATCATAAGGCATTCTATGTACAGAAAGTACATATATATGGTTTCCTCTAAATTTGCAGCTGTGACCTTAACTGCTAATACCATGCAGAGCAATCGACATGAAGTGCACTAGTTATCACTAGTTATTTTATTTATTACATGATCCCGAGGCATCAGGATTTTTCAAATAAGCAAAAGATTTTAGACTTCTTTTTTACTTAGTTCCACAAAAAGTGATCATTAAGAGAGAGTTGATATGTAGATTATTTGAAGGATGAGACCTTCCATCAATGCTTTGATTTGCCCTTTAAATAACGTATTTATATCATTTATGGTGATCATTAAACAAGCCTTTTTATATCCCTCCCTCTCCTCCACAATCTTACAAAAGAATGAGAGAGTTTGCATTGTTTTGCTTGGCTATTTATTGTCCTATTGTATCACTGTCAGTGAAATTGACCATGAAAGTGCATATTAAGTGGTTGATCATAAAATAAAACATCTTTGGCAAGTGGGAAAAAAGGCAGAATAACAAAGCATCAAGTTTATTTTAATTAAAAAAGCTGCTCTCTCACTGGTACATTCAATTCTTCTAATGTTGAGAGGCGACTAGTAAGTTCTGTAATGAGTATGAAAGAAGAGTTTGAAGTGACCAGTTTAATTAATTCCAACTATCTAGCCTAATCTCTCTACAGTGGTCTGAAGCTGAAGTACTTCGCATGGTCCTCATGATATCAAAACACAGTAGATTTTGTGACCATTTCATACAGCTGTCAGCCAGAAATTCATAGAAAATGGAAATTGCAGTTGAAATCCAAGGGCTCACCTGTCTTTCTAGAACCTTTCCTTGTTCCTTTATGTTGTTGTTGCATTTCGGTGTCAACTTGACAGTTGCAGACTGTTTGGGGTGCAGCTGTGGAAGGTTAATGGTTGGAATGGCCCCTGAACAAGTCTGCAGGTACTTGATTGACTGCTGTGGAGAACCCAGTCCATAGTGGACGGTACTTTCCAGTGGTGGAGCGGATAATAGGAAGTACAAGGAGGAGGGGCTTGCTCTTCACTTATCTTGTGTGGACTTGCTGTGCAGTCCACTCTGCCCACGTTGTTTGCTTTGAGAGCATCGTGGCCTTCTTTTTTGCTGCTGCTGCTACCTCTGTCCTTGTCTGATTTGGAGCTTCACCTTTTCCACCACGTTGTTGCTGTTCCTGCTGCCTTTGGAGCTGGGTCTCTAAGCCTTGCTGCTGTGCGCTGTTCATTGCTGATAGCAGAGCCCAGCTGTTCACTGTCAGAACCCACCGTCTCCGACCCCCAGAGGATCAAAGGCTTGAGACCTTCTCGGGATCTTTTGGATTTGTGGAACATTCTGGTCAAGAACGAGGTGGCTGCCTGTGACTTCTTTGAAGGACACTATTTTATTGTGAATTATTTTTAAAAACTTATTTATATATGTATTACATTACAAAAATTGTGTTTCTTCAGAGAACCCTGACTAATACACTTCCCATAAGTCCAAGGGATAGAAATCAAAGGAAAAGACAGTGAATGTTATCACTATGTATCTTATGTAACAAAGAAGCAGCAATTATTTTTGTTCTATTGGGTCCTTTTGGACTCTGCCTCTATGAGGTGCCCATAGACTAACTCAGGTTTCTCTGAATCTTGGCTGAAAATGTGCAAGTGTCCATTCACCAAGAATTGTCTTCAGTAGATGGCTTGGAGAAGAGCTTTATCACCACTCTCTTGCCCAGTTCTTGATCAACAGTTATCTGTCAAAATAGCACTGTCGAAACTCAGATCCCCAGTATTGCAGTTTGTCTGCATATTTTATGATAACCTGGAGGAACAAGGGGTTTTAGTCTTGGTTATGATTCTTGTTAGAGTTTACAGCAGCGACAAAAATCAAGCAAATGAACAATAAAAAAATGCAAGCATGGACCTTCATAGTCCCTTTAGTCTAAAGAGTCATAAAACACTTGAAAAGAACATGAAATTGTCAGAGTACCTTCAGGTTCAAATGCAAAATATTATAAATTGGATCTATCATTGCTTTCTTTGGTTTAATATCTAATATAGTTAAAATACAAAGACAAATAAATTCAGGTTCTTTAGAGATGACCATATTGGCAAATGCTTTATCACTGCATTTTTTTCCTGGTAATTCATAAAATTGTCTCTTTACACAAATATTTTGATTTCAGGATGACAAAGAAGAACTGGGAAGACAAGAAAGGAAGGCAGCAAGTCAAAGATAGCGTGAGCTCTACACAGCTACTGCAAGATCAACCTCCTGACCTAAGGGAGACCCTTTCTCAAAACTGCCTCACAAATCAAAACAACGATATAACATAGGGACTGAGGAATGACTGAGTGGCTGATCCTTTTGAGGCCATATAGTTTCTTAGCAGCTCCTCAAAAATAAAAAAAAAAAAACACAGCAAGAAAAAGAAAGTACACCTTAAATTTTGCTTCTGGTAGTAGGCATTTTTCATTGCTGGATCTTGCTTTGGTTGCTATTGATGGTCAACTTGATAGGATTTAGAATTAACTAAGAGACAAGTTTCTAACCAATTCTGTTTGGATCATTATTTTAAGTTAATTGAGGAGAGAAAACACATCCTCAATATGGGAGGGCACCAACTTGTTGGGTTGGGTCTGAGCTCTCATTGTCTCTCAGCTTCCAAGCGGCAGATGCACTGTGACAACATACCTCAGGGTCTTGTTGCCTCAGGCTGCTGTTCTCTCACAGGGTGGACCACGTGGCATGGGAGTACATTCAGGGGACTGAAAGGGAATGTGTAAATTGAAATATATTGTTCCTTGGATAAGTTCTGTGTTATCAGGTACTTTGTTGGATCAATAATAAAAGAAACTAATTCAGGTGGAATGACTTTTAATAATATTAATACAAAGTTAGTGGCTGGAAAGCAATATCCTTGCACACCGGTACCAATAAGAGACGAGAGAGATGGCAAATTCCAAAAATTGATCTCCTGAAGTTCTATTTCGGTCACAGCTATTTTTACATTAGATCTCCCCTTATTTACCTTTCTTTAATAACAGTATCTTATGTATATTGCAAATTATATTATGCTATTTGATTAAGAATTTCAGTTCAAAAATTTGCCTCCCTTTAGAGAAGAGAAGGCATAAGTGAAAGGTATTAAATCTTTTGTTTTATAACTATGCATATTATTGTATGTTTCTGTGATATAGAAGTAGAATTAAAATGTCCAAGGGAATAATAAATAGGACTTAAGGGAAGGGGAGATCAGGATGAGGTAGATAGAACAAAAGGGTGATATTCAAAGTATAATAAATACTTTCATGAAAACTTGAAATATAAAGTGAAAACTGTTCGGTATATTCTCCTTGAATTATTTCTCATTAAATTCAATTTATTGATTCTCAGTGACGGACAAAACAAATGGTAAAAATGAAAATGTGTCTCCAAATAAGTAGATTTTTACATTTCAACATGAAGACAAAGCAAGACCTGAGAAAAGAATGTCGAATGATTGGTAAAGGAATAAAACAACACGTAACAACACAAAGTTACAAATGACAGCTGAATGCTGAGCTATGATCTGCAACATCATCTTCCCCTTCCAAAGAGCCCACCTGACATCGTAACAACCTGACCCTGTGACACGTGACCCCAGTGGACCCAGTGTCTTTCAGCAGTGGGCTGGACAACAACAAAGAAAGCTACAAATCTCAAAGAACCTGTGGATCAGTTCTTCCGTTACAGTCAAGAGACCCTTCCCCTTGTTGCTTGTAACCTTACATTGAAACTTCTATATCACAACAAACATATGGTAAAGATTCTCAAACAAGAGCAAACATGCTTGTCTGTGTGCAAGACACTTATGTACAATTAGAATACTATGCTACACAAGGTTTTTCAAAATGGAAGAGGAAAGAAAGAGACTTGCTTGTACTAAGAAGGAGTCTCTCGGGTAGGATGCAAGGACAATTATCTGAATCAGTGTTTTCAGTTATAACAGAATAACTTAGCATGTTGCACTGATGAAGAATGGGGTTTATTTGGCTTGTGATTGTGGAGAGTGAGAGGTCTGTGTCAGTTGGATATCAGCGACTACTTGACAATGGACAGCGAAATCTGTGAAGAATTGATATTTAAACACATCAGTAAGAGATTATCTAACGTTATATGAAAACCCAATCCCCAGCTTTAAGATAGTGGTATGAGTGCAACAATGAGGAAACCCTAAAAGTAGTTGCCTGCACCAAGACCAGGGAACTAATTAAGACTAAATAAGCAGCATTTCTTCAATACCATCACAAATGCTATTTTGTGAACATCAAAACATATTTTTTACCTTCACTCCTTGAAGTCACATCGAATGGAGCAATGTTTGGAATACACCACTCTAATTTTCGTTTATTTGTTTATTCATTCATTCACTCATTCATTCATTGAGTGTGTGTGTGTGTGAGTGTGTGTGTGTGTGTGTGTGTGTGTGTGTGTGTGTGTGTGTGTGTGTGTGCATGGACGCATGTGCACATCAAAGAACAGTATGTATCCCTGTGGATCACAAAGACTGATTTGGGAATCAGCCTGGATGACCTGGTGTTTTTTACATGGGATTTGGGATCTGAACTTAAGACCTTCTGCTTGCAAGGGAACAGCTTAAGTCCTGATCCATCTCTCTAGCCCCATCCACCTTTAATTTTTAGCAAACACTCTTAGGGCAATGGAACTGGTGATGTTTGTTACTTGTTCACACATGAGACACTTTGAGCAAATGATAAAAAGAAAACAGCATTTAAAAATTGACAACTTAGACTCAGGCACATTGACTTACAAATGTTTAGTTTCTTTTTATCTTGAAGTGATTACTCATTTTTAAAAAAGTGCTTGCCGATATTAGCATATATCATTAGGTACCTTTTTGCTGTAGAGTAGGTAATTGAACAACATTAAGGGAAATACCTGTAAATGTCTCACGAGAAGCACCATCAGCTGGCTGTTTCGTTATGATCTGTGAGGAAGGAGTTGTGCTGTGCAAACATATCAATGATTGCCAGTGACTTGCATGGCAGCAGCACCAAGCTTAGATACCTGGAATAAAAATGAAAGAAAATGCTTTACACTTTCTTAAATTCGATGTGCATAGATGCCTATGGGCACAAGACTATTGACCTCATAGTCACGTTGATCAAGAGATAAAAAAAGGGTTCAAGGGAAAGACTAGAGAGATGGCTCGTGGTAAAGCCTTTACCTCACAAGCAGAAGTATTGAGTTCAGATACAAGATCCCAGGTAAAAAATGTCAGGCCAAAAGCCCAGTGACTTGCACATCTGAACGTGGAAGGTGGGAGCTTGGAAAATCTCAGAGAAAATAGGTAAGGAGATAGATTAATTCAAGATGATGTCTGATGTCATCCTTGGGTCTTTCCGGGCATAAGCACTCAAGTGCCCTCTTGGTACACATGCTTGTGTACACATGTACACAGCACACATACGTGCGCCTACCCACACACACAGACACGCAAACACACATAAAACAGAGCCACAAGTAGAAATCTCTTGCAACTAGTTTTTGAAGTTCCAAAATGTATTTGTCCTATTACAGAGACACTTGTACGTCCACGTTCATTGCAGTCGTATTCAAAATAGCAACAAAATGGAATTAGCCTACATGTCTATTACTGGAAGAATTGGTAATGGAAACGTGCTACACATACACAACAGAATACTTTTCCGCCATCGAGAAAAAAAGGAAATTATTGCATTTGCTGCTAAAATGCTTGAAAGTGGAAATACTGTATTGAGTGAGATATCTGTACAGAGAAATACAAATGTTAAATATTCTCTCTTGCATTCAGATGTTAGCATTGAACTTCAGACGGATGCATTTAATTTAGTATCCTCTAACAGTCAGAAAACTTGAAAAGGACCATTACCATTATCAGGGGTGGGAGGGAGATACAGGAGGAAGACGTAAAGGAGAGATATAGAAGACCACACGTGGCAAGGTAAGGGAAATGAGGGGGGAGATGATTTAGGGGGAAGATGAGGGGATAGGGTACAGAAAGAAAGAAAAGATAAAGAACAAGAATGGCCATCATAACTACAATTAAAAATAAAAAGACACTTACAATTTTATGTTGTTGTACTGGGTCAATAAGATAACCCAGTGAATAAAGTATCTGTTCCCAATTCTGGCGACCTGATTTCAATCCCCAGAATCCCAGATGAGGAAAGGGGAGAACTGACTTCTGAAAGCTGTCCTATGACCTCTATGTGTTCTACTACCATGGCATGAGTCTCTCTCTCTCTCTCTCTCTCTCTCTCTCTCTCTCTCTCTCTCTCTCTCTCTCTCCTTTTGTTCCCCTCTCTCCTTCCTTTTTTCTCTCTCTTAAAATTAATTTATCAATCAAACACTGATAAAATACATTAAAATAAATTATGAGTTCAGTCCTTTGTTAAACACTCATTTTTTTTCCCAGAACCTGAGAATGTCACCTGTGGAAGATGGTTATCCACTGCTAAAATTATTATTTACATCAGGACCTTGACTTAATTTTCCTCTGGATGAACGGAATCCTCCCTCCTAAAGAACTGTTTTATATAGAAGAGGGAGTAACCAGGAAAACACCAAGAGCAGGCAGCTTAAAGACTCAAACAAAGAATGTAGCAAAGCCACTCCAAGCCAAGCTTGCTAAAAAATCACTTCTGATGGCCAAGTTATGGGATGATTTCTCTTTGAGGATAAGGATGAAATATCTTTGCATGCTATTTCACTTTGGACTTCTATCGCTTGATGTGCAATAGAACGTGTTATTTTGTAGTAGGTTTTTGGTGTGTGTGTGTCTGTATCTGTGTGTGTATATATGTGTGTGTGTTAGTTGATGAAAGCCAGTGTCATAGATCACCCAACAGCAACCGTTCAGTCAGCATTTACAAAGGACTGATGCTCTAGGACAGTACATTGAGCATGAATGTGCACATGAATCAAATTAGGATTATGTTATTACTGTAAGTTCTGATTCACTGGACACAATGTGGGCTCTGAGACCGTTCATGTCTAACAATCCATTCTACAGGTGATACTGATTTATCTGGGTCAGGATGAGCATTCATATCAGGGTTACAGTAGACATAGCAAAGAACTCCATCTTTGGTACCATCTTGCTGAGCCTGCCATCTTTGTAGAAATATTTCTAACATCATGAAAAAAAATGATAGATAATTGAGAAATTATGTCACAATAGAAAGAGCTAAATGTCAGAGGACTTGGGAAAGTCAAGTGTTCAGCATGAGTTGATTCATCACGGAGCATGATGATAAAACAGTCATTTGAACAGGGAGACTAAGATGAACAGACCCAATGAAAGTAGAATGAGACCCTTCATGCAATCCATGACAGAAGTGGTCCTATAAAAAGTCAGAAATGTACATTAAGGAAATATTGTTTTTACTTAATATACTTAACATGCTAGACTTTTGTAGAAACTACTTTGTTTTTAAGCTGTTTGTGTATTTATAGAATATGAACTCTCTTAAAACTTAGATAATAAATATTCAAAATGATGAATATAATATGCTGTGAGTGAAATATTACCATATGAAATTATACGAGCAGTGTGAAACAGTTTGAATTTATTGGAATGGGAAGAGCAAGTCCTTTACTTTTATTTCAATGATTATTTTTACTATTCTCCATTCTGGCACTATTGCATTCATAGTCAGAAACTTTAGGTCTTATAATGAAGCATGGAATATTGATGTAAATTTACCACTTTGATGCATGTTTTTTTTTTAAATGTTATGCTACCTTCTTTTCATGTGAGACAGAACTCAGAGTCAGGTAAAAAAGGAGAGGAAGGGAGATCCATTTGGTTTACAGTTCTAGAGAGAATATAGTCCAATGAACAGCAGAGGATAAGGCTAGTGGCAGAAAAAGGAGAATGGTTCAGGTTACTGTAACCACCACAAGACAAGAGAAAACAAGAGAAGTAGAAGTAGGACAGGCTACCAAGCTACAAGGCCAACACCCTGTGATTTTTTCCCTTCTTTTTTTTTTTTCTTTTAACATTTTTTATTATTATTTCAGCTCATACAAACTTCATAGGTACACCGGTTCCCTCCCTCCCTCCTCCTCCCTCCGACCCCCTGCTCCCCTCCCTCCCCATCCCCGAGTACCCCCCCAATACCCTGGAGAATCCTTTAATGTGCATGCCAGACTCTCCTCTGGGCCCTGCTCTCTGATGATGTACAAGGACCCAGTGGCATTTCCCTGAACCCTTTCCTGTGTTCCCCTTAAGCATAGGAACACTGCCGTGGCTATCAATCCCTTGCTTCCAAGGATCTTGGTGCCTTTAGCAGATGCTAGACTTTGTGAGGTCAATAGTGTGTTGGACATTGCATAGGGCATGCAAAGTCCAATTATGATTGCTTAGGCCCTAACTTATGTGGAATATCTTCAATATCATTGCTCCTCCCACCCTTGTGCTCTTACACTATTACCGCCCCCTCTTCCGCAAATTTCCCTAAGCTTCAGGATGGGGAGAGATTAGGCTGGCCTAGTTCTAGGTGGGTGATATAGAGTCTCTGAAGTTCTGGATTATGGTTCATTGACTTTCTTTTGAAGTTTTGCTACTCCTGCAATGCCCTTCACTCCATCCTGATGGGTATTGTATGTCACCCTCTGGCCAAAGATAAAAAGCTGTTGAACTAGAGTCTTGTTATAAGAGTATATTCAAAGGTAGATATAATAAAAGTAGGAAACCACAGTGAGGGAGGGGCCAATCACCCATTTGCAAAACGGTTACTTCTTATCTGCCAGACTATATGCCCTCCCCTTCTGGTGAGATCATACCCCCTAAGTTGTAAATGATCAGGAACGAAAGTCTGTGAACTTAACCAGATGTCTCATTACTTACTTGCAGCCCTTGATGGAGGCCTATTTTCTCTGCTGTAACATGGTCCCCTCTATCCTTGTTTCTTGTGTGGCCCTCCTACACCATCCTTCCCATTCAGAATCCTTGCAATTACTGTAGGTATTACAGAGATTTATCTTTGAGTGTCTCTAGGTTGGCTGGGTGGGTTTGGTACTAGAAGCCACCTATTAGGGAGTACATACGGTGCTTAATTTTCTGAGTCTGGGATATTTCGCTCAATATAATTGTTTCTAATGACATCCATTTCCCGGCAAATTCCAGTAATTCATCATTTTTGATGGCTGAGTAGTACTCCATTGTATAGATGTACCACAGTTTCCTTATCCACTCGTCAACTGTTGGACATTTGGGTTGATTCCATGAGTTTGCTATTGTAAACAGTACTGCCATGAACATGGTCATGCTTGTGCTATCGAGGTGAACTCTGCTGCATGGGGGGGGGTTATTCCCAAAAGTAGAATAGCAGGGCCATATGGCATTTCAATCTTTAATTTCTTTAAGAATCTCCAGACGGCTTGCCAGAGTGGCTGTATGAGCCTGCATTCCCACCAGCAATGTAGGAGAGTTCCCCTCTCTCCAGATCCTCTCCAGCATTTGTTGTTGTTTGTATTGTGGATTTATGCCATCCTGACCGGGGTGAGGTGATATCTCAGGGAAGTTTTGATTTGCATTTCCCTAATGGCTAAGGAAGTGCAACATTTTTTAAGATATTTGTTGGACATTTTAATTTCATCCCTGGTAATGTTTCTTTTAAGCTCCAGAGCTCATTTTTTAATTGGGCCATTAGTTTCCTTGGTGTTTAGTTTTCTAAGTTTTTTGTGCACTCTGGATAATAGACCTCTATCAGACATGCGGTTAGTGAAGATTTTTTTCCATTCTGTGGGTTGCCTTTGAGATCGTGTTACAATCTCTTTATTTAAACAGAAGCTCTTTAATTTCACCAAATCCCAACTGTTGAGAATTGGTAGAGTGTCACTGTGCCATTGGATTTCTGTTTAGGAACTGTTGTCCTAGCCTGATTAGCTCGAGGGAGTTCCCTACCCTTTCACCTATGGTTTTTATAGTCTTTGGCCTCATATCAAGGTCGTTAATCCATTTGGAATTAAGTCTTGCACATGGTAACAAGTATGGGTCCAGTTTTAATCTTCTGCATGTGGAGATCCAGTTTTGCCAACACCTTTGTTGAAGATACTGTTCCTTTTCCATTGGATTTTTTGGGCCCCTTTGTCAAAGATCAAATGGCTGTAATTTCGTGGGCTTATATGTGGGTCTTCAACCATTATCCATTCACTTGTGTGTCTATTTTGGAGCCAGTACCAGGCTGTTTTTATAACTATGGATTTGTAGTACAGACTAAGGTTTGGTATGGTGATACCTCCAGCTGTGTTTTTGTTACTCAGGATTGTCTTTGCTATCCTGGATCTTTTGTGCCTCCATATGAATTTTGAGATTGTTTGGTCAACTTCTTTAAAGAATTGCTTTGGGATTTTAATTGGTATAGCATTGAATTTGTGTATTGCCTTTGGTAGGATGGTCATTTTTACGATGTTGATTCTGCCAATCCAGGAACATGGGAGATCTTTGTACCTTCTGGTGTCTTCAGCTATTTCTTTCTTTAGGGTTTTATAGTTTTCATTGTAAAGGTCTTTTACCTCCTTGGTTAGGTTTATACCAAGGTATTTCATTTTTTTAGGGGCTATAGAAAATGGGATTGAGTCTGTCGAGGCTTTTTCACTTCTTTCATTCTGGGCATATAGGAAGGCCATTGATTTTTGTACATTGATTTTGTATCCTGCCACCCTGCTGAATTTCTGTATTAGTTCCAGGAGATTCCTGGTGAAGTTTTTGGGATCACTCAGGTATAAGATCATGTCATCTGCAAATAGAGATAACTTGACTTCTTCCTTGAGGATTTGAATCCCTTTTATGTCCCTTTCTTGTCTTATGGCTGCAGCTAAGACTTCAAGGACAATATTGAATAGAAGTGGTGAGAATGGACAGCCTTGTCTAGTTCCTGATTGAAGTGGGAATGCTCCAAGTTTTTCCCCGTTGAGTATAATCCTTGCTATTGGCTTGTTGTATACAGCTTTTATTATATTGATAAAGGTTCCTTCCATTCCTACCTTCTCTCGGGTTTTGATCATAAACGGCTGTTGGATTTTGTCAAAAGCTTTTTCTGCATCTATCGAGAGTATCATGTGGTCTTGGATTCTGGACTGGTTTACATGATGAATTACATTTATTGATTTGCGTATGTTGAACCAACTTTGTGTGCCTGGGATAAAGCCTACTTGATCCCCATGAATGATCTTTTTGATATGTTTTTGAATCCGATTTGCTAAGACTTTGTTGAGAATCTTTGCGTCTGTGTTCATCAGGGAGATCGGCCTATAGTTTTCTTTTTTAAGCGAATCTTTATTAGGTTTTGGGATTAAAACGATATTAGCTTCATAGAAGGAATTTGGTAGTGTTCCTTCCTTTGCTATTTGATGGAAGAGTTTAAGGAGTATTGGTGTTATTAACTCCTTAAATGTCTTGTAGAACTCTGTGCTGAATTCATCTGGTCCAGGACATTTTTTGGTGGGAAGATTTGAGATTGCTTTCTCAATTTCCTCATATGTTATAGGACTATTTAAATAATTCACAACTTCCTGATTCAATTTAGGTAAGTTGTGTTTACTTAGGAATTCATCCATATCTTTTGTATTGTCAAACTTCACAGAGTATAAGTTTTTGAAATATGACATTATAATTCTCTGGATTTCTTCGGTAAGAGTAGTGATAACTCCATGTTCATTTCTAATTTTGTTCATTTGGGTTTTCTCTCTCATGCTTTTAGTTAATTTAGCTAGGGGTGTATCAATCTTTTTGATTTTTTCAAAGAACCAGCTTTTTGACTGGTTCATTTTCTCTATCGTTTTCTTAATCTGGATTTCAGATATTTCTCCCCTTATTTTGCTAATTTCCTCCCTTCTACTGCTTTTGGGATCAGATTGCTCTAGTGTCTCTAATGCTTTTAGCTGCATTGTTAATTTATTTATGTCTGATGTTTCCATTCTTTTGATGTAGGCATTAAGATTTATGAACTTACCTCTTAGGACAGGTTTCATTGTGTCCCAGCGATTTTGGTAAGTTGTATTTTCATTTTTGTTCACTTCCAGGAAATCTTGAATTTCCTTTTTATTTTCTTCCTGAATCCAATTCTCATTTGCATCATAGTGTTAAGTTTCCAGGAGTTAGTGTATTTTTTGTTGCTTGTTGTGTTGTGGATGTCAAGCTTTAAGCCATGGTGGTCTGATAAGGTGCAGGCTAGAATTTCAATAGTCCTGTATATGTGGAGATTCATTTTGTGGCCCAATATGTGATTTATTTTGGAGATAGTTCCGTGTACTGCTGAGAAAAATGTGTATTCTTTGGTGCGTGATTGAAAAGTACAATAGAGATCTATAAGGTCCATTTCAGTAAGGTTTTGGTTAAGCTCCAAAGTATCTCTGTTAAGTTTTTTACCTGTAGATCTATCCCATGTTGAGAGGGCGGTATTGAAATCCCCAAGATTATCATTTTTGGGATTGATTTCTCGCTTTAGATGTTGTAGGGTTTGCTTAATAAATGTGGGAGGGGCCGTATTGGGTGCATATATGTTCAGTATTGTGAAGTCTTCCTGGTGAATTGTACCTGTGAATTGTAACTGTATCCATCTGTGTCTCTTATGATTTTCTTTGGTTTTAAGTCTACTTTGTCCGATAGCATATTGGCTACCCCTGCCTGTTTTCTGCTTCCATTAGCTTGTAGAATTGTTGACCAGCCTTTTATTTTTAGGGCGTGCCAATCTTTTGTGGTGAGATGGGTTTCCTGCAGGCAGCAGATTAATGGATTGTGCCTTTTAATTCAAATTTGTAATCTGTGTCTCTTGATCGGTGAGTTAATTCCATTAACATTTAGTGTTAGAATGGAGAAACTTTTTAATTCCAGACATTTATTATGTTTAGTAGTTTTTGTAAATATATTGCTTCACTTTTAATGGTGTTATACCTCCCTTCTGTTCTCCCGGATATGCCTGTTTTTTTCTTCAAGCTTGAGTATCATTTCTAGCATTTTTTGAAGGCCTGGTTTGATGGACATGTATCCCTTCAAGTTGTCTTTGTGCTGGAAGATTTTTCTTTCTCCCTCGATCATAACGGATAGTTTTGCAGGGTAAATCAGCCTGGATTGACATTTTTGCTCATTCAATACTTGAAGTATGTCTCTACAAGCTCTTCTTGCTTTTACTGTTTCGACTGAGAAGTCATTTGTTATTTTAATAGGTTTACCTTTAAAAGTGACTTGTTTTTTCTCCCGTGAAGCTCTCAGCACCAGTTCTTTATCTTGAATGTGGAATGTTTTAACTATTATTTGGTCATATCTGTTTGGGGTGTGGAATGCTTCTTGTATATGGATGGGCCTCTTTTTTTTAGATGAGGAAAGTTTTCATTGATGATCGTTTGAAAAATTTCCTCAGGGGTGGTATTTTGAGATTCTTGCTCTGGTATTCCATGAATACGCATGTTAGGCTTCTCCAGGGTGTACCATATCTCTTGAATATTTCTCTCAAGTTTCTTTTTGGCTTTAACAACCTCTTCCATTGAGCTGGTTAATACTCCCACTTTATCTTCAAGGTCTGAAATTCTGTTTTCTGCTTCGTTAGTTCTGTTGATAAGACTCTCTGTGGAGTTCTGGGTTGAAGATAACTTGTCTTTTAATTCAGTTTAAAACTCTGCTTGAGTCTGTTTTAACTGCTCTATGCCAGTTTTTGTTTCTTGCACTGTTTTTCTCAACTCCTCCAAGTGTCTGTTGTGTTCCTCTTCAAAGCGATTGATTAGGTTATTTAATTCCTCCCTGATTTCCTCTTTCATAGTAGTAAACATGGTAATGATTATTTTTGAAAGTCGTTATCCTGGGTCAGGCTTTCTTGGCCATTTTCCATGAGTTTGTTCTGGTTGGAGTCTAATATTATGGGATTAATTCCTTCAGTGGGAGATTTGTTTACTTGAGTGTTGCTTCTCATGGATTTGCACTTTGACTTGGGCATTGTCGTTTTAACTCTTAAGGTCTTTCTTTTTCTGTGCGTTTTTCACTGAACTGAATTATTTGGCCTGGGGTTCTAGGTGGTGATGAATCCTGGCTGGACCGCGCGTGCGTGATTCCCTGGGGTAGAGTAGGGGTAAAGGCATTTTTGCCTCCTTAAAGAAAACACAGCCTTCACAAACATTACTACCAGTTAAGGATTCGAGCAAATGAGTCTGAGCAGGACAACTCACATGCAAACCCTCACAGGTACCTTCTGAATGTAATAATTTTTCCAACTTGTAACAAGGCATACAGTTTGACAAGTAGTCACATAAGTTAAAGCACATTTATAACATAAAAAATTCATAGCACTTTCATATTTTCTTCCCTCACTGATACCACCACCATCACAGAAATAGTAGCAGTATGATTAGATGAAATGGGAAAGATACCTTTAACTCATGCTTAGTTTTGGAGCTTTCGTTTGACTCATTCTGTTGGATCAATGCAATTTAAGATATCAAATGTGTTCTGTCCCTCTGTCTCCACTCCATTAGAACCGGCAGTACTATGTATCCAGATATCAATGGTAGGCACACTGCTTGGTATGTTTGCCAATTCCTTTGAATGAGTAGTTGGCTGATTGTTCATAAGCATGGATTTATCAGTAGCCATGTCGTCCCTTGTAATAAATTGGTAGACCTCATTGTGATGTTTTTTTCTTACATTCCAAGTGTTATCTCTCCCTTCCTCCAATTCTACCATATTTCCTATTTCCCACAATACCCCAGACCTTGTATCTTCAAACCACTTGGTTCTGTCTCTTTCCTCTCCCTCAAAGTGTTCCTCCATTTCCTTAATGTGCCCTCTCCCTTGCTTTTCTTTTTCTCATTTAGTTTCCTGGGAGGTTTATACCAGAATGTGCATATAACAAAGGACATATGGTGTTTATCATTCTGGATCTGAACACCTCACTCAGTATATTAGTTTTAGTTTCATCTATTTTATTTGTGAACTTTCTGACAGCTGAGTCATGATCTTCCTTGTATTATATGTACTAGTTTTTATCAACCATTTTTCATGTGATGGACAGGTAAGCTGATTTCATTCTCTTGATGCTTTGAATGTGGCCCATGATGAACATTCGTATGTATGCATCTATGTGGTAAGATAAAGGATCTTTTTAAAATGCAGCCAGGAAAGACATAGCTGGGCCATAGCTAGGTTCATTTCCAATCTTTCTTTCTTTCTTTCTCTTTCTTTCTTTCTTTCTTTCTTTCTTTCTTTCTTTCTTTCTTTCTTTCTTTCTTTCTTTCTCTTTCTTCTTTTCTTTCTTTCTCTTTCTTTTTCTTTTGTTCTTTCTTTCTTTCTCTCTCTTTCTTTTTCTTTCTCTCTCTTTCTTTCCTTCATTCTCTCTCCTTTTTCTTTCTTTCTTTCTTTATTTTTCTTTTTCTCTCTCTTTCTATCTTTTTCTTTCTTTTTCTCTCTTTCTTCTTTCTTGTGCATGGGGGATATCTACAATGGCTTGCAAATTTTACATCACCACCATCAGTGCATAACAGTTCTCTTTTCCCAGAATTTTGTGTTGCATTTTGTTAATCTTCATTATTCTGATTAAATTAAATGGAATTTCATAGTAAGTTTGATTTTCATTTTGTTGATGATTGAAAATGTCAAACATTTCTTAGCTATTCTTAGATATTTAAATTTCTTCTTTTAAGAATGCTTTATTCAGATCAATAGTCCATTTCAGTTAGGTTTTTTCCTTTGCCAATGCATGATTTTATTTTTAATTTTTATACATTCTGGATACTTATCTTCTGTCATATGTATAGCTCACAAAGATTGCCTGTCATGTGTAGACCAACTTTACTGAAACAAAGTTTCTTTTGGAGAATAGAAGTTATTCAGTTATTTGTCTACTTATTTTTGTATTTTTATTCTTTTACAGTCTTAAACGTGTATGCAATGCATTGGATCAAAGCTATTCCACCCTCCCTCCTCCTGAACATTCCCCTATCATGTTTACCTCCACCTTTATGTCCATATTTTTAATTAGAATAGTATGGAATAATACATGGGAAATAAGAGAAGATACACTTAGGATGCAGATAGCTAGTTTGACTGTTTTGACAACTACAGATGATTAAGAATGCTTAATTGAAGCTTAAAAATGGAAGCATTGTCCATTTCCTGTGGAAATGTCGAGAACACACCCATCCCCAGACAAGGCAGGTTGCTTATGTTTGGGACACACAGGAACTTGGCCTAGGAGATGTCATCCTTGTTCTGAGCATACCGACCTGACCCATAAGAAGCCATCTACATTGTGAGCTCACTGAGCTCTGACCCAGGGGAACTGTCCATATTGTGACCACATGGAGCCCTGGCCCGAGGAGAATGTCCTTCTGTGAGTACATGGAAATCAGGTTGTGAACACATGGATATGGAATTCTGGGGACTGACAGGCACTGTGGTATATTAGGTTGCGGATCATTCAAATAGTTACATGTCAGAACACAAGATAAAGAATTAGTCTCTCTCATCTTTGCCACATATTGGCAAGCATGCATACTGGCAACACAGCAAACCATTGGGATAGGCCTGTGCAGGTAAGAACAGAAGGACATGGAGCTGTGGTTGTCTATAGAAGTTTTACCCACAATCAAGTCTAGTAACATTCCCACACAAATGGGATAGGTGCATCTCTAGCCGAGGAGCCACAGACAATCAATGGCTTCTAGAGGGAAAGTGATTATCTCTGCTCAGGACTATCATTGATGGCAGGCTGCTAATGCTTCAGTGAATGGACACATATCCTTTATATCAAGGCATCAGTAATAAGTGGACTCAGTGAGGAGAGAAAGAAAAGAAAGAAAGAAGAAAGAAAAAGAAGAAGAAAGAAGAAAGAAAAAAAAAGAGAAAGAAAGAAAGAAAGAAAAGAAAGAAGAAAGAAAGA